>CM073577.1:140741980-141341980 GCA_037074715.1 Magnolia kwangsiensis
GCTCTAGCTTGATCCACCCTTTTTTTTTAAAATTTTTTTAAAAAAGAAAAGATGGGCTCATGCCACCGATTTTATTGAAGGAAAAGAGAACAGATGTACAACCCTTCAGGCTGGCTCCAACAAAAAGGCAAGGAGCCAAGCCTATCATATGCCACACCTAACTTAACTGAGGCACCTACACAAACAAGAATAGGAGGGATAACCAGGGTTAGCTAGGGAAAAGACCCCAAGATCCACCGAGAGAACACAAAGGGGCTGGACGACGCTGGCCTCAGGTTCTCAAGTAACCCAGGCCCGCCATATCAAGAACCAAAAGACCCCTGACCTTTCTTGGCAAGTCCGACTGAGAACAATAGAACAAATTGCCGCATCCTTCGCTTGCAATCCTTGCCAGCACATCTGCCACAGAATTACCCTCACGGAATATATGTCTGAAAGAAAGGTTGAGGGATCGATTGAAGAGATGGATTGCTCCCAACCTATACCAAATGTTCCAAGGGCAATGGGCATTGGGGTCCGCAGCCGCTTCCACCACCACCGAAGAGTCAGACTCCACAACTATGCTAGAAAGACCCAATTTGTTGAAGAGTAATACCATTAAGCATAGCCTGGGCTCCGCTACCGTGTTAGAGGCAAGGCTATAATGAAATAGCGGTGAAGACCGCTTGAGTTGAAGTAGGAATATGTCAATATGTCCTAAGGGGGGGTGGATAGGACTTTTTAAAGTTTTATAAGTTATATTTCAATCCTATCACACTAATCCTATCACAGAGTATAGATTAGGATTACTCAAAAATTAACTCTATTGGCTTCCAAGCCTGATAGAGGATCCAATCACAAATTACTTGTAATAATAAAAAAAAACTTTATGAATCAGATTGTGATGGATATGACTGTGTTTGCACAAGATATGATTTCAGATAATCATATATAAAGGCATATAAAACAATCACATAAATGAAAGACAATATCAATCTTAAACACAGTTGTTTTATAGTGGTTCAACTACTTGTCTACTCAACTACTGGCTTCCACACTTAACCCTTGAGTGACCGGATTTCACTAAGGAGGTTTTCCATGGTTCACCTCAAATCTAAGGTTTTAAATCAGGTTCACCTTCAACATTTACAGAGGTTTCTACTCGGTTTACCTCAAACCCTGGAGTTTTGCTGGTGCACTCCTAACCAGATGTTTATGCCCACACAGAGCAAGGGTCCACACAACGCACCCAGATGTTTATACCCATACAGAGCAAGGGTCTACACAACGCAACCAGATGTTTATGCTCTCCACAGAGCAAGGGTCCACACAACGCACCCACGCACGTACACTCCTGTTGGAGGCCTCCTTTGAGGACTTAAAATGGTGAGCAACACCTACGACCCAATCCTAAAAAGAAATGATCATAAATGTCCTCTAGACTCTAAGTACTTACAGATAAGTTGATGAGTCCCTTTTAGCTCAGTGATGAAGATCTCCTTCTTATTGATGAAGAGTCTTCAGCTTCCTTGATCCGCAACACAAAGATGTACCTATGCTAGGTTTAGGTTGGGTCAAGGTTATGATGGAGTTCCACTCTCTGAAGATTTTCCTATAAGGAAGATAGAGTGGTTTCAATCATCTATGCATTCAAGGCATCCCAGCTTATTGATTTGCCATTAAAGTAGTAGCTGGAGGATTCTTGAATGCGGAAGTTCATTCCCCAATCCACTATATGAAATATCAATGATGAGGGTGGATTGGAGGATGAACTTCGTAAGAGAAAATGCTTAGGATAAAGGATATGAAGTTTAAAACACTCAAAAGCACTCTCTACTTTCTCTCACAGCAATAAAGACTAATCTCTCTATTTATATGCAAAAGGTTCCAACGGATATAAACGGTCATATTTATGATAGAGTTCGATATCAGTAAGCAATCGTCGATATGATCGAGTATATACTTTCGATTGTATCGACATACCACTCGATGACACAAACTCAAATGTCATTTCGCTTTTGGAAACCTTTCGCCAACTGGTCGATGGGATCGATACACACATCGATATTATCGGATTTCGAACTTCGATTCTTCGAGAGATGGATCGACCTATCGACAGGTGAAAAAAAGAGAAAAGACTTGAAAAATTTCAGGTTCTACAGATATGATCGGACAACAGTCGATGTCATCGAAATTTGTATATCGATGATATCGGAGACCATGTCGATGGGATCAATAAATCGTATAGATTTACCTATAAGCTTGCTGGACAGTTTGTGTCCGATTTCGATTCAATAGACAAGGTCTCGATATGATCGACATATGAATATCGATTTATCGACTGGCACCCCGATCAACATTAAAAATAACCTGAAATTTATGCTGGAGAAAACATGCATCCATAATCAATATGATCGACTGACTTCCGATATGATCGATTTTTGAGTTCAGATTGCATCGAACAGTCATCGATATATCGAACCTTATGTTAGTTTTCTTTAGAAAAACAGGGGTACCGGAAAACAGTTTGTCGATATTATCGATCCGCTTCAGATATGATCGATATTCGAATATCGATGATATCGACTCACAAGTCGATATATTGATAAATCGTCCAGATGATTGTTTGATTGCTGGACACTTTTTGTCCTCACTCGATTGTATCGATTGAGATGCCGAGGACATCGATAGAGCTGGTCAATCATATCGAAAGGGGAATCGATATAATCGACAGTGTAAGAAAAACTTAAAGATTTTCCTATTTGATAAAAAGTTTTCTTACACAAAAACTCTAAGATGTTCTAGTTCTTTTTAAGGGTTTTAATCACCTGGTGTTTTGGGACATGAGATGTGAGGCTATGATTTACTTATAGCGAGTTTCCACACATCCAGTTGAGACAGATACTTGACTTCATCTTCCTGTCAGGCGCTGTTGTCCGACTGACTCAACTTACAACGTAATTGACAAACCAGGGCACTTAGTAGGTGCACTTTCAATCTCTCCCTTTGTCAATTACATGATAAAATACCCAAAATACCCTAGAAAAATATCTAGACAGATACATCCTAAATTGTGTGTACATGTATTGACACAATTTTATAAATTCTAATCACCCATGTACACACCCAATAAATTCTCTCCCTTAATTCAAAAACTCCCCTTTCTTGTTGCGGCTGCTCCCCCTAACACCTGCAACACAGATATACAATTTTTCACTCGGGGTGTTTGAATTGTTCTTCCCCTTTTTGTCAATCATTGACAAAGATATAACAAGTGATATTGACTGAAGATTGAAACATATGAGAGAACTAGATAGAGATGCATTTGAAGTAAACTAGTGTGAATCATGCATCAATGATAGAACATTACGAGAGAAATAACAGATAAGATAGTCATTTAAAATCTCATGTATTGCAATAATTCACTAGATAAACCAAGATGTCAGTAAAGATATATAAGTAAAAATAGCACATGCCATGCAAAACTATGGATGCATTGAGATAAGACAGAGTAAAACAGTCAATAAGAATCTATCACAAGCAATCCATACGAGGTATATTCAAACAAAAAAGAAACAACCTTGGCAAGTCTGTAATTCATAACACCCATAAATGTGATCACAGGCATTTAAAAAGATATTTAGGCCCAGAGCATTTCAAAAGGATTTCAGGGATGTGATGGATGTGTATCTTGAGCACGCTTATGGAGCAGGTAAACGTTTCAGAACTCGTTTAGTTGCGCGTTGCAAGATCATCAGTTGCTGTTGAACTTCAGAAAGATAGGCTTTGCAATCATTTAGTTTCTCTAAAATGTGAGCTTGTTCATTCAGAAGATCTTGTATGCTGTCTCGCACAGGGATATCAGAGTCAGAATTTTGCACCAATCTGCTACTGCCAGGAATTGAATCAGTTCTTCCACCACAAAATACATTTTCAAAGATGTTTAGTTTATGTATGTCTTCAAGGTTGAACCACGCACAAGGATGAGGAAGATCATAAGTCGGTGGTAGTCCGAATTGACGTGAAAGCTTAGATAGAAGACATGAAAATGGTAGTGTAGTGATGGATGCTTCTGTAAGCACACGGATCAGCTGTTGTACAATTAGAGTGGGTAGGCATATTGAAATTCTTAGATGAATGTCATACAGAATGTTAAGAATGTATGGTAAGAGTTTCTTGCCGGAGACTTCACAGGGATAGACATTGGTGCTGAAAATGCTGTGAAGAATTCTATAGGTAGGATCAAGATACTTGATATGGAGAACATTTTTGACATTCTTGAGAATTGTGGCACCATTGCACAAAGCACGAGTAATTTTTCCCCATACACCGTGACCATTCATATTCCGATCAGTTACAGATATTTCAGTGAATCTGATGTCAACTAGCCTGCTTATCAGTTTGGGCGTGATGTATTCGACTTGATTGATGACCGCAACTGAGATGACTGGAGGATTGTTATCAACATTGAAGATTAAGCTAATAAACTGATGTACCAGATTATGTTGAAATGTTTCTCCAAGATTCACAACATTTTTCCATCCAATCTGTTTTAAAAGATCGATGATTTTAAAGGGTTTAATGCTCTTTATGTGAACTATTTGCTCCGCCACAAGGTTTAAGTTGAATAAGGGAGAAGAAGTGGTTGTATCAAGCTTACCTTTCTTCTTTTCAGTTGATGCACGCTGGATGGAACAATCCTTTCTCTTTTTCCATCTTGGGGAGATGAAATGTCTAGGTCTGAGAGCACCAGATGCGGCTCTCTTTTTGATCTTCTGATTCTCACCACGCAACTACAATCTATCCCTTTGATCATATTCTCTGATTCTAAATTTTGATTTTTAATTTCAAGCTCTAGGGAAGAACAACCGTCCCGACATTTCAACTACCAAGAGAGTCGTTGATTCTATCGATTATCAGTCGATGTGATCGACATTCTCAAGTGGCCAATCGGTATTCATATCGAAGGTGGATCTTTTCGAGTTTTTCTTCAGTCTAACGATTGTTCATACACAGAACAATATCTTATTAAAGTTCCTAGCAGAGAGTATCAGCAAAATTTCGTATATCTTCTGTACATTAAAAAGTATAAACATTTGGATATTTATGTACAAAAATGAGGTGAGATGCCTCAGATTGTTTCTTTGAAAGCTCAGCAAAATTGCATCATTTCAACAAATATCCAGATTTTGATGCATAACCTAGACCAATTTCTTCACTCTCAGTATTTCTTAATATCACTCCTTCCTTTTCCTATAATAATGTAACAGTGGTTATTTGTGCGAAGACTCTTCATAATTGATTTTCCTGATTGATCTAGAATCTCGCATTCTTCTTTGTTGAAATTTACCACATGCCCATTATCGTAGATTTGAGAGATGCTTAGTAGGTTATGTGTCAATCCTTTTATGCAAAAAGCATTCTCATCCTTAAACAGATTAATTCCTTCTATAATTTCCTGTCCAAATACTTCAGCAGTGGTTCCATCTCCATAGGTGACTATCCCTTTGTGAAGATCTTTTTAGTTTGAAAAAAGAGATTTGTCACCTGTGACATGTCTTGAGCACTCACTGTCTAGGTACCATTTAGCCATATTGCCTGATAAATGATCTGATTGAGTAACAAGACAATTTGTATTTTTCTTAATCACCCACTTTGTGACAGGAGTTTTACTTGTGGTAGATTTGTTCTTCTTATCTGATTTGTCCACATGACTTAACTACTCCTTCATCCTGTCAACTATCTCAAGTGGTGATGATTGTATACTTCTTTTGTTTAGCTCATGAATTGACTCCTCATTTTTGTAATGAGCTGGGATAGGTTTGGTGTTACTATTGGATGCAACAGATTTTTCAATTGGCTGTGCATTATATTTAGTTTTTGTTCTAGTCTTTCCATAACCTAATCTCTTTTTGTTCTCTCCATATTTTCTTATTCTTAACAGTTTTTCTAATTTCTCACCACTCTGGGAAAATTTACAGTTTATTTTGACAATTTTTATAGATTCTTCTAGATCATTTTGAAGTGTATAATTTTTATTCTGAAGAATCAGGTTTTCCTCATTTAGTTCTTTGACTTGTTTTTTTAATTTCTCTGACTCAGATTTCAATGAGTTGTTAGTTCTTTTAAGTCTATCATTGTCTGAGTGACATTGCTGCAAATCAGTGATTAGATGACTATTAATATTTGAAGCTTTATCCAGATCTATTTGCAGCAGTTCCTTTTTTGTTTTCAACTATTCCAAGTCTCTTGACAATATTAACGCTATGGATGTAAAGTTGATTATAAGCGTCTTGTAATTCATTTTACTTTTTATCTTCTTCTTCTTCAATTTTCTCATTGTCAGATGAAAATGATTCACTGGCTTGCTGTTCTTTCTCAAGTGCAATTGGAATGATCGAAGTAGTGGAGGTCATGAGAATTTTCAATGATTTCTGATCTTCATCACTTCCTGAGTCACTGTTTTCTGAATTTGACTCCTCCGTATCATCCCATGTGGTAGCCATCGCTTTGCCTTTGATTTTTCTGTTTGGGCATTCGGTAGATAGGTGTCCATACTCATAATAGACATAACATTGTGGTTCTTTATTTTTTTTCCAAATTTTCCTGTAGGAGGTTTGTCATCCACCTTTCTACCTCTAGAGGGGCGGCTGCGATTCCTTTGAAAGAATCTTCTAAATCTTTGCGCTAGCAGAGCCACTTCCTCATCTTCATCTTCCTTTTCACTCTCACTGACCTCATGTTTTGATTTCTTGAAAGTTTTTAGGACAATGTTTTTGGATTTTTGGAGTTGTGTGAAGTGTAATTCAAAGGTTTGTAGGGAACCTACTAGTTCTTCTACTTTCATCTCATCAATATTCCTACACTCCTCAATTGTTGTTACCTTGGGATTGAATCGTTCTGGTAGAGATCTTAAGATTTTTCTACATATTTTAGGTGTCGTAACCTTCTCTCCCAATCCACCCATGAAGTTACAAATGATATTCAATTTAGTGAAAAACTCCATAAATGTCTCATGCTCTTCCATCCTGAGATTTTCAAATTGTGAAGTTAAGAGTTATAGTTTAGATCTCTTCACAGTGCTTGTGCCTTCATGGGTTGTTTCCAATAAGTCTCATACTTCTTTAGAGGTCTCACACATACTTATCTGATTGAAAATGTCTTGGGACACGGCACAGTAGATGGCATTCATTGCTTTTGCTTCAGCATTTCGCTGTTCTTTGTCAAACGCCGTCCACTTTTCATTAGGTTTGGGTTTAGTGATAGTGGATTCATTTTCAAGTACAATTTGTTCAAATGGTACCACATATCATTTTTCAACTACATCCCAAACTTCATGATCTAAAGATCTCAGGAAGTAATGCATTCTAGCCTTCCAGTAAGCATAATTTGAACCATCAAATACTGGAGGTCTAGTGACAGATGAGCCCTCTCCTTTGGCCATAATTCTACTTTAGTCAAGATCACTCTCTAGGCGGTGAAACCCTTAAAGAGAGACCCGCTCTGATACCAATTGAAATAGAGGTGAAGACCGCTTGAGTTGAAGTAGGAATATGCCAATATGTCCTTGAGGGGGGTGAATAGGACTTTTTAAAGTTTTATAAGTTATATTTCAATCCTATCACACTAATCCTATCACAGAGTATAGATTAGGATTACTCAAAAATTAACTCTATTGGCTTCCAAGCCTGATAGAGGATCCAATCACAAATTACTTGTAATAATAAAAAAAAACCTTTTTAAATCAGATTGTGATGGATATGACTGTGTGTGCACAAGACGTGATTTCAGATAATCATATATAAAGGCATATAAAGCAATCACATAAATGAAAGACAATATCAATCTCAAACACAGTCATTTTATAGTGGTTCGACTACTTGTCTACTCCACTACCAGCTTCCATACTCAATCCTTGAGTGACCGAATTTCACTAAGGAGGTTTCCCATGGTTCACCTCAAACCTAATGTTTTAAATCAGGTTCACCTTTAACCTTTACAGAGGTTTCTACTCGGTTCACCTCAACCCTAGAGTTTTACTGGTGCACTCTTAACCAGATGTTTAGGCCCACACAGAGCAAGGGTCCACACAATGCACCCAGATGTTTATGCCCACACAGAGCAAGGGTCCACACAACGCACCCAGATGTTTATGCTTTCCACAGAGCAAGGGTCCACACAACACACCCACCCACGTACACTCCCGTCGGAGGCCTCCTTTGAGGACTTCAAATGGTGAGCAACACCTACGACCCAATCCTAAAAAGGAATGATCATAAATGTCCTCTAAACTTTAAGTACTTACAGATAAGTTGATAAGTCCCTTTTAGCTCAGTGATGAAGATCTCCTTCTTATTGATGAAGAGTCTTCAGCTTCCTTGATCTGCAACACAAAGATGTACCTATGCTAGGTTTAGGTTGGGTCAAGGTTATGATGGAGTTCCACTCTCTGAAGATTTTCCTATAAGGAAGATAGAGTGGTTCCAATCATCTATGCATTCAAGGCATCCCAGCTTATTGATTTACCATTAAAGTAGTAGCTGGAGGATCCTTGAATGCGGAAGTTCATTCCCCAATCCACTCTATGAAATATCAATGATGAGGGTGGATTGAAGGATGAAATTCCTGAGAGAAAAGGCTTCGGATAAAGGATATGAAGTTTAAAACACTCAAAAGCACTCTCTACTTTCTCTCACAGCAATAAAGACTAATTTCTCTATTTATAGGCAAAAGGTTCCAACAGATATAAACGGTCATATTTATGGCAGAGTTCGAAATCATCAAGTAATCATCGATATGATTAAGCGTATACTCTCGATTGTATCGACATACCACTCGATGATACAAACTTAAATGTCATTTCGCTTTTGGAAACCTTTCGCCAACTGGTCGATGAGATCGATACATACATCGATATTATTGGATTTCGAACTCCGATTCTATCGAGAGATGGATCGATCTATCGACAAGTGAAAATAAGAGAGAAGCTTTGAAAAATTTCAGGTTCTACAGATATGATCGGAGAACAGTCGATGTCATTAAAATTTGTATATCGATGATATCGGAGACCATGTCGATGGGATCGATAAATTATATATATTTACCTATAAGCTTCCTGGACAGTTTGTGTCCGATTTCAATTCAATCGACAAGGTCTCAATCTGATCTACATATGAATATCGATTTATCGACTGACACCCCGATCAACATTAAAAATAACCTGAAATTTATGCTGGAGAAAACATGCGCCCATAATCGATATGATCGACTGACGTCCGATATGATCGATTTTTGAGTTCAGATTAAATCGGATAGTCATCGATATATCGAAGCTTATGTTAGTGTTCTTTAGAAAAACAGGGGCGCCGGAAAACAGTATGTCGATATTATCGATCCGCTTCAGATATGATCGATATTCGAATATCGATGATATTGACTCACAAGTCGATATATCGATAAATCGTCCAGATGATTGTTTGATTGCTGGACGCTTTTTGTCCTCACTCGATTGTATTGATTGAGATGCCGATGACATCGACAGAGCTGGTCGATCATATCGAAAGAAAAATTGATATAATCGACAGTGTAAGAAAAACTTAAAGATTTTTCTATTTGATAAAAAGTTTTCTTACACAAAAACCCTAAGATGTTCTAGTTCTTTTTAAGGATTTTAATCATCTGGTGTTTTTGGACATGAGATGTGAGGTTATGATTTACCTATGACGAGCTTCCACACATTCAGTTGAGGCAAATACTTGACTTGATCTTCCTGTAAGGCGCTGTTGTCCGACTGACTCAACTTACAACGTAATTGACAAACCAAGGCACTTAGTAGGTGCACTTTCACATAATATCTATGGAAAGCAAAAATAACCCAACCATGGGCATCCCTAACTATGCCACCACCACTACTCTCACCCGGGTTCCGATAAGAAGAGCCATCGACGTTCAGTTTAAACCAGCCCGGTGGAGGTCTCGTCCATTTAACAATCTCAGGCATGGCACCAAAGCAAACTTTACGGAAATCAAGATGAATGGCCTAGAGAGTGGCGACGCCCCTAAGCGGTAGAAGGGCGCTGTCAGGTAGAGGGTTGCCGATTTCCTACATCCATCTGGAGATCTGAAAAATAATATTCTACGCTGACATTTGAATACCATCAAAATGTGAGGCGTTGCTGCTCAACCAAATTTCTCAGGAAATAAGAGCAGGGGTAAGACTCAGCAACCACTTGAGGCGAGAAGAAGGAGATGCCTTTGACATCCAGAAAGAAATCTTTTGTTGGATGGTCTGATTAGAGATGACAAAGATGTCAAAAATTTTGTGGAAATACGACCAGACCTTTGCAGCTATCAAACTAGAGCATAGGAGATGATCAAGGGTCCTTTCACCGTGCGTCGAGGGGGAGAGTAAACGCAACTGATGCGCAGCAGCAGGCCTCCCATTGGAGTGCAGTGTTGAAGGATGCTGAGGCAGGTGAGTAGAACTATAATCGGATGGGGAGTGAGGAGACTGAGAGGATAGAACGGGGTAGGAAGCATGAACGCCCGAGGCCTGGGGAGGATGATTGAGGGGTTTGTGATGGAGGTCCTGATCCCGGTGTAGCAGGCCCGAGCGAGATGCCACAGGGACTGAGGGAAGAGAGTGCTGAAGCTGAGGAGAAACGTGCATTAGGAGGGGGCATTGATCATTGCCTGCCACTGACGAGAGGCTGAATTCAACACAATAACATTCACACTTAGATGCTAAGCTTACCCCCGAAGTCTTGATTGCAGCATCCACAGGAATGGCATGATGCAGGATTTTCCATAGGAACATACCAATTTTAGGTGGGAGGGTGTCATTCCAAGCCCATCGAGCCCAGAGAACCTTAGGCTTCTACTGTCGGATGCCATGCCAAGCCGATTTCAATAAAAATTTACTGGACGCTGTCAGTAAGAAATTCACCCCACTCATTCTTTATACCCAAATCAATTTTAGGGCATGGGCCCAAAAATGAGAGATTCAAATTTATTGGGGTCCACTGCTGGTGTGGCAGTGAAGATGATGCCATTCTTGAAACTTTGTTAGGGCCCTTTGTAATATTTATTTTTTGTCCAACATACTGCAATGCCTACTATGATGTTTATATGACATCCATATCATTCATCGGGTCATTCTTATTGAGGGGTTCCCAAACAATAAATATCAACTCGATTCAACACTTTTGTAGTGGATACATACATATACACACATAATTAAAATCGAGTCATTTACTATACATGTTTCTGTGTGTTCGAATTGAAGCTCAACAACCTGATTTACATGATTTTATGAGTGCCCTTGTGTTAATAAGATGCATCTTGTGAAGGGGTTGCGATGCAGGATTGATCACCGAGGGAAAATAAGAAAAATAGAAATAAATTTTAGAAATTAGAAATTGGAAATTTGATTCATGATAAAACCTTTAAATATTCTCAAGAAATTTAAGAATCAAACTCCAACTCAAAATCCCTAAAATTCATAACTTATTATAAATGTAAACTTATTATTTATAGATGGTCATGATTTCCACTAAACTTCATGCTTTTCAGCCAAAAATAGTGTCCTATTTAACCTAATCACATTGTTCTTCCAAAAATTTTAAGCATTTTCATCATGTTGGACACAACTCTTATAGCTCAAAGGATGAGGAGTTATGATCAAACTAAAATTTATTATAAATAGTAAAAATGAAAATAAAATTGATTTTCAACAGCCTATTTGATGAAATCTTGTAAATTTGGTATGGGCAACCGGGCTTAGCGGGGTTGGGTGGCTAAAGTAGCTTCTCCTACCTAAAATTATACATGGTATGTCAAATAACTCATTCTGATTGACTAGATATGCCTATTTTAATATTCCGACTGTCTTGATCACTTCTACCTTCACCTTCAACCAGGCCTTTTCTTTCTCATCTTATATCTGATGCCAGCTCTACATCAGGTTGGATGAGCAGATAGTCACTACGGTATGAACTCTCTGGACAGTGCACATCTACGTGGGGCCCACTAGCATGAATGCACGAAGTTGATTTTTGAGTGCTCCATGAGTCACCAGATTCCATGGGATACATCATACCTAATCTTTCACATCATATGCGCATCTTTCTTCCATGGTAGGTCCATGTGTTTTATCACCTTTACTGGCTGTTATCCCGTGGGAATGTACTGTGACATGTTCATGATTGTCAGAATTGAGATATTTAGAGATTTCAATCCATTAATCTGAACCGTTCACAAGATCTAGAACATAGTTTTTAAGGGCTACGATTAAAATTGACACTCAGTGGATGGTTGAAGCATTTCATAAGTTTTTCTTCTCTTACATAACCGTTTGTTTTTTTTAACTCGTGCATAAAATCGATAGGATTTAATGATAAAAAGAGCGCTTCAAACAATAAGCGATCCATGATGGTCTCTAACAAATGGATGACTTAGATTATTGATTGGATTTATTTCCCTGCGAAAAATCCTGACCACCCTTTTTCAAGGTACTGGTTTCATGCGTAGCATCGGTAGCGGATTAGGTGAAACCCTGGACTCACCCATAATGGTGTGGGCCGTACTGTGAGGTCCACCTTGTGTATTTATTCTCTATCCATATAGTCCATCCATTTTTTTTATATTATTTTAATTCTAATCCAAAAAATGAAGCAGACCCAAAATTTCAAGTGGAGCATACCATAGGAAAGGTGGTGATTGACCATTAATAGGCCACAAACGTTTTTGAAACAAGCTGATATTTGTTTCTTCCCTTCATGCAGGTTTATGTGTCCTTATCAACGGATTAGATGGCATATGAAGGCTACAACACATTAAGTTACGTTTTAAGAAGTTTTTAATGGTACGATGTTAAATAACCACTGTTTCCTATGATATTGTCCATCCGATAATTGGATCTACTTCATTTTTAGGATAATGTCTTAAAATGACCTGGAAAAATGGATGGATGGTGTGGATAGAAAATAACTATATCAAGGTGGACCCCACGGTAAGAGTCACACCATCTCGAGTGAGGCCGGGGTCTCACCTAATCCGATCCACGAATTGTCACGTATGTGATTTTTGGTTGGTATCCTATGGCATGAGAGCTAACAGGAAGCCTGGCTGATCCATTGAACCGTCCAAGTGGCTCAATAGATGGTTCGAACATGTGAGGCCCATGGTTGGCTACTTCACACGGTTTGTTGAGTCATGTTATGGTTGGACCATGATCCAAAATCTGCAATTCTTAAGCATTCATATATACATTTTCTTAACCATCTGAACCATTGGCTTGTAATCGAAGGGTTGAGAATATTCAATTGGAGTTTTTTTTTTTTTTTTTTTTTTTACATGATCAATGTTATGTGGACCCATCAGACCAATAGTCCGACGGAAGCTGATTGTGTAATGAGGAAACTCTGTGGAGTCCACTGTGATTTATGTATTTCATCCAATCGGCACATCCATTTTAACATATAATTTTAAGTCTTTGACCCCACAAATGAAGCATATTCAAAGCTCAAGTGGACCACACTGCATGAAACAGTCTCAATTGAATGTCTACCGTTGAAAACTTCTTGAGAGCTACAGAAGTTTTGGATCAATCCTATATTCGTGTTTTCCCTTCATCCACGTCTGTGTGATCTTATGAACAGGTTGGATGACAAATTAACATCACTGTAGGCCCTATAAAGGTATCAACGGTAGATATCATTAGTCTAACTGTTTCCTGTAGTGTGGCATATATACTTGAGCTTTGGATATGATTCCTTTTGGGCTCAACCCCTAAAATGAGGTGGAGAAATGGATGGACGGTGTGGATAAACCACACGCATTCAGGTGGGCCAACAGATTTTACTCGGTACAATAAAAAGCCTGAGTTACTGAGTAGGCAATTCGATTTCTAGTCCGTCTTCTACCAAGATTAGAGGATCCGAGTCATCCAATCATTATACTTTGTTTGGAAGGACCATTTGCATTTTTCTTTTACCATCTGTTGCCTTCCAAAACTAAACGTTCGGGAAATCTCTCTCTCTCTCTCTTCCATATCTTCAAACTCCTTCCCATTTCCTATTTCTAAACCAATTTTATTTCAAATTCCTCCCTTCTCTCTTTGTTCCATATCTTCAAACTCCTTCCCATTTCCTATTTCTAAACCAATTTTATTTCAAATTCCTCCCTTCTCTCTTTGTTCCATATCTGCAAACTCCTTCCATTTCCTATATTTACATCTCTTTGAACTCAAATTCCTCCCTTCTCTCTCTGTTCCATATCTTCAAACTCCTTCCCATTTCCTATATTTACAGCTCTTTGAACTCAAATTCCTCCCTTCTCTCTCTGTTCCATATCTTCGAACTCCTTCCCATTTCCTATATTTACACCTCTTTTAACTCAAATTCCTCCCTTCTTTCCATCACTACCAAAAACAGAAAACATGGTTGATTCACTGGTCTCGCTTGCCATAGAAAAATTGGCCAAAGTTCTTGAAGATGAGGTGGTTTTGTTGGTGGGTGTCACGAACGAGATCAAAAAGCTTTCCCGTATGTTCACCTCGATCCAAGCTGTGCTTAAAGATGCTGAAACTCAGCGACTGAAGAACGAAGCAGTGAAGGACTGGTTGGAGAAGCTCAAAGACGTGGCCTATGATGTGGATGACATACTAGATGAATGGATGACGGAGGCTCTCAAATCACAAGCACCTGATGAAGATGGTGTGTCCTGTTTCAGTAAGAAGAAGGTAACAAGCTTCCTGTCGCCTGTTAACTGCTTCAATCATGTCGCGTTACGGCACAAAGTTGGGAGTAGGATAAAGGAGGTGTGGGGTAGATTAGATGATATCGAAAAACAAAAGAACCTATTGGGTCTTAGAGGAGATAGTGGGGAGAGGGAGAGGGTGGATAGTGAAGTGAGGCAGGCCGAGATCAGAGAGCGAGAGACAGGATCCCTACTCGACCAACCGTCAGTTGTTGGAAGAGAATATGACAAAAATGAAGTCCTGCAGTTGTTGCTGAGAGAGAGTAGTAGAGAGGTGAATCAGGTGCCCTTCGTCATTTCTATCGTTGGAATGGGGGGGTTGGGGAAGACCACCCTTGCTCAACTCGCCTATAACGATGAAAAAGTCAAGGGGCATTTTGAGATGAGAATGTGGGTATGCGTTTCTGAAGATTTCAATGTGAAACAGATTACAGAATCAATTATAAAATCTGCAGACACTGAGTTTAAGGCTAAAAACTTAAATTTGGATCAATTGCAACTTCGCCTCCGTGATATGTTGCATGGAAAAAAATTCTTGATTGTGCTTGATGACGTTTGGTGTGAAGATAGTGAGAAGTGGGACAAACTTAAACTTCCCTTCGAAGATCGTGCACCAGGGAGTCGAATCATTGTAACCACTCGTGGAGAAGATGTTGCTTGGGCGATGGGAAGGGCTCACATACACAAGCTGGCTGTCTTATCCGATGACGATTGCTGGTTAGTGTTCTGGCGCAGAGCACTTGAGTATCGGAATGCAGAAGAGCGTTCGGAGTTGGAAGATATTGGAAGGGAAATCGTAAAGAAGTGTGGAGGGCTGCCTCTCGCAGCAAAGACAATAGGGAGTGCCATGTGGTCGAGAAGGACGAGAAGGGAGTGGGAGCTTGTCTTGGAAAGTGACATATGGAATTCACGTGATGTCTTAAAAGGCATTTTACCGGCTTTGTTACTCAGCTACCATGACTTGCCTCCTGCTTTGAAGCAATGCTTTGCTTATTTCTCCATCTTCCCGAAAGATTGGAGGATAAACAAGGATATGATAGTCAAGTTATGGGTGGCACAAGGTTTCGTTCGCTCCAACAGAAGCAGAGATATGGAGGAAACTGGTGGGCTGTATTTCGATGATTTACTAAGACGCTCGTTGCTTCAAGATGCAGAACTGGACGATGAGAAGAACATAGTCAAGTGCAAGATGCATGATTTAGTTCATGATCTTGCGCAATCTGTTGCAGGTAGTGACTGTTCACTGGTGGATATCAGAGAGCAAGCCTTGCTGAACCTAAGCAATCTCCGCCATTCTTTTTTAAATGACAGTGATGAAGCTGGTGATCAAGAGGCTTCCATTTGTGCCACCTTGTATAAGGCTAAAAAGTTGCGGACGTTGCTATGCAACTCAAGAGACTCCAGGTTTAGTTTGCCAAACGATTTATTTCATCATTTCAGACACCTTAGGGCATTGGGCTTGCGTGACACTTTCATTCAGAAATTGCCTGGAACAGTAGGGAAATTGAAGCAGTTGAGATATCTTAATTTATCTTGGACAGCCATAAAGGATTTGCCTGAGGAGGTGAGTAATTGTGGAAATTTACAGACCTTGTTACTCGATGGGTGTTGTCAGCTAAAAAAACTGCCTGGAGGGCTGATAAAAATGATTAACCTGAGACATCTAGGATTAGAATACTGTGACGAGCTGAAGTACTTACCGCAGGGCATAGGGAGGCTAAGTAGCCTTCGGACGTTAACAAAGTTGATTGTGGAGGGTGGCATTGAAGGATGTAAATGGGGAGAAGTGAAACAACTGATGAATCATCTTCATCTTCAAGGAAGACTCGAAATTATTGGGTTGGAAAAAGTCAAGAGCAGGGACGAAGCTAGGGAGGCAGAACTCTATAAGAAGCAGAAGCTTTATGCTATATCCTATGAGTACAGAGGTGATGAAGCGTTGGATGATGATGAGGTGAAGAGAATGGAGGACGTGCTTGAAATCCTTCGGCCCCACACAAACTTGAAAGAGTTGAATATAAAGCGATACAGAGGTTTGAAGCTTCCCAAGTGGATAGAGCATCCAGTGTTCTCCAATCTAGTCAACGTGACGCTCTATTTTTGTGACAAGTGTAAACAATTGCCGGGTCTTGGTAAACTACCTTCCCTTAAACTCCTTGATATTGAAGGAATGAAAGAGGTGAGAAAGGTGGGTGGTGAGTTTAGTGGGGATGATAATAATGATGCAAGTGGTGGTGGTGTTGTGCCATTCCCAAAGCTCAAGAACCTCTACATCAGGAATATGCCAAATTGGATGGAGTGGGAATTGAGAGGTGGCGATGGAGAGCTTATGCCATCTCTCCTCCATTTAACAATACATAATTGTCCAAAGCTGAAGGAGTTGCCCAGTAATCTTCCACCGCTCCTCCGGGAGCTGAGTTTATTCTCAAGTGATGTTGGAATGTCATCGGGTGGGCCCTTACCCATCCTCCCCAACCTTAACCATTTGGTGATTTGGGGAAGTTCTGAGCTGACATCGTTCCCTTGTGGTTGGTTGGGGCAACTCAAAGCCCTCCAAACTCTGGAGATCAGGTTTTGTTCTAATTTAAGGTCTCTACCAGAGGAGTTGCAACACCTCACCATGCTTCAACGATTGGAGATATGGATGTGTCCACTCTTAAAAGAGCGCTACAGAGGAGGAGAAGATCGGGACAAGATTGCCCACATCCCCATTATCAGAATTATTTGAAAGGCATCACGGTGATCTGGCTCCAAGAAGATGAAATCGACGAATAGCTTTTCAATTGCTTGTTTCAAGGAATTTTGTTGTTGTTCTATGTAACTACTCTACTTTTTTTTTTTTTATCCTTTTTCTTTTATGTTTTCTTTCTTTTCCTTTTTTCTTTTTTCTGTTTCTTTTCTTCTTTTTGTTAATTTTTTTAATGGATTTAGTTGTAATAATATGTAAATAAAAGTTGTTTATCAGATGTTGATTGCCTTTTTATTTCTTCCACATATACGCAACTGATCCAGCGTACGTTGTGGGTGAGACCCTGACCTCGGGGCCCACCTTAATCTGTATATTGTATCATCTGTTACGCCAAATCATTCTATAGCATGGGCCAAAGATGAAGCATATACAAATTTAAGGTAGATCACACCACAATAAACAGTGGTGGAAGATCATTATAAACATTTTTTTATGGGCCACAGAAGTTTCGGAACAACCTTATCAGAAAAGGTTAGATGGCAACTAGACTTTAAAAGTTTTTAACGGTGGGAGTTCAATGACCACTGCTTCTTATGGTGTAGTCCATTTGCAATTGGTATCTACTTCATTTTTGGGTCCATGCCATAAAATGATCTGGCAAGACGGATGGACGGAATAGATACACAACGTATACATATACATCCATTTATTTTGTACACATACAACAGCTAACAGCTTGGTTCAAGAGGTCATATAGAGATGAACAGGCCATTGAAAGCTTGGATTACATCAAAATCCTTCCAATAGTTGCATGTATAATATGTGTGTCACTAGACTATTACTTTATTGGACACATAGCCCACTAATGATACCCCAAAATAATTATATTATCAATTGCATCACTATAATTACTTTAATATGACGATCAATGCCGTCCACACATTGTCCATGTAAATCAACGGTTAAAAATCGTTGGTTAGTTACTTGGACGTGATCTTGTGCTTGTGGACCATCCGAGATTTGGAATTTCATCATTTTCGGGGAAAGTATATATTTCAGCAGGCTTATTACAACCATTGTGTAAAATGTTACATGGGTTCACTAATTACAGATATTAAAGTTGATTTAGTAATTAAATTCAAACCCCTGTAAATACACCATGAATAACTACTTTTGGATTAAAGTTTATTTTGAATCCAGGGTGTCAAACACAACAAGAGGATTTCAAATCCAGGGGTTCCGAATCCACGCCTGACCCATTTGATGATCAGGCCTGAATTTCGTGATTGAGCCTAGACAGTAACTAGAAATTGGCCTTTCCTTAAGCATTCACCGTCCTATGCTGTGGTCCACCTGAGATTTCAATCTGCCTTATTTTTTCGGTCATGCACTAAAATGAGCTTTGTGCTCATACCTATAATGAGCTGCCAAAATAAATGGACATCATAAATAAGACACATCATGGTAAGGCCGCCCACAAAGCACCAACCAGTACCGACCTCCATTCTGAAAGGGTCACTGCTGAATCTGAGCCCACCTGCTTATACATGTGTGGAGCCCATCAAACCCGCACATTAAATAGATCCCACCATAATGATGGGATGCTCATGCCTATCTAATTGTTAGGTTAGCCATAATAGAAAGCAATTGGCAACCATCCAAGTGCCTCCAACTTCATACGATACCCACATGCAGGTTGGATCAGACTGAATTTTTCATGGTGGGCTACCCTTCTACATAGGTTGATAGCATACGTACCAAAGTAGGCCCATATGCAACCCTAGTAGACCGAGTTTGTTCTACAAGCACTGGTGGACGAATGGACCTTTCAAAAAAAAAAGAGCCTCGATTTTAAAAGATACTCAGAAATTCCACGCCAAGAAATGGAAGAGATTTAATATAATAACTCTGGTGCGAGTGGAAGGAAGTGTAGGTCTCAAAAGGATGTGGGTGGAGTTAGTAAAAAAGACTGAGGACTGGTAGTTTATCTAAAGACAGGAATCCATGATGAGATGAAAATGGCAAAAGAGAATTGGTGTAGCTGACCCCACTTTTTTCTTCTTCTTCTTCTTCTTTTTTTTTTTTTTTTCTCTCTCTCTTTTTAATGGATGAAGATTTTATTGAAAAACTGTGCCAAAAGACCAGCAAAAAATACAAAAAGAAAAATAAAATTACAAGCCCCAGCGGGCCATCAAGACACGAGCCAAAAGCCCTTTCAATCACCCAAAACACTGCCTTGCGATGGACCCAGCCTTTCAATTCTGACTCGTTTTCGAAGCAATGCCTATTTCTCTCTCCCCAGTTAGTTGTGATAGTGCTTAAGATAATCACGACGATAATTATTGAATTCATTAATTCCAGTTTTCATAATGAAGATACACAACCGATTGATTCCACAATGCACTCTCATTATAATATTCCCACGCCTCTTGGATTAACAAGGAATTAAAAATAAAAGAACTAGTTGTGTTTCTTTTAATACTGGCCAAATGTGAGGAGTAGAGGATGAGACGACCAAGCATTGTCACTACTGCAATGAGACTATCAATGAATTCAGACCAACCATCCATCCATGGTCCTGCAATGAATGGCTCACAACATAAAAACCAACTTAAATGGACCTTTTTCCTTTCGACCATTATAACTTCCCCATTGCCCCCATCTATTGAGAAGGCCACAAATTGGACCGTTACGTGTCATTTGAGATGGAAAGCATAGGAAGGGAGGGAAGCATATCCAAGATTGAGATAGCCCGAGGAGTTGTCACAGATGGAAGGCATCACCAAGATTGAGATAGAAGGCATCAGTCCATTGACAAAGGTGACCTGGCAGTCTGTCATGACCTATTACAGTAGCCAATGCCAGGATTTATGGACCACTCAAGACCAATTGAGAGCAACTGAGCTGTGGGTTGTACAAAGCAATGTTGAGAGTTAAACTCCTATATAGTAAACCATGGAACGAAAAAACAGTATTGCATTCTTCATGAAATAATGTTAGCATATACAATCCCCATTTCCTTTTCCCCAAAACTCAATATTCAATCACTTCATTCACAACGGAAGGTTACAGATAAGAAGTAAACATGGGCAGTTTCAGTTTTCAAATTTTCTCACCCACGTGACGACATTCAACTACAGAAACCAAGTTTCTAAAATGATGCAATCGCTGTGCTTTCATCCACGTGCATTAACTCTCTTTTACTGGCTTCTCTTTTCCCCCCCTTTCTAGCCCAAGGCAACTTTTCCCTTCACTTCTTCAGCATAAGCTCACAAGTCTTGCCTCACCTTCAGCCTCTACGCTCTACACTCTCCTCATCTTCCAAAAAAAAACACCTCCACCCTACCAATATTTGGCCATGGGCTGCACCTGATCAATGCCATCCATTGCAGGAGAAAGCAAATGAAAATCAACAGTAAAAACACTGATATGACAGATCCATTGAGTATCCAATACAAAATAATAGAATGTTAAGAACAAAAGAGAATGCAGCACTGATTCGTGAGGAGAGAGCTGTGAAGTGGTGAATCATGGGGACAAATGCCAACTGGGCACACTTGTGTGAGAACTGTGCTAATCATCAAACCATGAACATTCCCTGGCCCATACATCAGGCCAATCAACTCATCAAATGGGAGATTAAAAAGCAAATAAACAGCCCATACTCCACTTACACTTGTGCAACTGATGAGGGGGGATCAGAAGGCCCCTAGCAGATCCCACACTAGTGTGCCAGTTGGCAAGTGTGCCATAATTGATCCCTTCAATCTCTCCTGCGAATATCTTCAACATTTTTTATTTTTTATTTTAAAGAAAGGCTTAAAATCAAGTTAGCATTCTTGTCAACCATCATAATATTAAAATTGGCAAATTAAAGAATCAAGACAATAGAAGTTAACAAGAGAGGCAAGCCAGAAATACCATATATGCGTAACTAGCAAAAAATGTCGTACGAAAAAATAGAATGCTTTGGCCAGAACAATTGAGAAATTCTATGAAGCACTTTTGAAATAATGGGGATATGCACACAATGTATAGCTACCGTCACATCATTTCTGCGCTTTATATTTCAAGCAAATCCGAACAAGCATATATAATTTATTATTAAACCTGTGTCAAGATGATCCTAGCAAACAGTTAATGCGTGAAGGGAGCTAGAAAAAAATAAATTAATATGAGAACCCAAGTGACCTTCAAAGTTTATGACAGAAGAAGAAGGTTTGCATTGGAGCTTTCCATCCATACCAAAACCAACAAAGTTAGTTCCCAAAACAGTAAATCTCTCCTTTCCATCCTTTCTTCCACTCTCAAAATCTCTTACCCTCTTCGCACTGTCAAACATAAAATACCAAAACCACCATAACCCAAAAGCCAATAATTTCCACATGAAATTCCATACACAAAACCAACACAAACACAATAGTAAAAGTCGAATGAGAAACAATTTCAACACAACAAGAAAACCTCCCACCTAAAATTCTCACACTAGAACCACTATTTCCATGAGAAATAAAGAAAAAAAAAAAAAGAAGACGAGCTTTTCAGCTTCTTAATTTGAAAGCCAATAAAAAACCACTCAGCAAAAATTCAACTGCAAAAGCAGCATCAACGTGAGAAGCTCTCCATTCGCTAAGCACATCGTCATGCAACTACTGTCTGCACAAAGCCAAGGAAACATGCCAATCTTAGAAATACACTCATTCGATATCACTGGTCAAAATTTGTTATGAAGTAGATTGAGTGGTCGAGATTCCTCTTCAAGTCCATGGGGTGGTGGCTCATCAAACTCTTGGTCATATACCTCACCCACTATGGGTAAAGCCAGTTTTTCACTGTCCTCAGATCCTCTCTGCACAACAATAATCGCAAGAAGAATCAACACAACAGAGTCAGGTGCAGGAATGGGAGAAGGCCGAAGGGTCTGTTTAAATGTTAGCAAGTATAAACAAGAGGAAGTGGAGTGTGAGCCCAAAGCAGAAGTGCATCTAGTTAGAAGGATCATGCAACTAAGGTCAAAAGATGCATCAAATGACTAGACAGAATCTGAAAGAAAGAACAATCTGTATCCCTTGTTGTGACCACATAAAGACCAAAGAAAACCTTAAGATGAGAAGGAAATAAATCTTCCAAATGCTGACTGTGTTCGTTGAAATGCACTACCAGAAGGACTTGTTTAAGTTGGAGTTGATCAAAAGCCTCCAAAGCCAGGCTTCTGCCCAGATACAGAAGATGCTGTTTCAAGAAAAAAAAGAAAAAAGAAAAAGACTTTTAGTCAGACGCCAATAGAATTACTGCATGTCAGACAATAAACACCTTGAAGCCAATTCATACGGAAAAATAAAATAAAATCATTCGACTGAATACTTTCCCTCCACATCTTGCAAATAGGCTTTTTCTAAAGAGATTGTTTCTGTCAGGCATTTCATCAAACATGCAACAGGCATCGTCAAGCTGGACCATTGAATATATTTAGAGATCATGCAATTCCATGCAACGAGATCGAACCCATCAATTTGCTTGAAGATGGAGACGTATGAATCTAGTATCAAACTTGAGAAAAGAAAAGGATCTCCACTATAAAAATCGTAGGAATTGCACATGAAAACCGTAGGAAGAGAAGTCACGAAAATTACATTTAAAAAAAGAAAATTAATCTTCCAAACTGTAGGAATTGTACATGAAACAAACAGAAAATCCATAAAAATCAACAGACCTTGGAGTATCCATCTGTATGAAAATCTTTTCATACTTACGGAGAGATGCAGTTCACTAAAACTTGGTGGGTCGACTCAACATGGTTGAGTCAACTCGGTTCAATGAGATTCCAAGCCAGGTTTCACAGAAACTCGCTGGCCAGCATGACTCACTCATGACTTGACGAGTTGTGTCAATTTAGAAATTAGAACACAACTTCAGGTCCAACTCATGAACATCCACCCTCACTTCATTTAGAAATTAGAACACACAAACAGCTCACCAAAGCTACTTATTTCTTGTCCTTCAAATACACGAAAGAATATAATATGCACCAGGCAATCCCCTGATTCGCCTTTACTCAAATGAAACTAGCATTTGACATGTATTCCATGAGCCTGGGACAGGTTGACTCAGCGCATATGTCAACTCATTGTGTACTAAAGATTTTACACATATATTAGGGCCTTTATGCATCTACCTTCCACATCAACTTGTACAAGGACCATAATCCACAAAATAAGTGAACAGTGAATTAACTAAACAAATTTATTTTTTTACAAAAAACAAGTAACGATAATATATTAAAGAGAAAAGGAACATACAAAACAGGACTGCTGAGATAGCAGAACCGAACAACCTACAGACCTAAGAAAGTAAGATTATAATCCTTTAGCCCCAATACATTAACCACCCATTCGAAAATCAACTTTTTAGCAAAGGATCCCACTGATTTAGCCGTGGACTGAGAGTCATTGAAACATCTTTCATTCCTTTCCTTCCAAACCGCCCACCGAATTGCGAGAATAGCCATTCTCCATATACGGGTTTTGACTTTGCCTATTTTAAAACCATGCCAAGCTGCTAGCATAGACGAAGCGGAGTTCGGGAAGCAACCGACGATATTGCATCGGGACAAAAAATCCCACCAAATCTGATTAATTAAGGGGCAGTGGACCAACAGGTGATCCACAGACTCCTCGCTTCTCATGCAGCAGAGACAAATGTTAACAAGCTGCATCCCTCTCTTCCTGAGATTGTCTATCGTTAGGATCCGGTTCATAGCTGCCAGCCATCCAAAACAGATGTATTTAGGGGGGGGCAGCATATTTCCAAACAAAAGGAAAAGCCTGCATCGAAGAGGCAGGAGAGGGGGCAAAAATAAAGTATAACGATTTGACCGAAAAAGTGCAGGACTTATCTCATCAGATTATCTGGTGAAGATTGAACCAGGGCCACATCAGATAAGCAATGAAGCAGATCCACATACTCCTCAACCTCCCGATCGTGAAGATTCCTGACACAATTAATTTCCCAAACCCCGCCGACTGCTGTTTGGGAGTAGTATCTAGCTATCATACTTTCTTTATCAGGTGCGATACGATAAATATTAGAAAATCTACCTCTCAGGGTGTAATCTCCCAACTAATGATCTTTCCAGAATCTAACCTTCGTCCCATTCAAAGCCTATATTGTCAATCACAGACATTTTAAATTGGAGAATGCCTCTCCAAACGTAAGAGGCCCTATACGAGGAATTGTCCTTAGTCCACCAGCCACCAGGGGACGAACCATATTTGCCTTTGACGATGATGCTCCACAACACCTCTGATTCCTTACCCAGCCTCCAGGACCACTTACCCAATAGAGCCGAATTCATAATCTTTAAGTTTTTTATATTAGCACCCCCATTCCGATAGTGACTACACACCTCCTTCCAATCCATAAGATGAAATTTCTTATGATTCTCCTTGCCACACCAAAGGAAGTTTCATCTGAGATTATCGATACGTTTCAAGACTGAGGCCGGGCATCTAGATAGGGACATGAAGTATACTGGAAGGTTAGACAACGCAGCTTTTATGAGGGTGATCTTGCCCCCAATTAAAAGGTATCGGCATTTCCATCTTGCAAGTTTCTTTTGAATATTGTCCACAATTTTTTCCCACATCGCAATTGGTGGAGGCCCTATTGCAAGAGGGAGGCCGACGAAAGACGTAGGAAAAGATGCCGCGGAGCAGCCAAGGATATCAGCGTAGGCAGAGAGATCCGGATCCGACACGTTCACCCCATATACTTTGGATTTGGCCATGCTGATTTTCAAACCCGACACTGCCTCAAAGCATCTTAATGTCGTGTGCAGGTTATCAATAGACTCAGAGTCAGCTTCAACCATGATGAGAGTATCATCAACGAATCTGTTACCATTATAAAATCACAACTGCATGATGTCAAGAAGCATGAATTTCACCTGTCTAGCAAGTTTAAAACTGTGTCCGCATGTATTCCATTCCAATATATAAATTTGGTAAATGGCACCTAGAACAAGAAAATGTCAAGATTCAATCAGTAAAGAGACCACACTCTCAAGAGATAAGAAAATTTCAGTTGCTGATAATATGTGCACCAATAATAGATGAATCCATGATACCACACTCTAAACATGATGAGAAATAAAGGAACTAAGCCTTGTCTGATGATGATCACAAAGAAATAGAGGTGTCTGGAACTAAATTATCAGTTTACAGGCATAAAGAACCAGCTTCTTTCTAAACCAATAAATTACACATTGAATATGATTAGCTTATTAACCAATTCATTAGCCAAGCATGAAAACTATAACATAATATTGAATTTTTCATTTGGTCTTGAAGTTGTTCAAGACTACTAGTGCAGTTTGTGAATCTGTCTAGACTCGAAACATCATTGAATTTGGTGGATGCAAACTTGAATCTATCTAGCTGGTCCAGCTAATTAGTCATGCTCCAGCTTCTGTTGTAGATCAAGAGTGGCTTCTTGTAATTTAAGAATAGGCTTCTTCTAATAACATATACCTGTTTATTGATGTCCTTGGAATCTCTAACAAGTGGTGCCAACAGAGCCATGTTGTTGGGGTAGTTGCACAATCGTTCTAACTAAGTGCTGTTACTGCTTTGAATCACTCTTTGACCTTAGCACTTGTGTTTTTGCTCTCACTCCCCTCTTCTTAGTTGTTCATACTTGCTAAAATTTTAAAATAGACTTGTCCTTGCTCCCACACCTCAATTTGTTGCCGCTTCGCCTCACGCTTCATGCAACTATAGGTTGGCTGCATGGTAGGTTCTCTAGTATCATATTGCATAAAAGGATACGGATCCATTAAGCAAGTCAATGCCAACCCTTCTAGTGGATCTTGTGTGGTCATCAAAATGCATGCATAACGTGGATCTGGTGTTTATGTAAGTTAAATGCGGTGATTTGAAAGAGGGATTGTTAGAGCTCTTCCACCATTTTCATTCAACTTACTCTACAAAATGCACATGCTGCCATGTTTGTGCAATTTGTTGAGTTTCTGAGGCCACGCATTTGGATACACAATTGAATTAAATTGCGAACATTCAGTTTAATCAAGAGGAAATGCCAACATTAAATGACACTTCCTACCATTCATAATGAGGAAATCACTCTCAAATTGCATTCATGTTTCTTAGCCTGTCCACCCAATATGAATGTGAAGGAAATTACAACATTGCAATCCAATTTGATAGTGCATCCAAATGCACCCCCAAGAAACTTTCATAACCCATTTACCTTCCTATATCTCTTTCCATTAGCAGCTACAACCTTGAAAGTAACCATATGGCTATTTACAAAGGCCTACTTCACTAGAGCCCCAGCTCCTTTTTCTTCTTTGAAGTAAATTTTTTTGTTATCAATCAGAAACAAGAAGTCATGTGACAAGCCAAGGCATTCATGCATCAGTAACCTATATTTCACTTATTCCATCAGTTAGAATTGATACCATGGGATGCCAATTGAGCTGATTTCATTAGAGATGAGATCGGAAAGTTTTCCCTGCTCTTGCCATTTTCTTTTACCTAGCACAATCTATTGTTTGTTAAGGAATTGCCATTCAGCTCTTTTGCCCTTTTTTATAAGCTACAAGAAGCACACGGCTTAGTTCTATTATTAAAAGTAAACGCCAAACAACTATTAATTGCAATAACCAAGAAACCAAGCACCTGAAAGTATTACTGAGTAACAAGAATGAAATGGCTCTTCCAAAATGTCGGAAAAGAATCCCATCCAACATCCCAGTGTAAAGAATGGATGCATGTAGCCTGCTCATAGTTACTTAGTAAGTAATCCACGTCTCAAGTTTAGTGGACATGCCCATCAATCGGGACAATCCAATAGATTGGCCATTTCAACCGGATGTTCTGAATTATCTGATGACGAGACTGCTTTGGAATGATCTGTACAAGTTGTAGAGAAATATATGGATTTGAACTTAGACACCTACCTTGATGAACTTAGAAACCACCCTCTTCAGAGCTTTCAGATGGGCCCCATCAGAATTCCTCACAATCCTCTCCAGCCCTATCATCACGCCCATCAAAGTAGCAACCACCATCCCATCAACACGATCCACAGCCTCTTCACCATCTCTCGCCAGCCTCGCTAGCTCTAGCATCCTCCGCTCCGGTATCGCCATCTGCTGTCTCTCCATTTCCCTCTCGACCCTCTGCTCTTCAGCACACGTTCTCGCTCTCATCTCATTCAGCCTCCTCACCTGATCCTCAGACAACCCTCCAAGATTCATCCCAGCCACCTGCACCTGCCGCAGCGAGTCCACAAGCCGGAAGACGAGCGATGGCTTCCAGCCTGTCATCCAGAGAAAGGCATTCTCCAGGGAGCTCAGCGACGTTGGAGAGGAGGGATTTGGAAATGAGATGTTAGTTTCAAATCCGCAAATTGTGAGTTTTCCATAATTTAACACATCAACTACATTAATAGCCATACATTTAAGGGACCATTTACTAGATGATTAAGATATTTTTATATAGTAAAAGGGTATAAATATAAATATTAACCATTAACAAATAGACCCATTATTTAGATGGTCTGGATAACTCTATATCATTGCCACTTTAATGATCAATGAGTCACCACTATTTTACATCAAACACAAAACTCACGTAATGCCTCTGTACAATAAATAATGTCACTTGCGCTTTGGATCTAGTAGAGCTTTATGGGCCCCACCATGATGTATATTTTTTAATCCCCTCCGTCCATACATTTCTCAATATCATTTTAACGTTGATCCCAAAATATGAGATCGATATAAATCTCTAGTGGACCACACCAGCGGAAAACATTATAGATTGAACGTCCACAATTAAGAAAGGAATTTTGATATGGATCGTTGCATTAAGCTACAGCTAAAAGCCGTAGCTGAAATAACCACACATTCGCCAACTTTGCCCTGTTTTTTGGTGGTGAACCCACTGTCACTAAGTCTCGGTCCCACAATTAGATTGTTTCCTAACCTTTGAGTCATGGACACTTGTTTCTTGATAAAGAACCATTGGATATTTTCATTCTTTAACTGTCCAATATATGTCTGCCAATTTTATTGTCTATAAAGAAATATGCCTAGTTTTTTTTTTATAGGTTATCATGCATCTAAGCTGCAAAAGATAATCTGGACAGTTTGATTTGATCTACTTGTATACCACATTTGCAGATTTGAAGTAATTTTTAAATGGTCGTGTATCATCCGTCACACCTCTTAGAGTAAAAAAGTTTTTCTCCTTAGTTCTTTGGTACTCAGGCTGCCTATAGCACTTGATATGCAGGCACTTAGAAATTCACATGGCATTGTGCAGCACATCGTCATCAAAAAGGTTCAGATAGGTTGAACAAACCTAACGTCTGATTTGCGGACACTTGATTGTCAACCGTCCAATAGATGTCACTTATCCGATATACAGATATCAATTAAGCTTTAACTTTTGGTTAATGAAACATCTACACTGGCTACCATAATTTGGACTGTTTAATTTGACTAATTGTATGCAATGTATGCAATTTCTAATTAATTTCAACATTCATGCATAAAATTCATCACTCTGACAGAGTATCAAAGTTTTTCTCTCTTCTAATTTATAACAAACTACCATGTTAATTTAGCAACATATAAAAAATGGTTGTGACTCTTTGATTGCATGCATGGCATAGTTGTACGACAATATAGACCATCCAAATTGTTGGCCCACCAATCTGATAGAATAAATAAATAAGCATAAATTTTGGTTCATCATACATCCAAATCAAGACCCTTTTTAGAACAGTTCAATCTGAATTAGCAGGATATTTGAATGAAATGAACTCATTTTGGGTATAAATAATCACTTCTATCAGACATCGCATTGTTTAGGACCTCATACAAAGGAATACATGCATTTTGTGGTGTTTTGAGTATCAAGTGTGCACTATGATTCTTTTAACATCCCCTGAAGTTCCATTGAAAAACTATATCATCTTCCCAAAGTTTCCCTCAAACAGCGATCCATTTCCCGATACATGCATGTTTCCCTTGCAATACCTATATGTTTCTGTATCCCAAGGGTGTGATACATGCATCAATACCATTACTGTGAAAACTGATGATGACCATGTACAACCTTAGTGATGGAAGGAATTATAAACCCTAATGAGACCAGAGATAATAGATACTTTCAAGTATTAGGATATCAAGGGACAGAACCTTTGAGGAAGATGAAGAAAGGAGAGCTCAAAGACTATTTGGTGTAACCATAAAGGTTTGGAATTGCATGGAGGATATTACTTATTATGATGTTTTGGTTGACAAAGTTGTTCAACAAGGTCCTTATAAGTATATTTTGGAAGTGCGCCAGATATCCCTGGCACAAAGCATGCCTCCATTCCCTCTCATGACTTCCAAGGAAAAAAAAAATGCTTTAGCAACCAAAGTTTATTCATCTGAAGTCTTTTCGCCACTTCATCAGTGTCACTCCCTAGGACCTTATGATCCACAAATACTAGGACAACTGACAGAATTCCTTGGATAACTCATTTTATTAATAACAGTAAAATCGCTTACTAAGAGGATAAAAAAGAAAGCAATTTATCAAGGTAATGGATACATCTCTCTCCAATACCTACAAATACACACTCAGTGTCCACCTTCCACAATTGCCTCTTCCATGAAATGCAGGCAATCAGTACCCATGCACTGACATCACTTTCACTAGTTAAATGTCACTGAGAAAAAATGTTGTTGAAGTTACCTAGTGACTCACAACCCACCTACTAAGGATGACTTCATTACTTTTTGGAATGGAAAGGTGGGTTATTCATTCAAAAAAGGAAGCATTGGAGTCGATCCCAAAAAAAAATTGTTTTAATCAGATGGCACCAAACTGTCTTTTCTAATCAGATTATGAAGTTGGTCATCTACGCATGATGAATTAGTTCACCAAAATTCAAATTTGTCATTGTGCACAATGGATCAGTTCGCCATTATTAAATTTTCCATTTCTGATGCTTACCAATTTTCAAGAATTCATATTTTGGTAATCATTTTCTAAATAATCATCACCCGCAAAGGTCAGAAATAATTCATTTAGTACCCAAAAGCATTCAGGAGCTCACTTATAGATTTAGACAAGTCACCACCATTTAGCAATGGTCTTAATATTAATCATTAGTTTTCACTGACTAGGTCAAGTCATTCGCTAAAGCAAGTCAAAAACCTAGAATTTTATATTGCAATTTCCAAGTTGTCTCCGATTTTAAATGGTAGTAAACGGTATACTTGGATAGGAATATGTGTCATTTCCATGAATTGGAGAAAATTATAGACAGGCAAAAGATTATATGAAGCGCAAAATTTTGAAGAATTACTACATGAATCAGTCTCCACTGCATCTCTGCATATACCTGGCATTACGAAAATGCTATTTAGTTGCATATATGAAACATACAGCAGTATCTCATGATAGAGAACTTACCCAACGGATACTGGATCTGAGTGTACTAAATTCATTTTTCAAAAGATGATCTCTGCTGCACAATAAGATCATCAGCAGAGTAATAATCCACAATCAGCCGATACATATACGATGGGTTATGCCTTCCCCTGGAAAACACAACAGATGATAGTTAAAAGAAATGTCCAATAATTTAGAGAAATATCACCAAACCAACTAACTATTATAACGCTTAAGATTTTAATTTTTTGTTTTTTGGAGAAAAGAAACAGGAAATTGTCAAGAGATGACAAAAAAATAGGCCGCCCACTTCTTAAGGACAGTTAAAACATCCCCATCAACTAAGATTTTTTCTGTTTGGATGCTATTTTTTTAAAAGGAAACAAAATTTTTATTAAAGAGAGTGCCAAAGGGAAGGCGAAATAAAACAACTAAAGCCCCAACAACACATACTTATCACTATGGTTGAAGGCTTTAATACAATAAACCCAATCTATTACATCTAACTTCACCTTCTTAAAGACATCCACTACCGTCCCACTTTTATTTCCGAAACACTAATTATTCCTCTTGTTGGAAAGATAGACCGAATTACAACCGACAAAACTAACCTCCACACCACTCTTTCTTTTTTTCCCAACCCCTTCCCCATGCCAAGCAAGGAAGAGGCCGTTAATGGATCCCAACATCACCAATGACCTTTTAAAGAAGGCAGGAAATCTCTCTGACACCTTCTGAGCAAACATGCAATGAATGTACAAATGTACTAACTCTGTGTCTGAGAATCACCATTGACCTTGTTTGTAGATTGTCAATTGTAAGCACCATATTCCTTCCCACTAGCTAAGCAAAAGCTGCAACCTTGGGAGGAGGCTCATGGAACCAAACATGGGACATATGACCACTACTCTCACCCCAAAGGGGGTTGCTTTACTTTTTTCTTTCTTTCTTTTCTTTTCATTTTCATTTCTGTTTTTTTTTTTTTTTTTTTTATAAATAAAAATAAAAAAATAAAAAAATAAAAAAATGGATTTAGTTTTAATAATATGTCAATCAAAAGATGTTTATCAGATGTTGTTTGCCTTTTTATTTCTTCCACATAGATGCAACTGATCCAGTGTTGTGGGTGAGACCCTGACCTCAGGGCCCACATTAATCTATATATTGTATATCTATGCAGTCCATCTGTTTTGCCAGATCATTTTATGTCATGGGCCTAAAGATGAAGCATATATACAAATTTCAGGCAGATCACACCACAAGAAACAGTGGTGGAAGACCATTATAAACATTTTTTTTTGCAGGCCACAAGTTTTGGAACAACCTTATCAAAACAGGTTGGATGACAAGTTTTTAATGGTGGGCGTTCAATGACCACTACTTATTGTGTAGTCCATTTGAGATTTGTATCTGCTTCATTTTCGAGTCCTTGCCATAAAATGATTTGGATGGAAAAATGGATGGACATGAACAGATATATAAGCTATACATAGACCTGAGTCCCACGGTCAATTTCTCTTATCCTCCATTTATATTGTACACATACAACAGCTTGGTTTAAGAGATCATATATAGATGCAGGGATCAGCTGGTGAGCTGGTTACATATTCTTCACAAGGTGATGTATTCCGGCCCATTTTATAATCAGGCCTGAGCTTGTTGATTGAGCCTGGACCGTAACTACAAATCAGCCTTATTGCAGGAGAATACATTCTAGACAAGGCGGACGGCTGGGGTTGAAATTTACTAAGTTTGTTGTTTAAAAAAAGAGAGTCAGAGTTTCCATAAGAAAGGCATGGGATGAACCTGTGCTCTGCCCCCATCTACCTCTGTTTCGGCCCCCCCAGCAGCTGTCCCTGCTCTGTTTTGACCTCCGGTTTGCTGCTGCAAGTTGCTGCTCTCCCCTGCTCTGTTTTGAGCTCTGGATTGCTGCTGAAAGTTGCTGCTCTCCACTGCTATGTCGCTCCTTGCTGCATCTTCAGTGCTCGTCGCTTTTATGGGATGCTCGTCCCCACACTGTTTTTTCGTTTAGGTGGCCTGTTGTGTATCTCGATAATAGGAGTTTAGCAATCATAGGTGAGGCCTAGATCCTTTTTGGTGGGGCCCACCCCAATGGCTGTAAATACCCTGTTTTCTTAATATACTTCCGATGGCATGCTACCACCTCGAAAAAGAATAGTAATAATAAGAAATGTACCCTGCCGTCAACTTATCTTATCCATTCATTTTTTGGTTATTGCAGTAAAATACATCAAACAGGCAATAGCTAAGCCATTTGTTTGATATGCATATCTTAAATGAGCGATAGCTATATAATAATAGGAAATAAAATGTAGCACTTTCACTCATTAGACGAGCCATGTACATGCTTTAGATTCTTATGTGTTCACTATAACAATGACTTAGGTTCATGAGACTAATATTAATTGATTGGTTTAAATTGTCTCATTAAGCCTATGATTTATATACATGTGGTTTAGAATTTTTAGAATTCCAAGCATCAACAGTTCGAGTCCGGATCCTCTGTTATTAGGCAAACAGGGACTCCCTGATTGCCTAATCCCCATTGGTCCACGTCACCACTCACTTAAAAAAAACTAAAAGAAAAATTCGGACTTCAAAATAGTATCAAATTTTTTTATTTTTTATTTTTTTAAAAAAGCACCAGAGCTGAGGAGCCATTCGTCTCCCGACCGAACAAGCTTCTTCTTGGAAACTTCGACTATCGAATTTCAACTCTCTCCTTTCCTTTCACAAGAAGAAAAAATAAAAAACGATCGCTTCTCCTAAGAAACGAATCCAATCTCGTTTTCCTCTTTCGATTCGTTAGCGTTTTCCTGTAAAACCCAAGTGAAGGAAATCCTCTTTTTGGTATTTTTAAGCTTAAAAACGCATCTACAGCTACAGAAAAATGGAGGAAATGGTCAAGGTACTTCAAACTCTCTTCTTCTGCCTTCCCTTTTCTCTTTATTGGGTTTTTCTCTATTGGTTTTTAAGTAATAGTGTTAGTTCCATTGTTGGGAAATTGCAAGGTTCTGAGGGGTATTTTGGTCCTTTTGGTTGGGTGGGGAGTATACTGAATTTGTAATCTTAGATGCTTGTGTTGTGATATATGAACTCATGCATTATCAATGACAGCCATGATTGATTTTATTGCCTTCTGTAAGGGTAGTAGTGGAATAATTTGATATGATCATGGGGCTTTATATTGTACTAATCTGGAAAATGGGATACCATCGCATGCGGCGCTTTTGATGCTGCACGTATCGGCCTCAATCAGACGGGTCCATATAATGGGTTTTACTGCCAATTGAGTATATTTTGGAAATTTGAGTGATTGGATGATATTAAATGTCTGGTTGATGGACATTTGCTGGATAACTTTGAATTGTTGATTGTATTTCCTTTTTAAAGTGTCTGTACAGTGGCCGCTGAACAGTTGGTTAGGATGGTCTGTGAAATGTTGTTTCTGGGTTAAGCACTATCTGCAGTGTGGCTCATAATTTCAACGGTTTGGATTCAGGTACATGCATGACATGTATTTGTGTGCACGTGGTGTGTAAGTATGGCGCAATTACTCTATTAGTATTGTTGCTATGATGGGATCTAGTCCTACCAGATGGATATGACCCACTAAGAGAAGGGAAAGGGCATCCTCCTGTGTGTATACAAGTTAATGGCAGAATGCAATACCTTTCTATTCATCAGAAAACTAAACACATGGCAAATCTCTAAATTTACTTCACCAATCTTGGTGACGTTGACCTACTAATTAGGAAACTGAATTATTCTCCTAATATCAACGAATCCATAACTACTAGTAGAGATAGTAACAATGAGGAAATTTAAATTTTAATTAATTATTGGGAGGGGCATGGGGATGTAACATTGCCCCCTGCCTCTAGCCATATCCTCATGACGTGAAAAGAGGAAAACATTGTTGGAGATCATGCCATAGCTTCCATGTATCCTCTTCGCATGGCATGCCAGGAAACCTCCATTGTCGAATCAGGGTCAGATTCCGCTAGCAACAAGTCCGGGGCTTCTGGATCCTCAATCATGAATATTTGCATTTATTTACAACGATGGCCTAGTGTGAAGTGTTTATCACAGTAGTAACAAAGAACTTGATCACGTTTGAGCCTCATCTCTTTAGTTGTGACCTTTTAACCGGAGTCGTGACCGTTCTAGGCCAAGTTGTTGAGTCAGGATCCTCTGTTATTCGGTAAACAGGGACTCCATGGTTGCCTAATCCTCATTGGTCCACGTCACCATTCACTTGAAATAATAATAATAATAAAAACTAAAAAATTAAATAAATCGTACTCCAAACTATTATGAGAAGAAAAAAAAAACAGAAAAAGAAAACGAGAAGAAAAAACCCAAGGATCCGGACTCCACTCGTTGCTTTTGCCCAATCCTCTTAATTAGTTGCATTTCTTTCTCAGGTTTTCTTAGAGAAATTCAATTCCATTTACTTTTTTATATGTTTTTAATGTTAGATGATGAGTTTATAGGTCTGAATCTTTCAAATCCTCTTGGGTTTTAATCCAAAGCACCGATTTCTTTACTGGAATCGATATTAAATCTCAATGAAATTAAGTTTTGGATGTAAAACCAATAGCAATTCGAAATCTCTCTTATTGGTGATGGATTATATTGAAGTTTTCTTTGTGCCCAAGTTCATAGAGCTTGTGGAGGCAAGCGGTATGGCCAAGGAAGTCAAGCACCCATTCAAGAACCTCCTCAAGCGACGCAACCGCCTGCAACTGATTATTGCTGTGGTCATGCTGGTCAGTCTCCCTCACAAGTCTCTGCCTTAAGTATAAAACACCCACAACAAAGGACAAGACGGGTCATTTCATATCCATTGTGGACATTTTGTAAAAACCTACATGACCACAGATAACCATACAATGATTAACAAGGTGGGCGGCAGGCTGCTCTTGCTGGAAGCCTAATTTACAATTCTGATAAGTGGGCCTCACATTTCAACAATTTATTTATTGGGCTGATAAAGTCTCACTATGTATTTCATTTATAGGTAGCCTATTTTACATGCATCCAAACAACCCCTTACATTAATCTTGTAATAATTGGGGCATCAATCTCTCTCCCGTGTAGTAGTATTAACAAAAGTACAAGTATTTACTATTTACAAATTACAACATAAGTATTCTAAGACCCTGGCTAGCCAAGTTCAATACTTCTTGTACAGTAGAAGGTTTGCTCATGCCATGCTTGTTATATAACAGTATTTTTCTGGTCCTTATATTTCTGTAAGTCAATTTACTTATGTCTCTGTTGAGAGCAGACATATCAGAGGCAAGTCAATAAACCACTATAATGGTTGTAACAACCACTATCGAAATTGTTTAAACAAACTCAGTGCACGCATTAATGAGGTAAGGTGACTTGTTTGTTGATGTACAACCACGCTTTGATAAATTTTTGCAGTAGAGTTGGCTACTGAAAGTTCAAATGAGAATGCAAACAAGGAGCGATCAGAGAAGGTTTTCCAGATGACTGAAATTAATGATATGCAGGCCCCTCGTGACCTTTTGCTTGCACACCTTTTATCAAGGTTTGATTCATCATCCTGAGTTGTTTGTAGTTTTGTTGACAACTTAAATATCTAAACATGTTTGTTGACAACTTAAATATCTAAATAGTTTTGTTGACAACTTTTATCTAGGATTGCAACTACTATCATGTTGATCATATAGTTGTCTTTAGTTGTCTACATAGTACATTGCATCTATACATGGGCATTGTGTTGGATTTATCTGTTGTACTACATCTCATGGCATGGATGCCTCTTTTATGCATGCACGCAATTTACTAATTAATGTTCCAAATGCGGATCATCATCATTTAAGACTCATCCAACTATGAACATGTTGTGGTCTGATAATTAAGCCAGTTACCTCATTTACTTGGTCATACATGCCTCATTCAATGTCCTTCACAAAACAACCCCAAATTTTATTATTATTATTTTTTTTAAAAATAAATCAAGTGAAAGAACCAAATCAGTGGCCAGAAAATGAAAGAATTATTGGGTTTTAATGTGTCAAATGTGCCCATTCCATACATATGGACTATGATAAGGCAGTCCAATCTGTTGATATGATGGACCCACTGTAAATGGGAGATGCACCAAAAATCTGCCAAATTGGAAGATCCTATTGGGTTTAACAGTGGCATCCATGTTCAGTGATGGTCCCATTTATGCAAAAAAGCATTCATGTGAGCTTTAACTTACCCACCAATCCACATGTTCCACAAGTTTAGGTGCATCTTTCAATCCATTTTTCCTAATCATTGAATAGAATTATTTCAATGATTTGCTTTTAGGATTCTTAGTTACTTAATGGGCCTCTTTTGAATGTTTATAAGTTTGAAATGCTCCATAGCAAGAAAAGGAAATTCACTTCCGAAAGACTTGTTCTTGTGTTTGTAAGAGCAAGTTGTATGATGTTTGCATGACAGCCCATGAAATGTGTACTGGAACAAATAACTAATTGAGATTGATGACTTGGATTATTAGAAGGCGTCTCAATGCAGGTAAGATAAATAGTTTTTGTGTTTATTTATAGGGTTGAAAAATTTTCAAATATAATTGAAAGAAATGGTAGACACCATGTAAGAGACTAGAATCTATATCAGAATAGGTACATGCATCTGTGGAAGTGATACAGCTGATGGACTATGTGATGAGATTATGCTTGAGGCGTTGATATAATATTGTCCCAGTATGATGGGGTTACACGTCGAGAATGTAATACAGTTGATGGGGTAAGTGATGAGGTTAATTACCCTTGAGGATATGATGTGATTGTGTGATAGTATGAAGTGGTTCCACTTGAGAATATAATATGGTTGATAGACTATATGATGAGGTTGCGCTTGAGGATATGATATAGTTGTGTGACAATGTGATATGGTTCTACTTGACAATGTGATATGATTATCGTACTATGTGATGAGGTTGTACTGGAGGATATGATATGGTTGTATGATAGTATGATGTGATTACATTTGAGAATATGATATAATTGATAAGCTATATGATTAGGTTGCACATTCGGATATGATATGATTGTGTGATAGTGTAAAGTGGTTCCAAATTGAATAATGTGATACGGTTGATGGACTATTTATGCTTGAGAATATGATATGATTATGTAAGAGTGTGATAAATGATCTCCACTTGGAAATGTGATACGGTTAATGGATTACGTCATGACGTTGGATAATCAAAGGTTGTGTGACAGTGTGATCATGTTACACTTGAAAATATGATACAACTGATGGACTATGAGATAAGGTTACACTTAGGGATATGATATTTGTAACGACTCAGAAAATTCCGTACCAAGACCCGAGTACCACCTCGATCAGCAATCACTTAAGACTAATTCCCTTAAAAATTAAACATAAGTTAACTAGCGCTAAGTTAGACTAGCTGTGAAATTAGCACTGTTCGCTTTAAATACGTTCTGCAAGACTCAAAACTTGTGAAATCGTTAACGCTATAATACCCTGAAATCTAGAATCCAACTCTAAACCCAGTTGCTCTCGGGAGCACTTTAAAACTTCGTATTGGACCTGTACCGCACGTCGAAAGTCCGATAGCGATAAACTTATAAGATACTGACCGCGTAGTTGGACTTGACAAGCACCGTGAAAATCATGTCCAAACGATGCTCTGGGACGATTTCCTTGAGTTCGGAGCGAAGAATGTGAGAAAATGTAGTTTTCTTTATAAATTAAATCTAATTTAAGTAATCTGGAATGTGTCGCTTGCGCAACGTTTCTAAGCGTTCTGACCGTTAGATTTTGACTCAAATTTACCCTCGAATCAGGATAGGTGGCCCTTACATGTCATAGTACTTGTAGCTCTGATCGAGTTCCCGTAACCGTTGAACTGAAACTGGTTTGCCACGATCGATCTGAAAACCTGACCGGATTGAAAACTTAGCTTGACCTAGATCCAATATTAGAAAGCTTAAGTCCGATCGCATTTAGTAATATGACCTCCAGAAGTGCTCCGTTGGATCGGAACAGACCTGATTTGGTTATAATATAAGTATACCTTGGCCATGGGTCTAATTTGGTGAGTTTTTAGCCTATATAAGGACCTTAAAACCCCTCTCATATACCATACGAATTTTGAAACCCTAGCTAAGGAAGAGAAGAAAAAAAAGAGAAAAAGTAAGAGAGAAGTGGGAGCTACTCCTGGGATTCGATTCTCGCTACTCCTTGTGCTTACACATCGATACCGGATCACTACTCCGGTGATTTCAAATACACTATTGGGTAAGAAAACCTAACCCTAATCAGTTCTAAGGTTTCAGCTAGTTAAAATAAAGTGATAGCTAACCTATTTCATGTAATAGGTTGCCGTTGGGCCGTAGACGAAGCGTGAGTGAACAAACTGAATTCGTTACGTATTTATCGGCGTAAGGTGGGGACTTTAGACGTATAGGTTATGGTTTTAAGGCTTTCAATGTCGGTTAATGATTTATAACTGACAAGGGTGTGATTATACATGCAAAATGCGTCGTCTGTTTCGTTATACGAGTTTACATGAACTATGTAGAATATAGTGTATTTTATGCATATGTTGGAATGTTTGAATATGTTTGGAATTTGGATTTGCGCTTAACATGTTTATTTGTCGTGAATATATGCCTATACATGTGCGACAACTCCTTAGCGAAAGGACTTGCCTAAAATCACGTCATGGCAAAATATGTTATATGTGACTGTGTAGCCCAAGTGTATGTAGAAATGTTTGAATGAACATGGAGCTCTGATTTATGCACACCATGGTTATCCGTCGTGGGTATATGCACGTGGTATGTGGGGCAACTCCCTAGTGAAAGGATTTGGCTTAACACGTGTAATCCTCATACATCATGAAAGGTGATGCATGTAGTCTATGTGTTTGTGAAAATGTCTGAGTGTGCTAGTGATCACCTAGAATACTCCGTAGGAGGATCGAGGTACAAATCTCGGTTACCTCAACTATGTATATGATTTTCTACATGTGCGCTACATTGTAATGTCTGTGTGTGAAATCTTGTTTGTGATGTATTTTCATAACATGTTTCTTGATTGTAAGAATTGAATTACATGTTTATTCCTGCTTTACCTATCTCATATAATTCTTGATTGAAGTTGGGATTAAGATTTAGTCCAGGTAGTCGGTAACGGACTTAAAATCGTGGTTGAGATTCATTCGCCACGTATGATGTGTTCGACGAACCCGAGTCGTACGTTGGTCGTCGGCAATGGTTAGGCCACACGAAGTGCTCACGCACCTCATGTCGATCGATGCAATGTGCGCTCATACTAGTCGAGCTCGTCAAGTAACCCGATCTGCCGATGTATGTTCACCATGTATGGACGCCTCTGTTTGAACCTAAGGTACCCGACTCACCAGTGAACCCCGTTAACCTTGGTACCTTAATCTGCTAAGACTCATGAGCCGGACATGGTGGTATGAGACACCGTGGTCGAGCTGTCGGCCTACGCTGGGGCCACTAGCCTCCCCGTAGTGACCAGTGAGCAACCCATACTTATGAGCCGAATATGGTGGTATGTGACACTGTATTCGAGCTGTCGGCCTACATTGATAAGGTGATGAGGGAGCGGTGCAACGAGTGCCTGTAACAGCCCTGACAGCCCTTTGTAGTGACCTCGAGCATACTCTGAATCTACGGAGAGGTGACAAGCCTTCCCGCAGTAAACATAGTATAAGCTAGGCATGTATTGATAAGGTGATGGGGGAGTGATGCAACGAGTGCGTGTAACAGCCCTGACAGCCCTTGCAGTGACCTAGAACCATACTTCGTATGAGATATGCTAGGACTGACGACCCTAGACTGGATCATTGTTGGGAATTGATACAGAAAAGGTACCTTAGTTTTACAATCCTACTGTATGAAAAGGACTAATAACAACTCGATAATCATGTCCACATCGCACTACATGTGCCTGTAAGATGTGGAGCACTGAGGGACGAAAGTATGCCATGAACGTAAGATGGTATCGCATGAGGGAGTATGTTGGCGAGGGCATGTATCATTATTGCATCTCATCCTTGCATTAATTACAGTATTTAGGGGTGTTTGATTATAATGTTTTATCATTACTCCTTGACTGAATTGATAACATGTTAACCTATGCTTTATTGTTTCACTAAGTTAGCTACTCACTCCCACGTTACGGGACGATGTTTTGGACACCCACTAGACCCTATCTTAGATGCAGGTATTGGCGAGGCGTAGGAGGTTGAGCCTGACTACTATGATGATTAGGAAGAGTTCTCATATATACAGTTTTCTAATGGTTTCGCCTAGGCCATTCAGATTAACGGGGCTACAGGGTTTACCATGCTAACGGAACTATTCTTTTTCTATTTTGATTTTTGTACTATGACGTGTATATGGTGACTCAGTGATGTATTCATACTCTGGAGACTGAACATGATCTTTTTAACTTATATACATCTTTCAGTCTTCCGCTTGCGTTTTATAACTCGATCTGGAGTATGAATTACTGTTTTGGTATAATCTCACTCATGATTAACGCACTAACACAGACAACATTCAATCATAAGCATTTATATTGTATAAGTGATGTTTTAGAACTCGGGTGTTGAGTTGCTACTCGACCCCCGATTTTCAGGGCGTTACAATATTGTAGTGTGACAGTGTGACAAGGTTACACTTGAGAATGAAAGAAATTGAAGGACTATGTGATGAGGACCATGCGATTACACTTGAGGATATGATATGTGGTTGATATATGGTTGTGTGAGTATGATGTATCCACTTGAGAATGTGATACGGTTGATGGACAACGTGATAAAGTTGCACTTTAAGATTTGGTATGGTAGTGTGACAGTGTTATGAGGTATATATTCACATGAGAATGTGATACAATTGATGGACAGCGTGATGAGTTTATACCTGAGGATATGATATGGTTGTATGATAATATGATGTGGTTACACTTAAGGATATGATATGGTTGATGGACTATGTGATTAGGTTGTACTTGAGTGCATGACATGATTGAGACGATAGTGTGATGTGATTCCACTTGAGAATGTGATACAATTGATAGAATAGTCTGCACTCATCTATCATATTGAACACATCTTCAATAGTCATGCTCTTGGAGTTCCCTTGATTTTGGGATTCTTTGAAATTAAATTCCATTAGTAAGCCCAACAAATCGTCATTATGTGCTTCTCCCATTTTCATAGCCATCTCCCTCTTCTCAATAATACACCTCATAATAGCTCGCACTTCTCGGTCTATTTCCTTTCTCCTTGGGTTATCTTTTGTGGGCAAAAACCTACAATTTGATATTACACACAACATGGAATTTATGATAAATAAATAAATGGATCTCTAGTTTTGGAATTTATGGTAAATATCATTTGGGTCTCTAATTTCAATTCGTTTTTATTACTTCCTTCTCACTTATGAAATGAATTGAGAAATTTATAAGGCTGAGATTTTTTTGTTCTTCATTTCCTGAGAATTCATAGGTTTATCATCCCGTCCACATGACACATGGCAGGTTTATGTATTGATCAGGTCCACACATATAGACAGATTGCTCACATTTTAAAATAAAAGCCATGAGACAATCCCAATCCATTACTTGTAACATTATCCAGCTTATCCCACTGCAAATTTAGGATGAAAAGTGATAATGCAACAATGTTGCTGACCATTTCCATAGTTCATGGTTAATGGGTTGAATGATGGCAATCACCTACGAGTGGAACTTAGATGTGGGTGATGTTCCAATCAACAATGGGGCACACAATCTGGATGCCAAAATCCTCATTCATATATCGCACAGCTTGACTGATAAGCTGCTGCAGCTGATGGTGACTTCTTTTGTTGGTATGGTGCTTCCATGTCATGTTTTACATGTCTGAATTTTCTTGTGACTTAAAAAGTTTTCATTCTTTCATTGAAGTAGCACATCATACATGTATAGTCTAGAAGGGATGTATGCATCTATCTAGCAACCAAAAGGCACATGTCTAATATCAATTGTCTTGCCTTCCAAACACACAAACACCATGCATTCAAATTTAGCAACGGATGTTCTTGCTACACAGGCCATTCGAAGACATTAATCCATGGTTGAATATTTGTTACGTAGCTCCCATTTGTTATTACTTAAGAGGTCATATGCAATTCATGAAGATTATTCTACTCTTCTATTAGGCGGAAGCTCTTGATTTGGAGAAAATTGTGCTTCAAACAGTAGCAGAAGTTGTAAAGGACTAGAGATAAGCCGAGATTACACTATACACCCATGAAACTCAATGTTTATAATTATTCTAATTGATGGATTAATACTTTGAACTTGATTATGACATTTACCGTGTGCTTAAATCTAAGAGAAAGTTATGCCTAACATTCATGAACCTCAGAATTCTGGAATTTGGATAGTTTTTCAACAATCACTTGAGAAATTCTCCTATAATTCTCAACTTATTTTTTTGCATATTTTACTCGGGACTAGAAAAATGCTAGTTGAGGGTTGTGTTGAGGGTCAAATATTACATATTAGACCCCAGTTATTGCCTGGATTTACGAACATGGTACTGTTTAATAGCCTATTTTAGTTGTGTTTGTGATGCAAGGTGTGTTTAGGAGCTTGAACCGAAACAGGGTGCTAAAAGTATGAAATTAATGCTCTGATGATGCCAAGGTAAGGGACAGACCCCCGGGGACCAAGATCGACGGAGTTACACGCCAGAGATTCGAGAAAATTCAGTGTATTGAGACAAAAAGGCCTGAAATTCAAGATCATAGGGTTCCACTATCTATTTGGCTCGAAACTTCATATATGGTCTAAGGACCATAAATTAACCGTACACGTCAAATTTTAACCATTGGATCTCTCTGAAAGTGGCCCAACGGACAGATCAGGCCATCGATCTATGAATTGGGGCCCGCCCGATATCTGGATATGTTTCAATTTTTGTTTCAACGTATTTAATGAAGTGCCTGAGAGGATGGACAAAACAGATTTCACATAAGCAACACAGTGGACTCCACACTTGAGGTGCGTGTACACCGTGTACAAGCATGCTGGACGCGCACCGAACCAGGAATCTCATTCAAAGTCGGCTTACCCGACTCTTTTTGCACCAGCACCAGCGGACGCACCAGCGTCCGTCGGTCTCTCTTAGTGGGGTCCACTACTCATTCAAATCACCGATCTGAACCGTCCATTCGTCCCGGGGGTAGCTACAACCCTCGCCAAGCTCGTCTTTCGGCCCCATGCATGTGTACGCACGTGAATATTTGGAAAATGCAAGATGAACGGTGGAAGCAAACCATCAGTGGACCTCACCAAAACTTGACAAAAACCAGTCCTTTCCAACTGATTTTTCGTCAGGAATCCAATGAATGGGTCAGATTTCTCTAAAAACATCACTGTGGAGCCTACCGAACACGTCAGCGTAATGAATTTCGCAGGCTACGCATGTCCATGAAAATCGGCCATTGTGGGTCATTCTGTGATCTTGATCATGGTCGGATTGCTGATCCAAACCATCCAAAATCTTCATAAGTGGATATTTACCCCAACCATGAAGCCAAATCAGATCATGGAACGATCTTCTGGCCTAAAACTCAGTCTGAACGCAATAAGTTTGCGTTTTCATGCTGTTTTTGTTGCGTAAGGACTTCCGCTTCTTGCTGCGTAAAGCAGTACCTACTCTGGCCACCGAGTGTTCCTCCTCTATAAAAGGAACGTGAGAAGGAGATCTAGGGAGGCTGATTTTGGTGTGAGTAGCCGTGGAGGCGAATTTTGAAGCTGGTTTCGAGTTCTTTTCTTCCTTTTTCTTTTTGTTTATTTTTTTCCTTTCATGTTTTTCCTGGTTTTAGCATGACCATGCTCGGCTAGACCTCTTAGCTAGGGCTAAGAGGTGAAGCTTGCAGCATGATGGGAGACTCTTTCGCTTGTGCTTTTTGTTTAGACTGAACTGATGTTGATTATAGTTTATTTAAGGGAATGTTTTTAGTTTTTAATGGTCTGTTGTGACTAAAATTACAATGGGTCTGCGATAGCTTTGAGCATGTTCCTTTCCTTTTTATGTTTATAACGTCAGGACGCCCTGTTGTTCACCATCGTCTCCTAGGCACGGTCAGTTGACGGTACCCTTCCTAACCTTCATACATTGTTGATTGATTGGTAATTAGTTTAATTTTGTTGTTTGCTTTGTCTCCTGGGCATGGTTTGGTGATGGAATCCATTTTAATTCATATACCTTTCATCTCTTTAAAACTATATCAAGAAAAGTTTAGTTAATTTTCATGGTTACACCCTTCAACTGGATGAAGATTGGACTCTAAGTCCAGTTGAATTTTTGAAACAGGCATAAGATCTCCCCGATCTCTACAAGTGGATCCTCTGAATCCCTAGTTTCCTATTTCTGAATTCTTTAAATTTTAGATAATATTTTCACCATTATTCCTCAAATTACAGTTGATTTAGATTACATCTTAGTCTAGTTCTAGTTCTACTTAGTTTCAAAAATAACATATAAGTATCATTCCCTTGGGATTCGACCTCAGTCTTACCGAGTTTATTATTACATCATAACCCTGCACTTGGGGAGTGAACGGTTGTGCTAAATGTCATGAAATATAATGATTAATCAGTCTAATTGGGTGTAAAATTTCATGATATTTCATGAAATTTGGTGCAAGAAACACCCTCTAAAGCAAGTGCAGAATTTTGTAGACAATATGTTGATAATTAATATGTTGGCGAGGTTGATGTCTGTGGATCTGAGTGATCTCAACTTGGAGATATTGGTTTCTTTAACTGTCAGTCATAATTACCAAATGAAATACAAGAAAAGGAAAAAGGAAATTGCAAATGTGTACTACTTGTCTACCCACATGCTTAGAGCTTGCAACTCATACACCTAGTCAATGTCCGTAAAGGAACATGTACCTGAATTGGTCATGTTGAGGTGGTGAGAAGGGGTATGAAGGCTTGTTTGCTTTCCAAGGATTGGGCCTTAGGCAGGATCAGTAGACGAAAAAGGACTTGTTAGTGCAACCGACCCCAAATAGCTGAGAGAAGGCTATGATGATGATGAGGATATTAGATGTTTAAGTCTGATTCAGAATGTTACGTTTATTTCTATATGTTAAGGTATCTCACACTATCAGATCATATTACTTAAGTTTTCAAATAAGAGCAAACTGATGTAGTGCAGATTTCACAAAACATGAAGTAAACCTGGAATGAATCAGCTAAATGAACGAGTGAAAGTTCTCCACTAGCCTTGAATTTGATGAAGACATGTTCTGATAGCTTCTCCTTGCTCATGGGTAGTTTCATGGCTTTTGAAGCCTATTGACTTATAACTTCAACTGCTTTGTTATGCAAAGGCAAGACACTTTTGGGTTGAGTGTCCATAGACATCCGTGTAAAATGGACCTCCGCAGTTTAAATGAATATTTTTCTGGTGCTGTTGGATGCATGTTATGGACACATGGCCACAAATTTTTTACTAATAAGTCCTTAGTCTGTTTTTTTTTTTTTTTTCATTGTTGCTATTATTCATATAATATTTCTAGCCTTGTGGATCTAATGTATGGACCTGTCAGTTGATCAAGTTCTGAGTCTGACAAATTATTTCTGCATTTGGCATTGAGACGAGTTCTGAGCCTAAGTTAGATATCATTATGGTTTGTTTTAGCATCAAACAGTGTGAGAACCCAAAATTTTCTTACAGGCTGATTCTTTGATAAAGGAAGAGGTTCAATTTCTTTGTGTGGCGATGGGGCATGTGGATGAATCTCTTGATGAATTTGGTAAAGCACACAATGCATGCCAAGAAGATCTGATGTACTTCTCAGCTTGTAATGCTTATGGTCTTGCCAGCGTTGCCAACAATAGCGACAAGCTTGTGGCCTTGCAAAACAAATTTGAGAATTTGAAGAAGAGAATGGATGATGAGGCCAAGAAGGCCCTGCGGCTTGAGCAGAAGATAAAAGTTCTTACACAAGGATATCAGGTATAGCGAGGAGAGCTTGTCAAATGTCATGGTAGCCATATGCCATTACCACCATCCTATTTTTGGATCAGATGCTAGTGAATCATATGGCCCTACTTGTATGGCATTCCCAATATATTTCATTTTCTTCCTTGGGATTGGAGTTGCATATCATTTGGCAATTTGAAACCTAGGGATTAATGATAGGCAAAACATAGAGTATTTTTATTTTATTTTCTGCTTATTTTATTAACGACACTTAGGCAGACCTTTCCGGTGTTTTAGTAAACTTTTGCTGCGCTTATATATATTTTAGCGGCGCTTTTTATAATTCTATCGGCGCTTTTTCAAGTTTTAAGTACACTTTTGCAACTTTTACCGGCGCTTTTTGCAGATTTTAGCGCATAATCTAGTTGCCAAAATCCACATTCATATATCGCACAGCCTGGCTGATAAGCCGCTGCAGCCGCTGCATTCTTATTGGTTTATTCCTCAAATATCTAGCATAGTTCTTGATCTCCATTACAAATATCTATGGTGTTTTTTTTTTTTTTTTAAGGGGGGGATGTAATTAATTTCTTTTTGTTATTTTGTTTTATAGGATTTAGGCTGGGAGAAATGGGAGCTGGGGGGAGGGGATGTAATTAATTCTTTTTGTTATTTTGTTTTATAGGATTTAGGCTGGGAGGAATGAGAGCTGGATCGATAGATTTATTATTCTTTTTTTTTTTTTAAATGTATTTGGAACCATTTAACTTGTGATTGCAAATATTATTTTAATTTTTATTTTGAGGGTTGGCTAATGATGGACTATGGCTGAGGTCAGGTTTAATGGATCTTTCGTTTGAGGAACACACAAATCCCCGTTACATGCCCATTTTACAACCATTATGGGTCATGATTAGGCCTGAATTATAGGAATTGTTAGGCTTGACTTCTGCAATTTAATGAATAAGTTAAAAGGCTACATGCATGGTCGAAACTACCTTCCATCAATATTAGTTTTTACAAAGGACAAAGCTAATATATTTTTTAGAGGTGCTTTTTCGGGAGTTAACAATTATCTGATTTGAGTGTGGCAACAAAGTTGACAATGGAATTTATATAATATTATCTTTTAAATTTTAAATATGTAAAAAAAAAAAATACAGGTTTCAATCAAATATAATAAACATTGGCCTGCACATGTACAGACCTTTTACCTGCACTTCCACATGCCTTTATTAGGCAGTTACACAAGCCTTTACCGACTGTTCCACAAGCCTTTACTGGTGCTTATAAAAGTGCTAGTAAATCTTACCTATACGGGTGTCCAACACAACCGTCGATAAAAGTCTGGAACTAATAACTAGTTGAGATTGATGACTTGGATTATTAGAAGATGTCTCAATGCATGTAAGTTAAATAGTTTTGTGTTTTTTTATAGGGTTGGAAAATTTTCAAATACAAATGAAAGAAATGGCAGACACCATGTAAGAGAGTAGAATCTATATCAAAATACGTACATGCATCCATGAAAGTGATACAGTTGATGGACTATGTGATGAGATTATACTTGAGACGGTGATATAATAGTCACAGTATGATGGGGTTATACTTGAGAATGTGATACAGTTAATGGACTAAGTGATGAAGTTACCTTTAAGGATATGATGTGGTTGTGTGATAGTGTGAAGTGGTTCCACTTGAAAATATGATATGGTTGATAGACTATATGATGAGGTTGTGCTTGAAGATATGATATGGTTGTGTGATAGTGTGATATGTTCCACTTGAGGATATGATATGGTTGTATGATAATATGATGTGGTTACATTTGAGAATATGATATAGTTGATAAACCATGTGATTAGGTTGCACATTCGGATATGATATAATTGTGTGACAGTGTGAAGTGGTTCCAGATTGAAAAATGTGATACGGTTAATAGACTATTTGCACTAGAAAACATGATATGATTGTGTGAGAGTGTGATAAATGATCTCTACTTGAAAATGTGATACGGTTGATGGACTATATCATGACATTGGATAATCCAAGGTTGTGTGACAGTGTGATCATGTTACACTTGAAAATATGATACAATTGATGGACTATATGATGAGGTTACAATTGAGGATATGATATGCGGTTGATATGTAGTTGTGTGAGTGTGACGTGTCCACTTGAGAATGCGATACGGTTGATGAAAAATGTGATGGAGTTGTACTTAAGGATGTGGTATAGTAGTGTGATGTGTGATGAGGTATATATCCACTTGAGAATTTGATACGATTGATGAATAGCGTTATGAGTTTGCACCTAAGGATATGATATGGTTGTATGATAATGTAATGTGGTTACACTTGAGGATATGATATGGTTGATAGACTATGTGATTAGGTTGCATTTGAGTGCATGACATGGTTGAGATGATAGTGCGATGTGATTCCACTTGAGAATATGATACAGTTGATAGACTATATGATGAGATTGCACTTGAGGATGTATATGATATGGTTGTGTGGTAGTGTGATGTTGTTTCGCTTGAGAATATGAAACACTTTATGGACTGTGTGATGAGGTTGCACTTGAGGATATGATATGGTTGAGTGACAGTATGGTGTGGTGAATCCACTTGATAATGTGATAGGGTTGATAGACTATATGATGAGGTTGCACTTGAGGATATGATATGGTTGTATGAGTGTGAAGCGATTTTACTTAGAAATGTAATATGGTTGTTCATTTTGGCGAAGATTATAGTTTATTTTTCTATTTTCTATTTTCAATCTTCATTCATTTAAAACTCTCAAAAGAAATTAAAAAAAAAAATTAGCAAAAAAAAATAAAAATCTTAAGTGATAAAGCAAAAGTAATAGTTATTACCTAAGTAGATTCAAGTCACAAATTTTAGTTAAATAAGAGGTCATGTCAGTTGGTGAATAAAATGTCATGTTTGGATGTTGAATTGAATTATGACAATACAATGCATTAAAATAAATAACGAAAGTGGGTTTCATTCTATTCCTAGTCGAGGATACTGTAGTTACTAAACAATAAAGTTCATTCCATAATTTTTCAAGAACTTGTACCTTACTGTGATTACTTGCATCTTTAATTACCAGGATGGACCAGACTATTTAGCATAACATTTTCAACTACCAGGATGGACCAGACTATTTAGCTTACCATTTTACTGAGAACCATTCCATATTAGCATCTTAACAAACATTAGCCTCAATCAGCATCAATTGCAATTCACACCAAAACCGCCGGTAAAGGCTTTACTGGCTGTCAGGACCTTTTACTGGTGGTTGTGCAGGATGCCCCTAAATCGTTAGTTTCGTCAATTTTTACTGCACTACCAGAAAAAAAAAAAAAAGGTATATAGCTATGAATAAAATCCGTAGCTAAAGATGTATGGCTATGATAATAGCTGTTGATGTAGTAGCCATAGCTTTTAAAGATATGGCAATGAATTAAATCCATAGCTAAAGAACTTACGGTTTCCATTAATCCGTAGCCACAGAGTAAAGCTTCCTTGTCAAAAGTTTAAATTAAAAAAAAATAATAATAATAAAATAAAAATTGTTGCTTGCAAAGCAGCACGTATCGCATCTCTCTGCTTGCCGTACAATGACTGAAGTTCTAGTAGACTTTCTCACGATTCTTTCACCCTCTAAATTGTTGCTTGCGAAGCCAACTATCAAGAAGAAACATCTCACCAAGTGACTAAAAAGCAGAACATGCATATAGACTATACCAATTTCAGTAACTCTTTTTTTTTTTTGAAAAGTAACCAGTGGAATCACCCCACCTGTATTTTATTGCCAAAAGGAAATATACAACCATGTACTTTGGGTGGGCTTCACAAAGAACAACGGGCCTCACCTATCATATGGCAAATACACAACCCTCACCTATCACCAAACAGACTTGGAGGTGCATTGGCCCTTGATTGTAGGATCGACCATTCTGTTCAGAGATTCAAAATCATGTAAGCACCTACCAGCCCACTTCACCAGACATTGCCGATCTCCTGCCGTTGAACTATATAATAACAAATCAGGGAAAAACCCATAAGAAAATTGTAAGAGAAAATAAAGTCCTCTATAAGATGGGCCAAGAGCTACTGGACACATTTTAATGTAGAAAGCAAGCAAAATTGAAATAAGTGAAAATAATGGACTTATAAACTAGTTTTTTTTGGAAGGAATGGTTTGTCAAACTAACCTCTAAGTAAAATGCAACTACAACAAAGAGAAGAGAGAGTGTAATTCCATAAGAGGAGACCTATAACAACAACCAGGATTGGCCGTCAGTTTTTAAAGTTGAACAGATAACTCCAACAGGAAGTAGAATCAACCATCCTTCCAAAAACTCACAATAAGAAGAAGACGTCTACCAGCTTTTTCCATCGACTAAGTAGTAATTACAGTAACAACAACCTAAACAAAAATATGGCTCAACAACCTAAACAAAAATATGTATCAGCTTGCATTATGAGGACCAGACATTAATAACATGCACAGAATAAGAACACAAGTGAGAGCGAGGGAGAGATTTATGGGTTGAGAGAGAGAGAGAGAGAGAGAGAGAGAGAGAGAGAGAGAGAGAGAATTATGAGTTTAACTCCTGTAAGTTATGGGTTAATAGAAGGCTTCCACAAGAAGTGTATTTGATTTACCTTATAAATGAAGGACATCAAAAAAATAAACACAAATTATATTTCAACTGTAGAAGAAAAAAATAAATAAAAACTAATACAGTTACTAAAAGAAGTCAGCTATAAAAGAATCACAATCTCTCAACAAGGAAATATCTAGCAAATTAAGGATCAGAAGAATCTTACCATTCGGAAAGACATGGTTGCAAATCAAGAGCAAAAGGAAATGAAGAAGAGAAGAAGAGAAACTAGGGCTTCAAATGGATAGTCCAGGGGTTGGTCTTAGCTCGAATTTTGAACTGTTTTCGCTAGGCCTATTCAAAATTCTGATTTCCTCAGGCCCAAGCCCAGTTCATTGACAACTCGTGCTCGAAGTATCTCGGGAGTGTTTCCCGTATGGGAATGTCCACATCAATCACAACGGATCACAGATTATTGTCCAACGGTCGCATGCAACCAATGTGCATGCACAAACAACATCTGAGCCACTTCAAAAAAAAGAAGAAGGTAAACACCAGTTTGAAGGTCATTGCGCACAGGTTCCATAATATTGCATTCATCTGTTAGGGATTCTACATCAATTATACCCACTTGGATGTATATAATATTTTCATTGTTGTTGGATGTCTTAAATTAACTTAGCAACAGGGTCTGTCGATGCCATTCAATTACTACTCGATCACATCAAAGAAATTCAGAATTTCTCACTCGATGCCATCGAGATTAGTTTTGATGCCATCAAAACTTAATTTTGATGGGGTTTTCTTCAGTTCAGAAGAGAGATAGTACAACCAGTTGAAAATCGGAGTGTTTCACCATGCTGCTCGACCAGTCGAGTGAACAGTGCTTAACCAGTCCAGGGTCACTCGACTCAAAGTCCAATGAGCTCAGTGAACAGTACTCGACCAGTCAAGTAAACAATTCTCGACCAGTTGAGGCCTTAGCTCGACTAGTCGAGGGTTACGCAGATTTATGCAAATTTTGTACGAACTGCGTAAATTAGAGGCGGTTTCGCAAGAGGTGTGAAAGGGAGTTGCCTAAACTATAAATATGGGTCCCTAGGGCTATTCTAGGGTATGTAAGAGAGTTTCCTAAAGCTTTGTAAGGGTTTGCTAAAAGGTTTAGGGCTATCAAAGGTGTGTGTGTGTGAGAGAGAGAGAGAGAGAAAAAAAGAGAGAGAGAGAGGAAGCTCGTGGAAGAAAGGTTATGCTCGTAGAGGTGATCTACTGTGCACTCGACATCTCAGCGCTTTTATGTCCTCGTAATCAGTTAGATCTCTCCGTTTTTCTTTTATTCTCTTATTGTTTATCCACTCCTGCGTGAGTGAAGAAAGGTTTGATTAAAACAGTGTGTACTTGTGATCAGTTGTAACGTTCTACGTCATAGTGGATTGTTGATCTGGACTAAGTCCCATGATTTTTACCTCTTTGAGGATTTTCCACGTAAAAATCTCTTGTGTCTTGTGGTTTATACTTTGATTTATTTCATTTCTTTATTATCCCATAATTTTGGTGTTTTTGGGAGGCTAGATCCTAAGGTATTATGCAATGGCCCCCAACAAAGTGGTATCAGAGTGCTCAGGTTGATTGAACAGAGTGGGATCGGTTCTGAATTATGGAAGGTGGTTTATCAAAGATGATCAGTCTTAATAGTTCTAAATGGACCATATGGAAGGTTAAGATGGAGGACTTGCTATATTGCAAGGACCTGTATTCTCCAATTCAAGGCATATCAACAAAGTCAAAGGATATGTTAGATGAAGATTAGAAGAAGTTGGACCGGAAAGTGGTGGGGTTTATTAGACAATGGCTGGATGATTCTGTATTCCACCATGTGTCTACGGAGACCTCAGCGGCTAGCCTCTGGTTGAAACTGCAAGGGCTGTATGAGAGGAAGACAGCTGACAATAAAAATTTTCTGATAAGACAACTTGTGAATCTTTAGTTCAAAGATGATGGTTCTGTAGCAGAGCACATGAATGAGGTCAGCAATATATTGAACCAGCTCTCCGCTATGAAGATGGTCATGGACGATGAATTACAAGCTTTGCTATTACTTAGCTCATTGTCAGATAGTTGAAAGACATTGGTAGTGTCTCTGAGTAACTCCGCGCCAGACAAAAAGGTATCAATGGAACAGGTAACTAGTTGTCTCTTCAATGAGGAGACAAGGAGGAAGTCTTAGGGGTCTACTAGCAAGAGGCTCTTGTAACAGAAGAACGGCGGAGAGGAAGGAACAGAAAGGACGGGATGCCCGAGATAAATCAAGAGGCAAGTTAAGTACCAGAAAGGATGCTGAATGCTGAAATTGTGGCAAGAAGAGCCACTACAAGCATGAATGTCGTAAGAATAAGAACGACAAGAAAGGAAAAGAAAAGGAGAAGGAAGATGAATCAGATTCTACTGCGCTCGCTTCAGATGGAGACGTTGTATTTATTCTTTCAGTAGATCACGATGTATGTCTCATGGCTATGAGTCAGGACACCGACTGGGTGATAGACTCGGAAGCCTCGTTTCATACGACTCAACACAAGGATTTCTTCACAAGCTACAAGTCAGGAGATTATGAGACCGTGAAGATGGAAAATTATGGCATATCGAAAATCGTAGGGGTCGGTGATATTTATGTGAAGACTGATGTAGGCTACATATTGGTTCTCAGGGATGTGAGGCACATTCTAGACCTTCGCCTCAACTTGATGTCGACGAAAATGTTGGATGATGATGGATATGAAAGTCGATTTGTTGGTGGGCGCTGGAAGATCATCAAGGGTTTGTTGATCGCAGCTAGAGGAAAGAAGTGTTGCACCCTTTACAAAGTAAGTGTTAATGTGTGTAAGGGTGGGTTGAATGCAGAGGAAGATTCAACTATTAACATGTGGCACAGGCGTGTAGGCCACATAAGTAAAAAAGGGCTTCAGCTACTAGCAAAGAAGCGGCTCCTTCCAAACGTGACAGGTATACCTCTTAAAATATGTATTGACTGTTTGTCAAGAAAACAACATAGAGCTTCATTTGTTAAATCTGCTTCTCATGTTAATAAAGTGCATGTATTAGATTTGGTTTATTCTGATGTTAGTGGTCCTATATAGACAAAAACCATAGGTGGGGCATTGTATTTTGTCACTTTTATAGATGATGCATCTAGGAGTTATGCTTTGAAATCCAAGGACGAGGTCTTTGGTGTGTTTAAATTGTTTCATATTATGGTCAAGAGAGAGACAGGTAGAACATTGAAGTGCATCCTTACTGACAATTGTGATGAATACATTGGTGACTTACATGAGTATTGTAAGTCCTTGGGTATACAACATGAACAGACAGTTCCCAAGACCCCCTAGCATAGTGTAGCTGAGCGAATAAACCACACCATTGTAAAGAGAATCAGATGCATGTTATCCCATGCAAAGTTGCCTAAAACGTTCTGGGGAGAAGTAATGCATACGATAGTGTATTTGATAAATAGGTCTCCATCAACCCCGTTGAATGGAGAAGTACCCGAGAAGGTGTGGACTGGACAAGATCCATCGTACAGTCATCTCATGGTGTTTGGATGCAAGGCATCCGTTCACGGACCAAAGGACGAGAGGTCCAAGCTCGATATGAAGATCAGACAATGTATGTTCTTGGGGTACAGTGATGAAAAGTTCGGTTATAGATTGTGGGATCCAATTGAGAAGAAGCTCGTAAGAAGCAGAGATGTGGTTTTTTTTTTTTAAGATCAGTATGTAGAAGACATTGATAAGCCAGAGAAGAACCAGACTAGTTCAGGTGAGCTAGAGGATATGGATCTGGTTATTCCTCTCGTGGTGCCTGATGACTGAGCAATACAGTAAGGTGCAGAGGACGAGGAAGTTTCTACAGAAGATGGACCGGGGGAGTAGCCCCACTTGATCCACCTGTTGAGCTACAGGTGAGGAGGTCATCTAGGGACAGACAATCGTCCAAGAGGTACTCGCCGCATGAGTACATTATGCTCATTGATAGGGGAGAGTTAAAAGATTATTAAACACCTATGATATGGTGAAATTGTCTAAGGGCAAGAAAGCTCTGAGCAACAATTAGGTGGTCAGAAAGAAGGTTGAGCAAAAGAATTCACAGACGAGGTTCAAGGCCAGGCTTATGGTGAAAGGGTTTGATCAGAGGAAAGGTATAAACTTTGAGGAGATATTCTCACCAGTGGTGAAGATAACATCCATACGGGTATTGATTGGGTTGGCGGCTAGTATGAATATAGAGATAGAGCAGTTAGATGTTAAAACTTTCTTTCTCCATGATGACCTGAAAGAAGAGATCTACATGCACCAACCAGAAGGGTTCGAAGTCAAGGGCAAATAACATATGGTGTATAGGCTGAGGAAGAGCTTATATGGGCTGAAACAAGCTCTAAGGCAATGATACAAGAAGTTCGACTTGTCCATGTTACAACATGGATATGAAAGAATGAAGTCGGACCACTGTGTGTTCACGCGCAAGTTCTTAGATGGTGATTTCTTAGTTCTGCTATTATACGTTGACGACATGCTTATCACGGGTAAGGACATAAAGAAGATTGACAGGCTGAAACAAGAGTTGGACAAGTCATTTAAGATAAAAGACTTGGGCCCGGCTAAACGATCATAAGAATGGAGATAACTCGTAACAGAAGTAACAGAAAGCTTTGGTTGTCACAAGAGTGGTATATTGAGAAAGTCCTAGAGCGGTTCAATATGAATGCAACGAAGCCGATCAATACCCCACTGGATGGTCACTTCAGATTGAGCAACAGGCAATGTCCCAAGACGAACGCAGAGGTGGATGAGATGCATAAGATACCCCACGCGTCAGTCGTAGAAAGTTTGATGTATGCTATGATGTGTACGTGCCCAGACATAGCATATGCGGTTGATGTTGTCAGTCGGTATCTTGCCAATCCTGATAAAGAACATTGGGCAGCGGTAAAGTGGATACTGCGGTATTTAAGAGGCTCATACAGGTTGAGTCTATGCTATGGTGACGGTAAACTTGTGATAGAGGGCTACACAGATGCAGATATGACAGGTGACATAGACTCTAGGAAGTCTACATCCGGGTTCATGTTCACATTTACAGGGGGAGCGGTCTCTTAGTAGAGTAAGCTACAGAAGGTTGTAACATTGTCAACGACAAAAGCTGAGTACATTGCAGTCGCAGAGGCATGTAAAAAGATGCTTTGAATGAAGAGGTTCCTACAAGAACTTAGCCTTAAGCAGGAGTAACACGTAGTCTATTGTGATAATCAAAGTGCTATACACTTAAGCAAGAATCCAAGTCGAAGCACATAGAGATTCGGTATCAGTAGATCAGGGATACTTTGGAACAGAAGGTGTTACATCTTGAAAAGGTCCACATGGACAAGAATGGGTCAGACATGATGACCAAGGCATTGCTCAAGGGCAAGTTTGATGTTTGTAGAAACCTGTCTTGCTTGAAGAAGATGAATTCCTCCTTAGTCAGAAAGGGGGAGATTTAATGGGGTTTTCCTCCTTAGTTCAAAGGAGAGATAGTGTAGCCGATTGAAAATCAGAGTGTTTTACTATGCTGCTCGACTAATTGAGTGAACAGTGCTCGACCAGTCAAGGGTCACTCGACTCAAAGTCTAGCGAGCTCAGTGAACGGTGCTCCACCAGTCGAGGGCCTGGCTCGACCAGTCGAGTGAACAGTGCTCGACCAGTTGAGGCCCTAGCTCGACTAGTCGAGGGTTACGCAGATTTGCACAGATCTTGTGCGGACTGCGTAAATTAGATACAGTTTCGCAAGAGGTATGAAAAGGAGTTGCCTAAATTATAAATAGGGGTCTCTAGGGCTATTCTAGGGTATGCAAGAGAGTTTTCTAAAGCTTTTCTAGGGTTTGCTAAAGGGTTTAAGGCTATCAAAAGTGTGTGTGTGTGTGAGATAGAGAGAGAGAGAGAGTAAGAGAGAAAGAGAAAGCTTATGGAAGGGAGTTATGCTCGTAGAGGTGATCTATTGTACACTTGACATCTCAACGCTTTTACGTTCTCGTAATCGGTTAGATCTCTCCGTTTTTCTTTTATTCTTTTATCGTTTATCCACTCTTATATGAGTGAAGAAAGGTTTGATCCAACCAGTGTGTGCTTGTGATCGGTTGCAACATTATACTTCATAGTAGATTGTTGATCTGGACTAAGTCCTGTGGTTTTTACCTCTTTGAGGTTATTCTACATAAAAATCTCTTGTGTCGTGTGGTTTATGCTTTGATTTATTTCATTACTTTATTTTCCCATAATTCTGTTATTTTGGGAGGCTAGATCCTAAGGTTTTGTGCAACGCCCCCCAACAAATTTCGATGCCATTGAGACCTGTCAAAGTGCAATCAAGAAAATCCAATTTTCCATGTTTTGTATATGGACTGTTTTAGTGTTTATTTGATGCAATTAGAGTGGGGTTCGATGCCATCGACAGTCTGTCAATGACATTGAGACCCATCAAAGGTTCCATTGAACGTATCGCACAGATTTTACGCATATCTGCGTATCTGCGAAATTTGTTTTTGATTTTGTTTGGGATTCTTCCTATGGCTATAAATATAGGTGCAAATCAGAATTAGGGTATCTTATAGCTTTTCCAATTCGTTCCTAGGGTTTCGAGGTGTAGCTTAGACTGATTCGAGGATTGTTGGAATCAGGTATTCTCTAAACTCTTGTAATTTCTGCTTTCATATTGGTTATTCATCGCTTTGTATCGTGGTTTTTTTTTTCTTGAAAGGTTTTTTCCACATTAAAAACCATGTGTTTGCATTGTGCTTGATTGGTGCGATTGGATTACTTCACTGGGTTGGGGAAACACAGAAGTAGATAGAGTTGAATCAAGCAAAGTACTCACAATCACACAACTAAGTCTAAAAAAGACTAATCCAATTTTTATGTGAAAAATCCTTGCAGGAACAAAACAACGGCACAAAACAATGAGTATACACTGCGTAACCGAAAATTACAAGAGATAGAAAGTTACCAATTCGAACAAGCCTCGAATCTCCTTCACAAGCCTTAGTTATACCCTTGAAACCATGGAAACGAATTAGAAAACCCTAGAACACCCCCTATTGTACACAAATTCTGATTACATCCAATATATAAAGTATCATAATTAGAACATGAAACAAATCCTGCACTTATGCAATTCTACGCGTTCACTCGATGGGACCTTCGATGGCATCGACCATCCATTGAAATTCTTTATGGCATCAAACTCATTCGATGACATCAACTAGCAACACCAAATCATTCCAACAACCAACATGGATTTTTTAGATTTTTCGGATGACATCAACACCTATCGATGGCATCAACATCTGCTCGATGGAATCGAGCGGTCTGTTGATGGCATCGACAAACCCTATTACTTACAAATTTAAGACATCAACAACACATTTGGTGTGGTAGTGCAGATGATGCCACTGTTGAAACCTTGTTAGGGCCCTTTGTAATGTTTATTTTTTGCCCAACATCCTGGGAGGCTTGCTACGACGTTTACATGACATCCACACCATTCATCCTGCATAGCTTGCTATGACATTTAATGCCATCCACGCCATTCTTCAGGTCATTTTTATCGAAGGGATTTGAAACGACAAATATTAGCTTGATATAATACTTTTGTGATTAATACATACATATTCACACACGCATAATTAAAATCAAGCCATTTACTACATATGTGTCCACATGTTTGAACTATATCTCAACAGTTCGAATCGGATGAGCATGATTTTTATAGATGCCCACGTGTTAATAGAATGCATCTTATGAAGGGGAACGGATTGGCTACTCCCCCTGACACCAGCCAATGGCTAGTGGTCAGTGCTCCATGGGCTCCACCATGATGTATATGTTTCATCCATGCCGTCCATCTATTTTTATATATCATTTTATGATATGAGACCAAAAATTAGTTATATCCCAATCTTAAGTGGACCACATTATAGGAAACAGTGTTGAATGAGGGTCGACCATTAAAAAACATTTTGGGGCCATAAAAGTTTTGGATGAAGCTGATTTTTGTTTTTTCCCTTCATCTGGGCCTGTATGACCTGATCAAAGTATTGGATGTCAACTAAACAGTACAGTGGGCCTTAGGAGATTTTAATGATGGATATCCAATCACTATTGTTTTCATGTGGTATGGTCCACCTGAGATTTATATACCTCTCAGTTTTTTGATTAAACTATAAAATGATCTGTAAAAATGGATGAACGGAATGGATGAAACACATACATCATGGTGGGGGCCACAGAGCACCGACCACGAGCCACGGGGCTGGTGTCAGGGGGAGTAGCCAATCCGCTCCCCTTATGAAGGGGTTGGATGAGTAGATAGTCACCACAGTATGAACCATCAGGATGAGTAGATAGTCACCACGGTATGAACCATCAGGTATGAACTCTCTTGACTGTGCACATCTGCATGGGGCCCACTAGCGTGAATGCATCAAATTGAGTAACGAGATTCCATCTGTCTCATCTCTTTGGTTAAAAGGAGCATTGGATGCCCCTTCAATCACATAAATATAGAAATCCTTCTTCTTTGTTGTCCTTACCCACATTTTATAACCTTTGGCCGGCCACCATCGTGATATGTTCATGATTGCAATGTAATTGAGATATTTGGAGATTCCAATCGATCAATCTGAACCGTTGCAAGATCTGCAACATAATATTTTAAGGGCTACTACTAAAATTGAGCAGATGAATGAAGCATTCCATAAATTTTATTTCCCTTAGCTAGCCGTTTTAAAAAATAATAATAATAATAATAAAATAAAAAAAATAAAAAAATCCGCTGATGGAATGGATGGGATTGCCTGATAAAAGAAGTACTTTAAAACAATATGTGATCCATGATTTTTGTTCTAACAAATGAGATGATGGCTTGTAGATTGGACTTATTTATGTGCTAACAATATGAAATTTTCTGATTTTTGTACACCTTGTAGAGCTAACCTAAATCCCCGGCTGATGATTGTATTGTACAGGTAACCTGACTGTTGGTTCTAACTAACATGTGGGGCCATGGTTTGGTACTGCAGACCGTTGGATTCTTTTGATTACTCTGTTCAAAACAACTTTAGATTGAATGCTGTAATCACTTGTTTATAAAAGGTAATGTTATAGGACGAGCAGATTTCCTGGAGACCTATGCCAGGGAGGACCAATGGCCCCCGCCCTGATGTATATGTTTTATTCACAATGTCTATCTATTTTTTGGGGTCATTTTAAGACAAACACGAAAATAAGGTGGATCCAAAGCTCAAGTGGACAACACTATAGACAATAGGGGAGATTAAACGCCTATTGCCGAAAACTTCTTAGGAGCTACGGAAGTTTTAGATCAAGCATATATTATTGTTTTCATTACCTTAGGAGCAAATAAACATCACGGAGGACCCAGGAAGGTTTCGATGGTGGGTTGATTGGATGGATGGTACTTTTAGGGGCTTTGTGGGGCCCACAATTATGTCTATAGTTTATCCATGCCGTTCATCCATTTTGAAAGATCATTTTAGGACATGAATCCAAAAAAGAGGCAGATATAAGACTAAATTGGACCACGTCATAAGAACACTTTGGATTGAAAGTTTATTGTTGCAAAATTTTTAGAGACTACATAAGTTTTGGATCAGTCTAATATTTATATTTTCCCTTTCTCTAGGTTTATTTGACCTTATGAACAGGTTGAATGGAAAATAAGCATCATGGTGGGCCCTAGAAAATTTTCAATGGTAGGAGTTCAATCTCCACTGCTTCCTAAGGTGTGATTCATTTGAGCTTCGATTTTCCTACTTTTTTGGTATCATGACTTAAAATGATCTTTCAAAATAGATGTATGGTGTGGATAAAATATATGCATTACAGCGGGCTCCATAAAGCACCTGACAGGACCGTCCATTCTTTGGCTACGTCCTGGTGGGAGGCAGTACTCAATCTGCGTCCTCTGTAGGGTTGAAGATCACAGGCAATCCGCGTCCCGACTTAACTTCACCGCAGTCCATCCGCATCCCCTTGCCGCTGGGTCCCACCTGGTGCATCTGTGTCCCATAGCCGCGTGGCGGCAAGGGGGTGCATCCGCGTCCCTGACTCAGCTTCTTCGCAGGCAATCTGTGTCTTGGTCCACTTTCCATTAGGGGCGCGGATTGGATACTGACAAGGATTCGAGTACCCATAGGCGGGGAAATTCCACTAGCGTGAGTATGTGGGGGGTGTGTGTGCGTGTGTAAATTTTTTTATATTTTTTTAAAAGGTCAATAGCCAAATTGCTACTGAAGTGACGTCATGAAAAAATCGCTACTGAAGTGACGTCATGAAAGCTCTGTGGACCCACCATGATGCATGATTTATATCCATACTATCCAACCATTTGTAGATATGGTTTTATGTTATAACAAAGAAAATGAGATAGATCTAAATTTCAAGTGGACCCACCACAGAAAACCGTGGGAGCCCTAACACTTACCGTTGAAACATTTATAGGACACACAGTGATGTATTTTTGAGATTCATCTTATTCATAAGTTAACAAAGTGATAGATGAAGTGACAACAAAAATATCAGCTTCATCAGAAACTACTCTGGCCCTTAAGAAGTTTGAACGGTGGATGTCACTGTCCCTATTATTTTCTATGAGTTATTTGATATGTACGGGATATAATTTTTGGGGTGGGAAAAACTACTTAAGCCACCCAACCACGTTATGGTGGGTTTTCTATGCTGAATTTAAGAGATTCTATAAGATTGACCGCCGAAAGTCTACAATAAAAAAAATTGGGGGCATGATGAAAGTTTTGAAGCAAGCTGATATTTATGTTTTCCGATCGTCTAGATAAATATAATCAATGGATTAAATGGCAAATAAATTAACATTAATAAAGGTCCTAAGAAGTTTTTAATGGTGGGTCACTCCTTGTTTCCTACGGTGTTGTCAACCTGAGATTTGGATATACAGCCCTAAAATGAGCTGAAAAATGAATGGCCGCGCCCTGAATAAAACAAGTACATGCATCATGGCCACATAGCTTTTCTAATACTGACCCGGGGCATTGGAGGAGTCACTACCAAAGTCAGTCCCGTTTGTACGGACGCGGACTGCATACTACCCCAGGCAGGGGCTCTAAGGGGCCACTGTGATGTAGATATTTTATCCACACTGTCTATCCATTTTTAATGTCATTTTAGGTTATGATGCAAAAAAAAATTAGGCAGATGTGGACCACACAGTGGGTATTAAATTCTTACCATTAAAAACTTCTTAAGGGCTATAGAAGTTTTAGATCAGGCTGATATTTGTGTTTACCCTTCATACCATTCTCATTTTTTAGCTCATGACCCAAAATCTTATGAAAAAATGGATTATCGGTGTGGATAAAATCTGATCTCATATAAACATTTAAAAATCAACAAAGTGTATGAGCAACGCACCTATTTTTCTTGGTGAATAAGCCATTGATGAATATTAGCCTATTTGGATTAGATTATTATGTGTTAAATTAACAATTATTATTTATCACATGCATTTGGAAGAGATTGAAACAGCACCTTACTTACCCCTCCAACTCCAAAAACTTAATTAAAATAGATGGGATTGTGTACCATTCAATGTTTTGGGTATGAACGTAATGTATTATATTATGTGTTAAATTAACAATTATTATTTGTCACATGCGTTTGGAAGAGATTGAAACAGCACCTTACTTACCCCTCCAACTCCAAAAACCTAATTAAAATAGATGGTATTGTGTACCATTCAATTTTTTGGGTTTGAACATAATGTATTATATTATGTGTTAAATTAACAATTATTATTTGTCACATGCTTTTGGAAGAGATTGAAACAGCAACTTACTTACCCCTCCAACTCCAAAAACCTAATTAAAATAGATGGGATTGTGTGCCATTCAATTTTTTGGGTCTGAAAGTGATGTATGTATCTGATCTACACCGTCCATCCATTTTATGTATCTGATCTACACCGTCCATCCGTTTTACTAGCTCAATTAAGGTCATGAACCTAAAAAAGAAGCCAATTATAAGCTCCACTTGACCACACCACTAAAACCAAGGTAATTAATAATTTTCACAGTTGAGAGCTAAAACAAGGCTTCCAGCTCATTGGGAATCTTAGGGCTGTCAACGGGCTGGGGCTGGGGCTGGGGTAGGTCTCGGCTCAGATTTTGAACTTTCAGGCGGAGCTGTCTGGTTGCCCCTATTCAAAATTCTAATTTCCAGGTCCCAACTCAACCCATTGACACTCTTAATTGGGATGTGTATTTGTCACCTAACTTTTTCAGAAAGTCATATGGTCACAAATATGACCTTCAACCAAAACTTATATGCATTTGATAAGTTTTCAACACTGATCAATTCCTCCTTTTTCTTGTGGTGTGGTCCACTTACACTCTTGATCCACCGTTGTTTTTTGTGCTTATGAAGGGGTTGGATGAGTAGTTAGTCACCACTGTGTGAACTCTCTTGGCAGTGCCAATCTAAGTGGGGCCCACTAGCGTGAATGCATCGATCAGGTTGATTTTTAAGTGCTCCGTTAGTTACTCGATGCCATCTGTCTCATCTCTTTGGAAAAACCGAGCATTGGATGACCCTTCAGTCACATCAATATAGAAATCTTCTCCTTTGTTTTCCTCATTACTTACATTTTATAACCTTTGGCTGGCCACTCTCCTATGGGAGTGTGCACCGTGATACGTTCATGATTATCATGTAATTGGGATATTTGGAGACTCCTATCGATCAATCTGAACCGTTGTAAGATGCGGAACATAATTTTTTAAGGGCTACTATTAAAATTGACACTGAGCAGATGAATGAAGCATTCCATAAGTTTTATTTCTCTTAGCTAGACCTTGTTTTTTTCTTTTCTTTTTTTCTTTAAAAAAAAAAAGAAGTTGTTGATGGAAATGGAATGGATGGGATTGCCTGATACAAGAAGTACTTTAAAACAATATGTGATCCATGATATCTTCTAATAAATGGAATGTCTTAGAGTGTAGATTGGACTTATTTCTGTGCTAACAATCTGAAATTTTCTGATTTTTGTAAGGCTTTCCGAACTAACCCAGACCCCTGGCTGATCGATTGTAATGTACAAATAACCTGACATTTGGTTCTAACATGTGGGGCCATGGTTTGCTACTGCAGACCGTTGGATTCTTTTAATTATTCTGTTCAAAATAACTCTTGATTGAATGCTGTAATCACTTGTTTAATCTTATAGGACGCGCAGGGATTGACTGGAGACCTGTGCCCAGGGAATACCTGACTATGTCGGCCTGCTTTGATGTATATATTTTATCCACAACTTCCATCTGTTTTTCCAGATCATTTTAGGACATGAACCTAAAAATTAGGTGGATCCAAAGCTCAAGTGGACCCACTACAAGAAGAAAGATCTTTCGCGGCGCTTTTAAGAGCCGCTAAAGACACCAAAAGCGCCGCTGTTGATTTCAGCGGCGCTTGTCGGCGCTAGACAAGCGCCGCTAAATGGGGGTGTCGCTAAAGGCTAGAGCGGCGCTAGTCTACTTTTAGCGGCATTTGTCCGAACGCCGCTCCGCGCTCATTTGGGTTTGCGGCGCTTTTAGTGACCGCGGTATTTCTGACAAAAGCGCCGGTAGAAATACAAGAAGCGCCGCCAAAACTGTACAAGCGCCGCTAAAATTAGTGTCGAAACACTTTTTCGCAGAAAACGCGCTGATAAAAGTCTTTTTATAGATTTGAAATGCCACAATAGGCCAATAATTCAACTGAAAACCCTGCAGTTTTTTTAATATTTAAACCATTAAAAATGATGCAATACAATTAAAACTGAATATTAAATAAAATTTATATTACTTCATAATAAAAAAATATAACATTTATTACAATAAATTAAAAATGGTCTTGAATAAAAAAATAAAAATAAATCCTCTATATGGTCTACTCGTGGCACCAAAAGGCTGAAGTGCTTGTAAGTCTAAATTCAGGCACAATTGATTAAAATCCTACACACAAGGAAAAAAAAAAAAGAGAGTCAAAAAGTAGCATTCAACAAATTGATGCATGGAAAAAAAATCAATCATTTGATCCTATCCTTAAAAAGTCAAAAACTATCAAGGCGACAAATGTTGCAACTTGAATTCCATTACATCTATTGGCCCTACATTGATGCATGTATGACCACAATAACAAATGTACAGAGCTCAAACAAGGACTTTAATATACACAGATACAAAGATGCATAAGCTCATTTTATGAGGAAAATATAGGCTTATCTTGTAAATCATGAGATATATTGTCATAATCACATCATCCACAAATTCAAGGGATATATTTACCTATAAAGTATTTCTGCAGAGGTAGCTTTCAGGCATGACAACTTTGGAATCTGAATTATATTTGGCAGCCTGGATTTTGGGCCCTAAAGAGAGGAGGGAGTAGTTATGAAAGTTGGAGAGGATTGAAAATTGGAAATGTTGGACCCCACCTTTTCCCTTGGATCATATGGTCCTTCAGAGGTGGATTTTCAATCTAGGATTTTGGGGATGCCAAAGATGATTTGGATTGAAAGTACTGGATTCCAATTCCTAACTGCCCAAAAATTCTATGTACCAGACAACCCTTAAAGTTAGTTTTAGCATACCTTGGAATCTTGATTCTAAGCGTTTTCTCTTAGATTTGCCGAGGCTTGTGAACTTTCCTCTGCAATGAGATAAATAAATTTTTACGGTTACTCTGAGATATATATGTGCATACCAAAGACACCCCTTAAAATTCGAAGTTAGAATACCCACACATCCGTCTGGATCTGAGACTCGATGCTCTGCAGCTGCAAATGTATTCTGTCAACAACAGATGCCAGTACCTCAGACTTTTCTTGCCCGTCTGTGACTTCATCTTGTTTTTAAATCTTTCTAAAACCAAAGCAAACTGAGCAATGGCCCTGCCACACCAAACAAAATCAGCCCATGAGAGCATCAAACCATTAATATTTTTATTTGACAATGAATAAACCAAACATCTTGTGGTAGAGGATAAAACAACAGGGAGCTGATCCACTGCATCTGGAAGGACATGCCTGCATAATGGCACATGTGCTAGATGATCTGCACCACGCACCCTGCCAGTTACACCATTGATTTGTGACTAAAACCAATTTGAATTGATTGGACCTAACCATCCAATTAATGGATCTTTTCTCGCAGAATGAGAACCATTGCCTACAATTGTCTTATAGTGTCCATGCCACCGATTAAAAGGTTAGGATTATCCAAACACTAATTTTTGGAGTATGGCCCAGTCACTATTTGACCTACCAAATGAGCGGTTTTGATCTAGTCCATGGCATGTGTGTACCAATGATCTGGGGGCACAACACCTCCCATGGATTTGGTTCTAGAGCATCAAGTTGCAGAAGAAAACAGAATGCTAACATTTGTTGCAGCTTGTGTGATAAATTTGTTGACATACAGTTATTGAAGTATTCTATCCTCTTTATTTGGGTTTGTACAAGTGGGCCTATGGTTCAGAGAAAATAACATAGCTGTCTTTAAATATAAGTTTACAGAATAGTCGTATAAACTCCATTAAAAGCACACATTATACCAGCAAATGAATAACCAGAAAGCGAATGGGACATTCGATGTCCCAACCTGACTCCTGTATTCTAAATAATTTCTGACAAATTATCTGGCATTAAGCAACATCCTCACCACATTTTTCATGATGGGCCTTGCATCTGGTGAGGCGCTAACACAACACAAAGAAACCTTCAGTACTGAGAGCATCTGACTGAGAACCACAAGTGATGTCTTGCTGATACTAGAATCAAGAATCTGCTCCCACGCATCATTCTGCACCGAATTACTCAGCACCCACTTGGCTAATTCAGTTTCTCCACTGACTGGTGGTTTTCCAGTCAGTAATTCAAGTAAGATGACCCCAAAACTGTAGACATTGCCACGCATAGTCACCCTCATTGTGTAGGCATACTCTGCAACCAGGAACCAACCACCTCAACATCAATGCATATGCTCAAATTGGAAACTCATGTATGCAAAGGTAAGAGTTGCTTGAGAAACCATTAACAGAAAAAAGAAGAGGAAGAAGAACAAAGCTAAGAGTTTCTGATAATTAAAAAAAAGCTCTTTTTGGTGATTCTTTTAGTGGAAGTGATGTCAATTGCTTGCTGCAATTTGCCAATTTTGTGCTTCTGTTCTCTATTGTGATAATACAGATCAGTTTCCATTATCTTTGAGCATTAGAATTAGAACTGTAGTGTATTGGCTCAGGTTCGTCTTACAGTTTGATATTGAGGATGGACATTTTTTGGATCAGAGTAGTTTCTGTAGTACAGAACAGATGAAACAAGTTGTACCTATATAAGTTCAGGATGTTCATAACAGAAATGAGCAGCAACAACATTAAGGTAGTAATGAGCTTGGTTTGAGCCAGGCCACGCCTGGCCCAAACATTGATCAAATTTCAATTTCCCACGATGAATGCCCCCAATCCATCCCTTAATCAGGTGGGCGACACATGCAAATAAACAAACATATAGAAAAATGAAAACCAAGATCTTCATGCAAGATGCATATGTTGCCTAACTGATGATTGGAATGGAATATATGCAGAATACAACACATGTACACATGAAGTCGGGCTGGGTCACGCTAAAATGGCCTAAAACCTAAGTGCAGCCCGAAGATTGATCGGGCTATAAGCTAATAGGTCTAAGCTCAGTTCACTCAGGAGGTTCACCAGACCAGGTGGGCCACCCAGCCTGTTACCTACCCCTAACCGGCATATGTTTAACACATTATAAAACTGTCGAACATACGAGAGAGAAGATCGATACAGGTAGGTCCTGTTATTCTGTAGTTATACATTAGTCTACAGATAGTCTAGTCTTAGGTTAGAATCTATTCATGCTATCGAAATAAAGAAGAAACATATCAGAGCTAAGTAGTTTCTTCCTTTTTAAACTCAAGAAATTCAGTTAATTTTACTTATTTTTAGCTGGTGAATCTCTGATTTCAATTTTTCCTAAAACCCATTTTAGGATTCTTTTCCTTATGCTTGGCTGATCAACTGGATTCCATGTTTTAATCCAATCAAAACATTGAATACTCAAAATCTACAAGGTATGTGACCTTTAAGCCATCTTTCACGGTTAATGCACAAACAAGCAAACAAATGAAAAGTTAGAATCAAAATTACAGCTTCAGCAATATCCTGCCAAAATTCAGGTTTGAAAATCTAGTAAGTTGGAATCCAAATCCATGCAGCCAAACGACATCTAATAATAAAACCAAAAAACGAGATGGTCAAGTGTAATTACCAGCTTCCTCTACTATTGACTTTGCGACGCTCTGCGATTGAATTTCATTGTAGCTTGCACACAAAAATATATGAGTGATGCCAAAAGTGTATGATTATCAAAGCTTATGCACTGTCATAGCATGAGCACCCATGAAAGAAACAGTTCTTACATTATGGCAGAGGATTGCAAATCCCATTCCACTTTGATTAGAATTCAAACAAAGAGAACTACACAGTTTATTGCATTTGGGATTTGTAGATAATCTCAAATCTGCATCCATAACTAACTTTGCATAGGATGCTTTATATGCATGTGCACAGCAAATACAATATATGTATGGTCAGTTCAAGTTGAATTACTGAAAATTTAACCAACTTAATACATGCTAACCAGAGTCCAATTTCCAACCTCATTAGAATTGAAATGAAATGATACATGTGTGGCATCTATCCACTCGAGTTACACCAGCATCAATAAAGGCAGTCAAATTGTGTACACAGAAAACATGTACTTACAGCTGTAAATGGACAGCGTCTGACACTTGTACCTAGAATTTTTTTTCATAGAAGCGCCCGATTGGTTTGAAAGTGAATAGCAGTGATGTCGAGCACCAACATTACAACTGACATCTGACAATCGCCTAACCAGGAAAAAAAAAATGAAATTCAACAAGTGAAGGCAGCCTGACAACTGAAACTCCCCACCAAATGGTAAAATGATCATTTTCTGCATGCCCCACGCTCATTGGAGGATGATGACTCAAAAGAAGATGAGAGAAGCTAAAATATAGTGAGAATCAGTAAACAAAATGCAGACATGAAAATGTAAGACTTCTAAAACTAAGGTTTTAACAACAGGTATTAACAATTTCCATAATCAATGGGGCTCAACCGGTTTAACAATACTGGTGAGAATTCAATGGCTTCATATTCCTATGATCGATTTGTTGAGTATCCAATAGAAGCTCATATTTTAGAGCGTCCATGCCAAACCAAATCAACCAAGTTTAGATATGAACCCAAACATACAAGTATAATTGGCAGATTTTGAAGTTCTAGAAGAGCTTATAAGTGTAGTTGGTAGCTTCTGGATGAATCCAACAGTACCTGTTAGGAGAAACTCCTTCTCATTATTGATCTATACAGGATGTCAGCAAAAGAAGAAATTAGGGGAGAAAAGAAGGCATAAAGAATGTAGTGCTACAATAACTCTGGTATGATGCCTGGTTGCAGGATACATAGCTAGTCTAGTGGCAAATAATTCACCCAACAGTATCAAGCAGACTATCAAGAAACATTTGCTCATGTAGCGAAGTTAAACTATGTGAATTCTCCCATCAATTGTTGTATTTCATATTCTACCTCTTCATTAGCTAAATGAGAAGAATTTGTTTCTTTACGAAAATTACGGGAAGAAGACCTATATTTGTTCCTGCATCCTAAGTTCCACCCACCAGGAAAGAAAGGTCAGTTTTTTTGAAAGATAATTATGTTTGGATATCATGGTCTTCAGGACTAGAAACAAAGCCAAAGGTTTGAAAGAACAATGATGAACTATAATAAGGGCCTGTTTGGTAGACGTTGATTTTCAGTTAGTCACAATCATATATTAGAGATCACGACCTCTAGTACATAATTCCATTTTATTTAATCATAATTAGAGCTTTGTTAAGCCCACACATGTACAATAATGCTAATGCACAGGCCACCACATGTGCTGACCTGGCACATTCATACGAGATCATCCATTAATCAGAGTAAAACTATTAAGATGCTTTCCTCCAAGAATTAGGCGAGTCCAATTGCCAGATGTGGCACAATTTACAAAATAAATTTATAGCTCGGATGAAATTATTTTAACCATTCAATCGTTTCTAGCATTTTGGCCCACCTGCTAAATAGACCAGATTTATTTTTGGGAGAGAACATATACACAGTCCGGACCACCATTATGGATGGTTTAGATATTGCACCTATTAGCTAGGTTGACACATCTGGTGGTGTGTATTAGCATTATTGTACACGCATGTGGGGTTATACTGGTGGCTGATACTATACAGTGAAATTTTCTTTTTGTGTCTATCACAACCTTCTTCCAATGCATGCTCAACTAAGAAAACAAGAATACCGACCAAATCCAACTATACACTGGTGAAATATGAGCATTCATATATACACGCACCCTACAATTTTCCACATGGCATACATGTACCACAATCCAACCTGTCTGAATAATCCACATGAGCCAAGCAAAAACAGGAATTTTGTGATTTTGCACCTGTTGGTTTTCACCTTTTGTGATTTTGCACCTGTCACATCAGTGTACTGAATTTGATTTAATAAAAATTTTCTTAATAGAAATAAAATGCACTTAATAAGATTTACTCAAACTGTCTATTGACTCCTCTAAAGGATATAATTCATAAAGCAACTTCATTTCTTACATATCATGAAAGTTATGGTGGCCTGCATAACACATTGTTCAACTAAAGATATCACCAAATGAGGAATACAAATGAGTAAACTACCAAGCCATGAGTGTGTGTGTGTGTGTGTGTGTGTGTGAGAGAGAGAGAGAGAGAGAGAGAGAGCAGTTTTTTTTTGTTTTTTGTTTTTTTTTTTTTTTTGGTAATAGAATTTGGTGGTCACATTTTCCATCTATCTCTATAGAGTGAGAACCATTTACCTTCTCCATCAACGCCAAGAGCAACAGGACTGCCCTGCAGAGACCACTAGAAGAACCTCCAGACAGCCCTGCAGAGACCACTGGAGCAGAACCACTAGAAGAACCTGAGAAAACATTAACATGATCAAGAATACAGCTGTATAGATTGATTTATAGACATTACATAGTAAAGAATAAACTAACAAACTCATTCAAATGGCCAAGTACTGGAACCAACTTATTTTAGTTAGTGCTGGCAAACAAGCCCCCCACGGCGTCAGCTAAGCCTACCCCAATTAATGTAGCCGACCCCAATTAGTTGGGATAAGGCTTAATGATGATGATGTTGATGATTGAGATGGCAGAGTATGAACTTCCATTTCAAGCAGACCACATACACAGTGCCTTTGCTGGTGATGATGTGGAGGGAGAGTTTGAGAAGGACAAGCCTTATCCCAACTAATGTGACAAATGGATAAGCATTATATCATTGCTCGATCCTTGTACATACCACTGATATTGAAACAACCATTAGGTAGTAATGCAGGAAAGATGAGGAATGGATGCTGAAATTGAAATTTTCAACAAATCTATTTTTGTTTAGAAATCTTGAGCCTCTAATTGATATCTTGTTGAATAGGAGCAGAAAACCATGTTTCTTTTGTAACAGAAGTATACACATGACAATCTCGAGCTATGCGGGTTTGAGAAGATTGAAGGTGGGGAGTTCCTGTTCCTGCCTAGGGACAAGGTGGACATGCCAGTACTTCACTCAGCTGGTTCGGAGCTGAATTCTGCCATTGTCAATCCCTTCTTTCAGGTTCTCTGAGTTGTATTGGACCATAGAACCATCATCGGTCTCATGAGTCATTGGTAACATTATTTATGGATTGTATTTTTGGCATCCTTCATTGACCTAACCCTATATTTTCCCAAACATGAAACAAATGATCCATGATAATAATAATAATAATAATAATAATAATAATAACACAAGATTAAAATAAAAAAGAATCACCAAAACAATTTGGATAGTTGCTTCCATCGCTGAATTGAAAAAGACAAAACAGATGAAGCCAATAGTTAATACTGCAGGCCCTAAATTCTTGCCACCTCCACTCTTTAAAGAATGCTTTCCAAAGAGCACAAAAGAATGCAGGAAACATTTTCATGCATTATATACAGGGTTGTTTGCTAGACACGTAAAAATGAGTTCATCTCATTTTAGTTACTCATAATATGTATTAGAGATAATGAATGTTGGTTATCAAGATTCTTTTTAATCCTGAAATGTGATCTCTAATACATGATAAAGATTGACGAATATGAGATGAACTCAATTTAGGCGTCTATCAAATAGTCCCTAAATGTGGACAACTTCTACATTAAATAGAGCACCACTAACAAACCCATACTTGTTTAATGCTTTGTAGCTCTTCAGCCCCGTATTGTTGAGTCTCAGCCTATAGAAATTGAACAATAATAAAATCAGGACAAGATATAATGGTGTAGCAGCAAAATACTAAATTCATGAAAGAGCCAAAACCTATGAGACACGACATGGATAGAGTAACATAGGCTAAACAAGTGCTATTCTAAACACTTGAGTGTCTTCCTTTGCCTTCCTAAGCTTCAACAAACCCTTGATCAGCCCATGGTAAACACTCACATCAAGATATCTCATCCCCTCCATAAACCAAAGCAGCTAATGTTGCATTAGCAGCACTTATCCCTCTCTTGAGCATTTTGTTGAACACCATTTATGCTTCATTCAGCTTCCCCTTTCTACACAACCAAGTGATCAAGAGTCTATATGAAGAGAGACCACATCATGAAATCTCTCCATATTTATAGATCTAAACATCTGCATCGCATCGAAAATCCTATCACATTTGTCAGGAATCAAGCAATGCAGCGTGTGGCCCATCATACCAATGGTCTAGATCACAGAAAAGCATAAAGATAACAAATCATGAGAGTGATATAGCATTTTTTTAAAGAATTCAAGAGGGTCAGCCTGACTCTACATACATCTATCATGAGGAGTACTGGTCAGCTAAAGCATTTGGCCAACAACCCTAATGCCTAAAAAAATCACTAGAATTAAATGCTTCTATTCTAGCATTGAAACAAGAGTTTTAGAATGCAAAAATCCGTGGATAGAAGAAGAATCGCTTCTCTTTGAATTTAATTATCAAGAAATCCCAAATCCCTTCATCTCCATAAAAATGCTATAAAAAAAAATCAACAAATCAACAAATTTCCAGCAGAAAAGGGGGGAAAAGTGAAGATCGAAGGGATCTGAATATCTCCGTCCTTCTCAAACATGCCAAATGCCTCCTTGAACTCAGAGATCTGATAATCCTCAAACTCACCCCTACCAGCGTCGATGTCGGCGTGGACAGAAAACCGACCATCTTCAACGAAAGAGATAGAGAGAGAGAGAGAGAGAGAGAGAGAGAGAGAGAGAGAGAGAGAGAGAGAGAGAGAGGAAAATCGAGACCGAGAGCAAGAGAGGAAAAGTCGATTGAGGAGATGACGATGGAGAGATAAAGGTATTCTGTGGAGAAGATGAGAGTTTGGGATTTATTTTTTTAGGGAGGAGACGAGAGAGAGAGGTGAGGTGACTTGGGGTTCCGGGACTATTGCAACATATTTGTGACCGCAGGTCATTCACGGAAAATATCCGTCAGCCACTTATAAAAAAAGTGCCTGCTATTCCAGCATTTCTTGTAGTGACCACACCATAGAAAACAGGGGAGATTAAACGGCTGTTGCTGAAAACTTCTTAAGGGCCACAGAAGTTTCGGATCACTCACGTATTATTGTTTTCCATCCACTTGCGTTTTTGTTACCTCAGGAGCAAATAAACAACACAAACAACACACAGGACGCAGAAAGGCATCAATGGTGGATCAATTGGACGGACCTTACTTTCAGGGGCTCTGTGGGGCCCAACATTATGTATATATTCTATCCATGCCGTTCATCCATTTTGAAAGATCATTTTAGGGCATGAACTCTGAATAGGAGGTAGATATAAGGCTCAATTGGACCACAACACAGGAACAGTTTGGATTGAAAGCTTAATTACCGTTGCAAAATTCTTGGGTGCCACTGAAGTTTTGGATCAGTGATATTTTTATTTTCCCTTTCTCCATGTCTATTTGACGTTACGAATAGATTGAAGAGAAAATAAACATCATGGTGAGCTTAGAAAGTTTTCAACAGTAGTAGCTTTCTATGGTGTTGTTCAATTGAACTTTCGATCTACCACTCTTTTGGGTATCATGACTGAAAATGATCTGTCAAAATAAATGAATGGCATGGATAAAATATACGCATTAGGGTGGGGCCCACAAATCCCCTGACAGGACCGTCTGTCTCTAACTATATACGTCCTGATGCAAGTAGTTCTCAATCCGCGTCTCCTGTAGGTTCGAAGGTTACAGGCAATCTGCACCCCGACATAGCTTCATCGCAGTCAATCCGCGTCCCATTGTCGTGTGGTCCCACGAGGTGCGTCCATGTCCCGACCCAGGTTCTTCGCAGGCAATCTGCGTCCCTCTATAACATCATATATGCATTGGGAGCGTACTGTAATCCCTGTCGCATGGGAGTGTACTCATCGGAATTAAATTATACAGAGACTTCAATCATTCAATCTGAACCATTAACTAGGTCTGGAATATAGTTCTTTAGGGCCACAATTAAAATTGACACTCGGTGGATGGTTGAAGCACCTTATGGTTTTCCCCTCTTACACAGCCATTTGTTTTCTAAGCTATAGATGTAATGGATATGATTTCCTGATAAAAGGATTACTTTAAACTAGTAAGCGGTCCACTAACAAATAGATGGCTCAGATTGTTGGCTAGACTTATTTCTCTGCGAACTATCTGGATCGATCTTTCCTTGGTATCCCATGGTAAGACGTGGATTGCGTCTTACCCCACCCGTCTCTAGCCACAAATGGACAAATCCATGTGGGATCCACCATGCTTTATCTGTCTATCTAAGCGGTCCATACCTTTTCTTTGATCATTTTAAGGAAAGACCCTAAAAATGAGGCAGATCGGACACTCAGGAGGACCACACCAAATAATAAGCATGGGTTGCAGGAAATGCAAGAGTCATATATGGTGTGGCCTAGCCTTATTTTTGGGGTCATACTTTAAAACGATCCGAGAAAAGGGATGAAAGGCATAGCTAAATAGATACATATGCAAATCTATTGAGAGGACTTATATATTGACTTTGTGATTAGTTTCCTATAAACACAACGTAATATGGATTCAATATTTATGGTGGTAGATCATTTTTTAAAGATAGTGCACTTTATTCCAACTATTGATGCAACACAAGTGACAAACTTATTTTGGGGTTCCTAAAATCATTACTTTTGATTGTGACACAAAGTTCATTAGCTGCTTCTGGTGAACTTTGTACATTTGATTCGGTACACAACTTCAATTGAGCAGTATCTCTCACTCAGAGACCAATGGGCAGACTGAAGTTGTGAATCGCATATTAAGAAATCTCCTTCAATGTATTTCGGGTAACAAACCGAAGTAGTAGAATTTAGTCTTATCTCAAGCGGAATTTGCATTTAATAACATGGTAAATCGCTTGACGGGGAAGTCCCCATTCCGAATTGTTTATAATTGAGTGTCTCGCCAAACACTTGATTTGGTCCTTTTGCCCAAACTTATAGGTATGAGTATTGCAATAGAACATATGGCGGATTGAATTGTGGGCATTCATGTATATATGCAAGCTAAGTTGCATGCATTGAACGACAAGTATAAGGAGCAAGCTGACAAGCATCAGCAACAAAAGATATTCGAGGTGGGCAACCATATTATAGTCCACTACGCAAGGAGAGATTTCTGTCTGGGACCTACAACAAATTAAAGAATAAGAAGATTGGATTAGTACTGATGCTCCAAAAGATCAATGACAACACTTACGTTATTAATCCTCTAGATGACATGGAGATTTCACGTATTTTCAACGTCACAGACCTGACCGTGTATTATGAACCGAAGCAGGATGAGTTCTTTTAAAGTGGAGGGGACTAATGTAGAGCAGGTCGCGGACACTTTCATGTCCGAGATGGACCAGAGAAGGCCCGATCGGATGCGAAAGTGATCAGGACCGTCAGAACCCTAAAACAGGTGTATCTTACTAATCGGAATGAGTTATTCGATGTACCATATATGATTTTTAGAATAGGTGTAGACATTGAAAATCGGCGCCCACGCTGATTTGTATGTTATGTTTATGGTGGTGGGGCTGATTAGGCTGATTTGTGGATGTTGGAGTCGCTACTAGCAAGAAAAATCTCAAAATTCTGCGGTCGGCTAGAACCACGAAATACGCAAGGTGAGGGAAATCCGAAGACTTTCCTACCTTAAATTGACTCCTGGTCTGCGATCTGGGATTCTGGACAAGGGACCTCGGTTATAAAGAGGGAAGGTGTTAAGCACCCTCCCTGCCCGTACAAATGTACGGTTTCTACTTAGTGTGGTAAAACAATCTTAAGGGATGATGGATGTTGTGGTCGAGATGGGACTAGGCACACACGTGAATTTCTGATGCGGCAAGATCTGAGATTTCGGCAAGCTACAGAGCATACGTCCAACGGCATGTCTAGAGGGTGAATGTGATGATGCTTATGCAAAGAGGTAAGAAAAATTGACTAGATCACTAGAAATTTCTGATGTGACAGGATCCGATATACGGCAAGTCATAGATCATACGTTCACTAAAGATCTAGAGAAGCAGGGGGGGTTGAGAAGGAAATAGATGTCATGATGAATGCTTGTATGTAAAATGAATGAATCTTTGGCTCAATCTTGAGTAAGCTAGGACATGGACCAAAACATGACCAATTCGAGCTAGGCTTATGGGTTGGAGAGGTTGAGAGGAAGGCTAGGGGGTAGCTAAGGAAATCTAGACTTGAAGGCTTGAGAGCTCCTTCCCATTCCTTCGCTCTCTTCTCTCACTCTCTCTTAAGCTTGGGAGGGGGTTTCTTGGTTGTTGGGGTGTTGAGGCTTATGGAAATGAGAGGAGGAGAGGGCTATTTATAGCCTTCTCCAATGGTTGAATGGTAAATAGGTGGTAGGTAAGAGTTAAATGTTGGAATAGAGGCTTGTGATTGGCTAGGGAGAGAAGAGCGCCACGTGGCACACTCTCATTGGCTTATGAGGCTGGTAAAACAGTAAATAATGAAGGTTGGAGGGGTAAATCCAAGGAAAAGTTGACTTTTGGACGCTGAGATAGCTGTCCATACGCGAACCGCGAGCGGCGGCACTTGAAGTACCGCAGGCGGTAGTCAGACTACCGTCTGGGCTCAGTTCAGGCCGGGCTTGTGCGTGCGGGCCTTGTACGTGGTGCGGGTTCGCTTGGAAGTCTTCTTTTGTGGTTTTCAGCTCAAAAAAGTGGGTTTCGGCTTGGGGAAAGAGGATCCTAGTTAGCATCTAGGGTATTGGCGGGACTGCATGTGTGCTGAATGGTTTGGATCGTGATTTTAGGTTACGGATTGGGGACTTTTTGGTCAGGGTTCGGTTTAGGCTGCGATTCTGATTCAAGGTATGATCACAGTTCTCGGATAGTCTTAACCTTCTCAAGATGTAGCCTGGGTGGGGTGTCTACAATAGGAAAAACTACTTTAGCCACCCAACCCCATTATGGTGGGTTTCCCATGCTGAATTTGCGAGATTCCATAAGATTGACCGTCAAAAAGTCTACTTTAATTTCGTTTTTAGTATTTATAGTAAGTTTTAGTTCGATCATTTCTCTTGATTGAAATCTCAACTGGCCCTTATCATAAGAAACAGTGTTGATCAAACTCCTGCCATTAAAAAATAATAATAATAAATGGGGGCATGACAAAAGTTTTGAAGCAAGCTGATATTTGCATTTTCCAATCATCCAAATCAATATAATCAATAGATTAGATGACAAATAAATTAACATTAATAAAGGTCCTAATAAGTTTTTAATGGTGGGTCACTCCTTGTTTCGTATGGTGTTGTCAACCTGAGGTTTGGATATACTGCCCTAAAATGAGCTGAAAAATGGATGGTCGTCCTGAATAAAACAGGGTCGTAGCTTTCTAATACTGGGTCCTTACTCTTACCCCGGGTGGTAGACTCCTTGGAGTTTCAAAACAGGGTCAAGGGTTCGAGTACCCATGGTGGCGTGCGTGTGTGGGGCGTGTGTATGTGTGGTGTGCGTGTGTGGGGGCGTGTGTTTTCTAATACTGACCCGGGGCATTGGAGGGGTCACTACCCAAGTCCGAGTCAGATGCAGATTGCGTAGTACCCCAGGTAGGGGCTCTAAGGGGCCACTGTGATGTAGAAATTTTATCCTAACTGTCCATTCATTTTTAATGTCATTTTAGGTTACGATGCCAAAAAAAGAGAGGCAGATATGGACCACGCAGTGGGTATTAAATTCTGGACCACACAGTGGGTATTAAATTCTTACCGTTGAAAACTTCCCGGGGGCCATAGAATTTTAAATCAGGCTGATATTTGTGTTTTCCCTTCTTACAGTTCTCAATTTTTAGCTCATGACCTAAAAATATTATGAAAAAAAAATGGATTAACGGTGTGAATAAAATCTGATCACATATAAACATTTAAAAAATCAACAAAGCACATGAGCAACACACCTCTTTTTCTTGGTGAATAAGCCATGGGTGTACTTAGAATATTAGCCTTTTTGGATTAGATTATTATGTGTTAAATTAACAATTATTATTTGTCGCATGCGTTTGGAAGAGATTGAAACGGTACCTTACTAACCCCTTTAACTCCAAAAACCTAATTAAAATGAACGGGATTTTGACCCATTCATTTTTTTGGGTCTGAATTTGATGTATGTATCTGATCTACACTGTCCATCCAGTTTATGTATCTGATCTACACCGTCCATCCATTTTACTAGCTCAATTAAGGTCATGATCCTAAAAAAGAAGTCAATTATGAGCTCTACTTGACCACACCACTAAAAACTATGTAAATAATAATATTCACTGTTGAAAGCTAAAACTAGGCTTCCATCTCATTGGGAATCTTAGGGCTATCAATGGGCCGGGCTCGGGTCATATCGCGTTTGGTTATATTCAAGTTTAATATAACTTTGACATGCCTGACACATATATACTCACAAACCCGCAATTAAAATCAGGTCATTCACTACATATGTGTTCGCGTGTCTAAACAAAAGCACAACAACCTAATTACCATGACTTCATGGGTGCTCTTATCTTAATAGGATGCATCTTGTGAAGGGGTTGGATGAGCACATAGTCACCAGGGAGCGCCTATACACAATATGACATCTTCCATACAGGAGATGCAGGGCATCTAAGTTCTCTTTTGCCCTTATCTTGGGATTGGAAGCCAATCGCTGAGTAGGGATGGATAAAATGGGCATCGGATACATATCATGGGTGGGCCCAACACGGCCATTCACTTTGAAGTTGGGTGTAATTGGAGGTGAAACCCGATTTGATTTGATACCATGAGTCATTCACAACTCAGGCTAAACAAGTGGATTTGTGGACATTCATCTATCCATTTTAATTCCAAGCGTCTGTTTTCAGGGTTTGGTGGGCCAACCTGATCATTCATCAGGTATAAACCTCTATACAGAGCACATCTAGGCGGGCCACTAGCGTGAATGCATCAAGTTGAATTTTTAAATGTTCGGTGAGTCGAGATTCCATTTGTCCGGTATCTTAAAAAAATAATAATAAACAAATAGCCGCCCACGTTTCATGGATACCATTGTTATATGCTCATCTTTCTCTGTTGTGGGTCCTTTGCATTTTATCACCTTTACTTGCGGTTGTCCCGTGGGAATGTACAGTGATATGTTTATGTTTGTCAGATTCGGGTAATTGAGACATTCCAATCGATTAATCTAAACGGTTGACAAGATCTGGAACATAATTTTTATGGGAAATAGCAGAATAATGATATTGTACCAAAACTGACAGAGGCTAGAGTTGCAAACAGATTGGATTGACCTAATGATTGAGTAGATGGGACCTGATCCAAGTCAGAACCAAGTTTGGTCCACATTTCAGGGTCTTAATTCAGTCACTGGGACTCAAAAAACAGCCATTTTTAGTTTTAAGAAGCAAAAACCATTCTCATCAGGAAAGTTGCATTGGTGGAATGATGAGGTCCACAAGGCCATCAGTGAAAAACAACCATGTTTCAAGGATTAAAAGAGACTAAGAATATAAAAATGCCAAAAAGACAGAAAGTAGAAAGTGAAGCTAAACTCAAGGCGAAAAACTAAGAAAGTAGAAAGTGAAGCTAAACTCAAGGCATACGACGATATCCCCTAATCAAGTGGGCGCTGCACCTTTGGGATGGTTTGGATACCATAAGCATACCATGTGGTCCCATTACGTGAATTTGGCATTAGAAAGACATTGTACATTCTATTTCTAATGACCTAAGGTTAGGGTTATCTTTCAAATTAGTGACCTAAATATAAAGCACTTTGCTTTTATGATAAGAAAATAAGAATTATAAACTTAGGAACCATTTGCATTTATTGACATCAAATATGATTTTATTTAGGACAAACTTTGAAGTAACAACTCGAATCTGGACCCTAATGAATTTTTAAGAAGTTTTAGCTTACTACAATAAGTTAGACAACAATAGTAAGCAGAAAACATTTAACTTTCAAAAATCATAACTAATTAATTACAATTCCATGTAATACGATTCAAAATCCTAGTCATAGATTAACAAGTGCAGTTTTAACAAAAAAAATAATTCAAAAATATAAATCTAGATTTCTCCTATACCAATTTTAAGTTATGTGTATACTAGTCGGAAATCATTTGTCTCTGGGCAGAACTAATTGTCCAAAATTTAAGATTTTCTCTAGACTTTGTATTAAGCTGAAATTTTATAGAATTATAGTAGACTCATATATGTATTCTCGAAAAAAGTGTTAGATCAATCTGACACCTGTAAGCACTAAAGACATTAGCGAGAATAATATCCTCATAATCTGACTTTTCTACGCTACAACCTTGATACATATTACTACTGGAATTCTCTTGACCTTCATGTGTAAGTCTTTTAATTAAACCATCTAATCTTTCTTGTAATTCAATAAATTTTTCGTACTCTTAGAGACCTTAAATAGCATGTACTCCCTTAATGATATTTAGAATTCGATTTTAGTTACTACAATCTACCTGAGTTTCACACACTAAAGCTTACATGTTTAATCAATCGTAGATTATGGTAGATCACAACATTGATGTTGGAGCCTTATCAGGAGCTCCTGATCTCGATGCCACTGAAAACGGGTCACTTATAAGTGGAATTATTAGAGTCATAGGAGATCTTACAGCTTTTATGGACTATCAGATAAAACAAACTCAAGTGCAGGGTCAAACCTAAACTGTTCATGTAGCTAATGAAGTGATAAAAACTTTATTGGAATGTTTCAAAAGATAGAAACTGCTTGTATTTAAGGGTGGGCCTAACTTATCTGAGGCCGAAGTGTGAAAGAAACAGATTGATAAAATCTTCATGGTTATGAGGTGCGATGAATTCCAAAAAGCAGAATTGGCTATTTACATGCTAGAAGGAGAGGCAGACTATTGGTAGGATTCAATCGTTATGTTGAACCCGATATTTGAAGCTTAGACTTGGACCCAATTTCGCAAGAAATTTGACGATAAATACTTTCCTTTATACAGGCAAAATCAAAAGACATGAGAATTCATGAAATTAGAGCAATGTGACATGACAGTGCGCCAGTATAATGCTAAGTTCACGAAGCTATCGTGATTTATAACTTTTCTGGTGTCCGATGAAACTCGTAAGACACAGAAATTTGAGGAAGGTTTGAAAGCCTCAATTTGTAGCCAATTAGCCCCTATCGTACAGAAGACCTATGTGGAAGTTTTGGAACATGTCTTAGCAATGGAGAGTGACATCAACGAATATTGGAAGAATCATTATTAAAAAAAGGTTATAAAGAGTGGTCCTAGAACTGCTACACACATGTTGCCAACCCAACAAAATGCAGCCAAGAGGCAGAGAACAAGACTGACATCGATGGCCATACCGCTGCTAACACTTCATGCACCATGATTTTTGGGATTCTGTTATAATTGTGGACTCGAGGGCCACACCTCTCGTTTCTGTCCTAGACCATAGCACACTCAATATCCACGAAGGTCGAAACCATCACATCAGTCTTTTAAGTCTCCCTAGCAACATGTGCCGCCGTCTATTCCCAGCGACCTTTCCTATATCCTTCCACATCACAACTTACCTCGAGACCACCTCAGCCATATCCACAAAGGCCGCTACAGTTGTACTTGAGGCCACCACAGCAAGGACCTTCGTCGGTATATCAAAGACCGTCTCAGCAGTCGTAGCTACCAGTTAGACCTTAGCAGTACCAGCAGTCAAGGTAGGGAAGTCAAGCTCCATGACCACAAGCCCAAGGCCGAGTCTACAACCTAGTACGGTCGGAGGATGACATAATGTAGTTGTACAAGAACTTGGTGCAGTAATACGATGGCTCAATTCAGAGTTATGATGTTCCAGTACAATTTGATGATGAAGCTACCCATACTTACGATGATGTCGCACCCCTGTAGGAGGATTCAGCACCGCCAACGGATGACATTCTACAGCCTAACATCCAGAATACAGCGATGTAGCCAAAGGTATCATCGTCATTTATTCATCCTTAGTTAGAGCGTTATTCAACTAAAGAGAATCGCATTCATTTATTTCTTACTGACTTTTATACTCACTTGGGTTATCACCTACTCCATTAGATTAAAAAAAAAAGTTAACGGTAGCAAACTCCCTTGGTAATTTAGTGGACCTAATATATTAATCTGAACCGTTCACAAGATCTAGAACATAAATTTGAAGGGCTACTATTAAAATTGACACTAAGTGGATGGTTGAAACATTCCATTAGTTTTTCTTCTGTTACATAACCATTTGTTTTTTTAACTCATGCATAAAATGGATAGGATTGCCTGATAAAAGAAGTGTTTCAAACAGTAAGAGATCCATGATGGTTTCTAACAAATGAATGACTTAGATTGTTGATTGGATTTATTTCCGTGCCAAAAATTAGAAAATCCTGACCACTGGTTTGATGCATAGCATCGGGAGCGGATTAGGTGAGACCCTGGACACACCCAGAATGGTACGAGACGTATTGGGCGGCCCACCTTGATGTATTTATTCTCTATCCATACAGTCCATCCGTTTTTTTAGATTATTTTAGTGCTAATCCAATAGCCTGGCCGAAGCGGATTGTGTACCGAGTAACTTGGTAAGAATAACAGTAAACTCTGTGGAGTCCACTGTGATTTATTTATTTCATCCACTCCTCACATTCATTTTAACAGATAATCATAGTTCTTGCTCTCAAAAACGAAGCATATCCAAAGCTCAAGTGGACCACACCACAGGAAACAGTCTGAATTGAATGTCTACCGTTGAAAACTTTTAGGGGGCTACATAAGTTTTGGATCAATCCTATATTTGTGTTTTCCCTTCATCCACGTCCGTGTGATCTTATGAACAGATTGGATGATAAATAAACATCACACTGGCATATATACTTTAGCTTTCGATATGCTTCCATATTCTCAACCTTTAAAATGAGGTGGAGAAATGGATGGACTGTGTGGATAAACCACGTAAATTCACAGTGGCCCAATAGAGTTTACTCGGTACAATAAAAAGCGTAGCTGAGTAACTGAGTAAGCAATATTTCGATTTCTAGTCCGTCTTCTACTCAGATTAGAAGATCCGAGTCATCCAATCATTATACTTAGTTTGTAAGGATCATTTCCATTTTTCTTTTACCATCTGTTGCCTTCCAAAATCAAACGTTCGGAAAATCTCTCTCTCTCTCTCTCTCTCTCTCTCTCTCTCTATTCCACATCTTCAAACTCCCCATTTCCTATTTCTAAACCAAACTGATTTCAAGTTCCTCCCTTCTCTCTCTGTTCCATATCTTCAAACTCCTTCCCATTTCCTATATTTACACGTCTTTGAACTCAAATTCCTCCCTTCTTTCCATCACTACCAAAAACAGAAAACATGGTTGATTCACTGGTCTCGCTTGCCAAAGAAAAATTGGTCAAAGTTGTTGAAGATGAGGCGGTTTTGTTGGTGGGTGTCACCAACGAGATCAAAAAGCTTTCCAGTACGTTCAACTTGCTCCAAGCTGTGCTTAAAGATGCTGAAGCTCGGCGAGTGAAGGACGAAGCTGTGAAGGAGTGGTTGGAGAATCTCAAAGACGTGGCCTACGATGTGGATGACATACTAGATGAATGGATGACGGAAGCTCTCAAATCACAAGCACCTGATGAAGATGGTGGGTCCTGTTTCAGCTTCCTTGTTACTTGCTGCCTCTCCTGTGTTACTTTCTTCAATCATGTCGTGTTACGCCACAAAATTGGGAGTGGGATAAAGGAGGTGAGGGGTAGATTAGATGATCTCGCGAAAGAGATGAGCCAATTTCATTTTATTATGATAAATAGTGGTGTGAGTGAGAGGGTGGATAGTGAAGTGAGGCGGGCCGAGATCAGAGAGCGAGAGACAGGATCCCTACTCGACCAACCGTCAGTTGTTGGAAGAGAATATGACAAAAATGAAGTCCTGCAGTTGTTGCTGAGAGAGAGTAGCAGAGAGGTGAATCAGGTGCCCTTCGTCATTTCTATCGTTGGAATGGGGGGGTTGGGGAAGAGCACCCTTGCTCAACTCGCCTATAACGATGAGAAAGTCAAGGGGCATTTTGAGATGAGAATGTGGGTATGCGTTTCTGAAGATTTCGATGTGAAACAGATTACAGAATCAATTATAAAATCTGCAAACACCGAGTTTAAGGATGAAAACTTAAACTTGGATCAATTGCAACTTCGCCTCCGTGAAATGTTGCATGGAAAAAGATTCTTGATCGTGCTTGATGACATTTGGTGTGAAGATAGTGAGAAGTGGGAGAAACTGAAACTTCCCTTCCAAACTGGTGCATCAGGGAGTCAAATCATCATAACAACTCGTAGTGAAAACGTTGCAGTAGCGATGGGAAGGTCTCACATACACAAGCTGGCTGTCTTATCCGATGATGATTGCTGGTTAGTGTTCCGGCGCAGAGCACTCGAGCATCGGAGTGCAGAAGAGCTTTTGGAGTTGGAAGCTATTGGAAGGGAAATTGTAAGCAAGTGTGGAGGGCTCCCTCTTGCAGCGAAGACGATAGGGAGTGCCATGTGCTCAAGAAGGACGAGAAGTGAGTGGGAGCTTGTCTTGGAAAGCGACATATGGAATTCACATGATGTCTTAAAAGGCGTTTTACCAGCTTTGTTACTCAGCTACCATGACTTGCCTCCTGCTTTGAAGCAATGCTTCGCATATTTATCCATCTTCCCAAAAGATTGGCTTATAAAGAAGGATGTGACAGTGAAGTTATGGGTGGCACAAGGTTTCATCCGCTCCGACAGAAGAAGAGATATGGAAGAAATTGGCAGTCTGTATTTTGATGATTTACTAAGACGGTCGTTGCTTCAAGATGCAGAACTGGACGATGACATGAACATAGTCAAGTGCAAGATGCATGATTTAGTTCATGATCTTGCACAATCTGTCGCTGGTAGTGACTGTTCACTGGTGGATATCAGAGAGCAAGGCTCGCTGAACCCAAGCAATGTCCGCCATTCTCTTTTAGTTTTCAGTGATGAAGATGGTGATGAAGTGGCTTCCATTTGGGCCACCTTGTATAAGGCTAAAAAGTTGCGGACATTGTTATGCGTCTCAAGAATCTCCAGGTCTATGGTGCCAAACAATTTATTTCATCATTTCAGACACCTTAGGGCATTGGACTTGAGTGACACTAGCACTCAGAAATTGCCTGGAACGGTAGGAAAATTGAAGCAGTTGAGATATCTTGATTTATCTGGGACAAAGATAGAGGAGTTGCCTGAGGAGGTGAGTAATTGTGGAAATTTACAGACCTTGATACTCAATTGGTGTTCTAAGCTTAAAAAACTGCCTAGAGGGTTGAGAAAAATGATTAACCTGCGACATCTAGGATTAGAATACTGTTATGAGTTGAAGTACTTACCACAGGGGATAGGGAGCCTAAGTAGCCTTCAGACGTTAACAAAGTTGATTGTGGAGGGTGGCATTGAAGGATGTAAATGGAGAGAAGTGAAACAACTGATGAATCATCATCACCTTCAAGGAAGACTCGAAATCAGTGGGTTGGAAAAATTGAGCAGGGACGAAGCAAGGGAGGCAGAAGTGTATAAGAAGCAGAAGATTTATGCTCTATCCTATGAATACAGAGGTGATGAAGCGTTGGATGATGATGAGGTGAAGAGAATGGAGGACGTGCTTGAAATCCTGCAGCCCCACACAAACTTGAAAGAGTTGACAATACGGGGATACAGAGGTTGGAAGCTTCCCAAGTGGACAGAGGATCCAGTGTTCTCCAATCTAGTGAAGGTGTGGCTCTCTGTCTGTGACAAGTGTAAACAATTGCCAAGTCTTGGGAAACTACCTTCCCTTAAATACCTTCAAATTTGGGAAATGAAAGAGGTGAGAAAGGTGGGTGGTGAGTTTAGTGGGGATGATAATAATGATGCAAGTGGTGGTGTCGTGTCATTCCCAAAGCTCGAGAGCCTCATCATCTATAGCATGTCAAACTGGGAGGAGTGGGAATTGATTGGAGATGGAGAGGTTATGCCATCACTCCTGGAATTAGAAATATTTCATTGCCCAAAGCTGAAGGAGTTGCCCAGTAATCTTCCATCGCTCCTACAGAAGCTGAGTTTAAGCATAGGTAATGATGGGTTGCCATCGGGTGGGCCCTTACCCATCCTCCCCAACCTCAACCGTTTGTATGTTTCTGGAAGTGATGAGATGCCATCGTTCCCTTGTGGTTGGTTGGGGCAACTCAAAGCTCTCCAAACTCTGCAGATCGTCACTTGTTTGAATTTAAGGTCTCTACCTGCAGAGGAGTTGCAACACCTCACCATGCTTCAACAATTAACGATCTATGGAAGTCCACTCTTAAAAGAGCGCTACAGAGAAGGAGGAGAAGATCGGGACAAGATTGCCCACATCCCCAATATCAGCTTTTGATTGAGAGGCATTACGGTGATCTGGCTCCAAGAAGATGAAATCGACGAACAGCTTTTCGCTTGTTTGTTTCAAGGAATTTTGTTGATGTTTTGTGTAACTACTACCTTCTCTTCTTCTTTTTTTTTGTAATTCTTTTTCTTTTATGTTTTCTTTCTTTTCCTTTTTTTTTTTTTTTTTTTCTTTTTTAATTTTTATTATTATGGATTTAGTTGTAATAATATGTAAATCAAAAGATGTTTATCAGATGTTGATAGTCTTTTTATTTCTTCCACGTAGATGCAACTGATCCAGCGTACGTTGTGGGTGAGACCCTAACCTGGGGGCCCACCTTAATCCATATATTATGTCATCTGTTACGCCAAATCATTTTATAGCATGCGCCAAAGATGAACTATATACAAATTTCAGGTAGATCACACCACAATGTACAGTGGTGGAAGATCATTATAAATATTTTTTTATGGGCCACAAAAGTTTCGGAACAACCTTATCAGAAAAGGTTAGATGGCAACTAGACTTTAAAATGTTTTTTAACCGTGGGAGTTCAATGACCACTGCTTCTTATGGTGTAGTGCATTTGAGATATGTATCTGCTTCATTTTTGGGTCCATGACATAAAATGATCTAGAAAAATGGATGGACGGAATAGATACACAACGCATCATATACATATACATCCATTTATTTTGTACACATACAACAGCTTACAGCTTGGTTCAAGAGGTCATATAGAGATGCACGGGTCTTTGAAAGCTTAGATTACATCAAAATCTTTCTAAGAGTTGCATGTGTAACAAGTGTGTTACTAGGATATTACTCTATTGGACACATAGCTCACTAATGATGTCACAAAATAATTAGATTAACAATTGCATCACTATAATTACTTTAATAGGATGATGATCAGTACCGTCCAATATTGTCCATGTAAATCAATAGTTAAAAATCGTTGGTTAGGCACTCGGACATGATCTTGTGCTTGTGGCCCATCCGAGACTTTAAATTTTATCATTTTTTCATTTTCGGGCAAAGTATATATTTCAGGGGGTTTATTACAACCATTGTGTCATACATTACATAGGTTCACTAATTAGAGATATTAAAGTTGATTTAGTAATTAAAATCAAATCCCTGTAAATACATTATTATTATTATTATTTGTTATTTTTATTTTTTATGTTAGCTTGTTAGTACACACCAACTGTCAGTACATGCACTGTTAGCCACCCCCACTGGGGATCAATACCAAGACTTCAAGTGTTGAAACGAGGTATATCCACTCAGTCTACCAGTTGGCATATGTAAATACATCATGAATAGCTACTTTTTGGAATAAAGCTGATTTTGCATCTAGGCTGCTAGCCACAACAAGAGGATTTTAAATCCACAGGGTTCCGAATCCAGGGGTTCCAAATCCACGCTCCCAAGCAGGCCCTAAATATATTACAAGTGTGACATATTCTTCACAACTAGTGGTCTCCAGGCCCATTTGATGATCAGGCCTGAATTTCGTGATTGAGCCTAGACTGTAACTACAAATTGGCCTTTCCTTAAGCATTCACAGTCCTATTCTGTGGTCCACCTGAGATTTGATCTGCCTTATTTTTTCACTCATACCCTAAAATGAGTCATCGTGCTCATACCTAAAATGAGCTGCCAAAATAGATGAACAACATAAATAAGACACATCATGCTGGGGCCCACAGAGCACCAACCAGTACCGACCTCTATTCTGAAAGGGTCACTGCTGAATCTGAGCCCACCTGCTTATACATGTGTGGAGCCCATCAAACCCGCACATTAAATAGATCCCATTATAATGATGGGATGCTCATGCCTATCTAATTGTTAGGTTAGCCATAATAGAAAGCAATTGGCAACCATCCAAATGCCTCCAACTTCATGCGGTACCCACATGAAGGTTGGATCAGACTGAATTTTTCATGGTGGGCTACCCTTCTATATAGGTTGATAGCATACATACCAAAGTAGGCCCATATGCAACCCCTGTAGACTGAGTTTGTTCTACAAGCACTTGTGGATGAATAGACCTTTTTTTAATTTAATTTATTTTTTTTTAAAAAAAAAGCCTCGATTTTAAAAGATACTCAGAAATTCCATGCCAAGAAATGGAAGTGATTTAATATAATAACTCGGGTGTGAGGGGAAGGAAGTATAGGTCTCAAAAGGATGTGGGTGGAGTTAGTAAAAGAGACTGAGGATTAGTAGTTTATCTAAAGACAGGGATCCATAATGAGATGAAAATGACAAAAGAGAACTGGTGCAGCTGACCCCACTTTTTTCTACTTTTTTTTCTTTTTTCTTTTTAATGGATGAAGATTTTATTGAAAAACTGTGCCAAAAGAAAGCAAAAAATACAACAAGACAAAAAAAAATTACAAGCCCAAGCAGGCCATCAAGACACGAGACAAAAGCCCTTTCAATCACCCAAAACACTGCCTTGCGATGGACCCAGCTTTCCAATTTCTGATTCATTTTCGAAGCAACGCCTATTTCTCTCTCCCCAATTAGTTGTGATAGTGCTTAAGATAATGGCAACGATAATTATTTAATTCATGAATTCCAGTTTTCATAATGAAGATACAAAACCGATTGATTCCACAATGCACTCTCATTATAATATTCCCATGCCTCTTGGATTAACAAGGAATTAAAAATAAAATAACTATCTGTGTTTCTTTTAAAACTGGCCAAATGTGAGGAGTAGAGGATGAGACGACCAAGCATTGTCACAACTGCAATGAGACTATCAATTAATTCAGACCAACCATCCATCCATGATCCCGCAATGAAAGGCTCACAACATAAAAACCAACTTAAATGGACCTTTTTTCTTTTGACCATTATAACTTCCCTATTGTCACCATCTATTTAGAGGCCCACAAACTGGACAGTTAGGTGTCATTTGAGATGGAAAGCATAGGGAGGGAGGGAAGCATATCCAAAATTGAGATAGCCCGGAGAGTTGTCACAGATGGAAGGCATCGACAAGATTGAGATAGCCAAGTGAGTTATCAGGGATGGAAGGCATAAGTCCATTGACAATGTGGCCTGCCAGACAGTCATGACCTATTATAGTAGCCAATGCCAGGATTCATGGACCACTCGAGACCAGTTGAGAGCAACTGAGCTGTGGGTTGTACAAAGCAATGTTGACAGTTAAGCTCCTATGTAGTAAACCATGGAACCAAAAAAACAGTATTGCATTCTTCACGGAATAATGTTAGCATATACAATCCCCATGCAACAGTTGGAATTGTTGTCCTCTAATCTTGGAGATTTTCAAGTCATGGCCTACCTATGTTGGGGCCTACCAAACCCATGGTCCAGATCAACCACGCTAGCCCACTTGTCCATCATCAAGATCAAGGACAATGTACATTAACTACACCTACTCTACGAACTCTGATGCATCCATAGGGATGTTAATGGGCTGGGCCGGCCCGGCCTATTGGATTTTCATGCATACAAATCCAAGCAGTGGGACAAATATCACCAAGATGTTGAAAATCCCACACAATAATATCGTGAAAACACTATGGAGGCATTTGGATAGTAAGTTATTTAAGCTACTTATGCCTCAAATAACTTATCTTAATTTCTACTTATTAAGCATATAAGTATGTTTGGTTAACAATGTACTTATTAGTTTATCCTCTCTTTCGTCTCTCCTGATGCCTCTCTCCAGCAAGTTCTGAAAAGTAAAAAAACCTATATAAAAAAAATAATAATAATAACTGAAGTGATTAAGTAGTTTTAAGTAAAAAAAAATTACTTATAATAATCATAAACCAAACTTACTTATCTTAAACAAGTTACTTATCTACTGCTGTAAGTAGGAAAAGTGACTTATTTGGTAGTACCCAAACGGACCTAAAACAATATTATCGCATTATTAACGTGAGAGCTTCAAAACATCAGAAAATTTTAAATTTTCACATTTTTTGTCACAATATTAGCTTTTTAAAAAATAGTAAAAACCTTGACCATTTAGTTCTATAAAGAACTTCAAAAATTGAAAATCTCCTGAGAAATTTCCAGGCGGAGAGATTGCCCAGAACAATGTCTCTGTGCCTATACAAAACTCTTAGTAGGGCTCTGGCCTGAAAATTTCAAGCCTGACTAGTAATTTAGCCAGTGGAAGCCTAGCAAGTGACCTCTTAGAGTCCTTAAACATAGCATTCGGTCAGGCAGATCTGGAGCATAAGCCCAGGCCCACTATCACTATCCTAGCATTTAGAATATCAAACTTACATTTGAAACACAACCCTAATAATTTCATAGCTTGGGCTCAGTCCTTGGATGATAGGCCCATAGTGGAATCAATCATACCAAGTTTCATGTACATTGGGACAGGCTGCCATAGGAAGCATAACTCTTTCAAAGCCCTAGCCAATCCTACTCGCCGGACAGGTCCGACTCCACCGCTTAGTGGTAGACAGATTGTTTCAACACTGAGATCAGGGGATTGAGTGCCCATGTGGTGTGGGTGTGTGTATAAAATTATATATATATATATATATATATATATATATATATATATATATATATATATATATATATATATATATATATATATATATATATAAAAGTAAATAAATACTACTAGCCAAAGTTAAAAATTATGAGCAAACAAACACGTGCAGATGGGCTTTGATTGGTCAGCACATGCAGATGGGCCAAAACAACCTAAGCAAGGCATGCCTCCTTTTCTGATATATGACCGACAAGAGGATGATTCAAGGACATTTTTCTTGTCAATGGATATCCATTTACCTCATTTCCGGACATAACCAACAAAAAACAAAACAAAACAAAACAAAATTTTGATTGAGAAATTTTTATCATCAACATCATCTAAGCCTTATCCCAACTAATTACGGTCAAATCCTTTTTGTTCATTCCGCTCTACCATTTGATAGAGCAATAACTTCAATCAGACGATGTCCTAGCATGAGTTTGAAATGTCATATTGTTCAGAGTCATGTCGGAAGTTATGGCATGGGGTTCACCCCAGTTGCCAACCTAATGCAACCCTCCTTTATTTGGGCCAGGGACTGGCAATAAGAGCACAAAACTCCCACAAGAGCAATGTAATAGATGGGAGATTTTCTTTTAATAAAATTCAAAAAATTTATGTGATCAACCAAATACCTGGTTACCAGAAATTTAACCAATTACCTAATTACTAGAAATTACCATATCCGTACATGCATACCCGATTACTTAATGGTATGTATGTATGGACAATGGATAGGTAAAACCAATGAAATATTGAACTACATGCTTGAGGTTACTAAGCAGGATGGCAATATGCGAAAAATGGCCAGTTTGCTTAATGGCAATACTTGCCGCATGGTGCTTACTTTCTAAACACTGCCATTTTGAATTCACTTCGTTTGTGTTTAAATAGGGTGAAGTGGCAATTTGCACCCAAATATTCCAAAGGAGCCCTAACCAACTTCAGTCTTGCCAACCCATGGATAGATGCGGGGAGACATTCTTCAGCTGAATCTATCTTCTTTTGTATAAAACTCTTCCCAGTTTGTAATTTCCTATAAATTCAAGTCCATAAAACCCCTGAAGATGAGAACTGAGAAAAATTAGTCCTCAAGCAGGGTACGCTGTCAGAGTTGAGGCTTCAATCTTGTGGTGCAAAAGAAGCCCATTTCTACAAATTCAGAGCTAGAATGATGTATAGCTGGTGATTCTATTCAAATGGATGAAGAAGTATTGAATTAGACAAGATTGCAGCACCCCAAAATACTTGTTGAAGTTATTATAAGTACAGATGCCAAGGACAATTAAAATAAGGAGCCCAATTAATGAATTTCAGCAACCAATGCCCACACAAGAAAAGCAAAATACTCAGGAAACAAATGGGTGAGAAAGATGTATCAAAATCATCATTCATCAGTACATCAATCAGTAATTTTCAGGTCCTGTAACTTGAGACCCAAAACAATAAAACTGCTTGCAAAACCTGAAAAAAAAGAAAAGAAAAAAAAAATCATTGTGCATCTCAAAAAAGACCATGGAAATGAGAAACAGATCGCTCAAAATAGACAAAGGGCACAATTTTCCAGCCTCATCTTCTTTTTTTTTTTGGCTTCTTCAACCAATCCACATCAGTCCAGAGAATCCTCGTCCGCATTAAGACTGATAGATTAAAAATAAACATCAAAGAGATGGTCGTATGAATGGATTACATACCTTTCATAGTGCCATTTTCCACATTGAAAGGAGAAATCCATGTCCGTAAGAGAAAACAAAAACAATGGTAGAAATATGTTGTTCTTAATCCTTGAAGAACTACAGATCGGGATCAACGATCCCAGAAACAAAGACATGAATCTGGGCATTTGTAACATCCTTAATAATTGAAAAGACCTTGAAGCTCCTCTCTATGTTTTCTGAAATCTGTGATATCAGAATTCACAAACTAGGCCAAATAAAAAATAAAAAATCGGTTTACCCATGTAGGAAGAGAGAAATGATAATGCGGATGTTTTGGCTGTGGTGTTTTACACCCTTCCCTTTTCAATGGGAAAATTTTCCCCATCTGTTTATGTAGTTTCTTTGCTCTTCTAATAACATTCACCATTACCTCTCAACAAAGGAAAATTGGGGAAAAAACAAACAAATGAACAAGAAGAAGAAAGAGATTTGGAAGTGTGATCCATCAACAAATGGGTGTAGATTTGTACCGCAGAGCTCATCATCTGACACATTTTGGGTCCATTCCGTTTTGATTTTTGTTTTCCATTGTGACATTTCTCACCAACTTTTAATAAAGTTACCATGATGCAGGACATGAAATTTAATTATGAGATGCAAGAATTCAGGCTTAGATCATACTAATTCAGAAACAATTACACAAATTCCACATCCCACATGACAATCCAAATCATTCAATTAAAAAGGGAAATCTATGTGGGTCTAGGCCGACATAGGCTAGGACTGGACCAATAAAAATTATAAACTAAACGATGTCAAAGGGAAATAGAAATCAACCACACAAGCATAAAAATCAGTCCCTAATCCAAGGGATTCCCCAATTTCAATTCAAGGAACCCTAGGGCGAAAAAAATGGACAAATAAATTAGGGCTGATGCAAACTAAGGCTAGGGTTTAAGAAATGTGAATGAAAAGAGAAAAACCAGAAAAAAACCTGACTCAGAGAAAGCTCCTGCGTGCAGATGGTGACCCGGGGCTGACGCATGTGCGCGGGTGGGCTGGCCGCACGTGTGATGAAAGCCTGCCTCCCCAAAGTGACACCTAGACCTTGGTCGGCTAGGGGAGACCTCCAATCCTTCTAAGTTTGACGACGATCCGACGTAACGTCAAGGCGTAGTGCTCCGCCGAAGTTTCAGCCCTCCTACAAGTCCAAATTTTAGAAACTGGCTGTAGGGGGATGAATAGCTACAAAAGCTGAAAAATTCAAAGTAATAATGATGATAGAAGATGAGAGATATGGATGGAAGAGGGAAGGGGCGGATGGGGATAAATGTGGCTTCGCACCATGGTAGTTAGCCCTTCGAAGAAGGGAGAGGGCTTCGCACCCACTTTTGAATTCTTCCACAACTCATGAAGAGAGTAGAAAAATAAAGTAGGAATTTTTATTAAACATGAATGAATCAAAAGAACTACAATGGGTACCTATTTATAGGAAAAATCCTATACTTCAAAAACTCGCACCATGTGCACAACCTATTACTTGGCGATGAAGTAAACTAAAATAAAATAATAATAAAAAAATCTAAAGCGTTCACGATGTTCTAAATAATAACAATAAGCAAAACCTAAAATATGAAATCAATTCGACGAGTGGTCCACGATCAAAAGATCCTATGATGGACTTTTTTTTACTATCGGACTTACTTTTTTTGAACCAAAACTTGTCTTCTAGCTAAGAGGCCCTCACTGGACGTCGTCATCGAGCCAGATCAATGGTGGGGTCCTCCTTCTGCGTACGTACGTGCGTAGGGGTGGTGGTGTGCGTGCGCATGTAGGCGGCGTGCGGGCGTGCGTGTGCACGATGTCCTCATCATACCATTCTCATAGAACAACAAAAGAAGTGTCATTATGGTGCTGCTGGATAAAGTCCGTAGATGAATGATAAAAACTCAATTCAGACAGATCTGTGGAGGAGAATGAATCCATCCGTGTTATAAATTGAAGTGATATAAATTCAATTTAGACAGATCTATGAAGGGGAATGAAATCAGCTTTGTGTATACATTGAAGTGCTTCGGACGTCCAATGTACCCAGTCAGACACATGGGAATTAGGAAGGGTGTTGAAAAAGTTCAGAAGGTTATGGAACTTGCCATCTGATAGAACACTAGAAAAATTCAGATCAAATCAGATCCCAAGATTGCAACAGACTATGTGAAAGATAATATTACTTGCCCAAGGAATGCATGTGACCACCAATGTTCACAGTGTCGGCATCGATGCATGTATCACATGCTTGGGATACAGAAACATATCGGTCTCGCAAGGGAAATATTGCATGTATCGCTGTTTGAGGGAAACATTCAGAAAAAATTAGGAAAAATGATGAAATTTTGAAATGAAACTTTGGGAAGTATGGGGTTTTCCTTGGGTAAAGGTGAGGAGATTAGATTTTGGGGAGATGTATGGTTAAGGAGCAAAATTTGAGGGACGTATCCCCCCGTTTGGCAGGATTTTGCTAGAAGCAAATATGTTGGTGGCAAGGTACTTTTCTTTTCAAGGAGAAAAGGTTATTTGGGTTCCTCCCTGTAGGAGAAATTCGGATGAGGTAGAAGTAGAGTTGTTGAGATTGTTGGAAATATTGAGTAAGGCTCGCCGATTGGTCTTAGAAAGCAATTCGATGAGATGGTTAGAAGAAAAGTCCGACAAGTTTTTAATAAAATCCTTATACCGAATGATCAGTGGCAGGTCAAATGTTAATGGGGTTAGTCACGCCGCTCATGTGTGAAGATATGGTGCTCCATGGCCGCTCTAGCTTGGCTAGTGATTAAAAAAAAAAAAAGTGCTTAAAGTCAACGATTTGCGCAAGAGAATGATGATTCTTCCATGTGTCTTCTATGCTATCAGGATAAGGAATCGGTAAACCATCTTTTCATACATTGTTCATTCATAAGAAAGATATGGAAGGCTTTTTTTTTTTTTAATCACATTTGGTATTCAATGGGTGCTGTTGGGATCCATTGAGTCTTTTTTCTTGTCATGGCATGGTGGGGGCAAAGGGAAGCTAGGGAAGGTCTGGCTTTCGTCTTCTAGTCAAGATTTGGTTTCTTTGGTTGGAAATGAATAATCGATATTTCAAGAATCAGAAAGGAGATATATTAGAGGTTTGCAATCTGGCTAAAGAGCATGTCATGGAATGGGCGATCAAGTCAAAGGCTATTGCGTCGACTCAATTCCCTGAAAATTGGACAAATCTGTAGATGGGTCTTTCTTTTCCCTTTTGCTTTTTTGTAATTCTTTAGGTTTCAACCTCTTTGCAATAAAATCAACAAAGTTCAAAAAAGGACGGTGTCCATGTATCGTTGATACATTATTGCATGTATCGACGATACATGAATTAAATGTACTAGGACGGGTTGATATCACACGATATATTGCAATATATCGCCGAGAATATCATCGATGCCAAGGAGTTGACTCTATGGTTGTTTCATATCGGTCGGTAACGATACCGATAATATTTGACAATACTATTAATATTGCAAACACAGGTAACCAGATCGAGCATGTCAAGTTCTTCACCAATAAGTTGGACGGGAAAGCTTTCACACTCGTGACAGGATGCTAATAATCAAAGCTGCTAATGGGATTACAAAATGAGATGCGAAGTCAATATTTTATCTCTAATTTCGTGGATTTCTATGCCAAAGCAGTTCAGATAATGAGAGATAGAGATAAAAGTAAAGTCTTTAAGCTTGTGCAGCTATTCTACACTTTTGGTTAAAATCATCGGGTAGGAATGTGTGCCTACCAATTATTTATTTATTTATTTATTTATTTTTAAAAAAAGTATATGATCCATCACCAAGGGATATGTACTGCCCATGGGTCCTAAGTTCTTAAGTGGGATGCATGATTCGATCATCCATTGTGCCTACATAAGAGTTGGGTGGACTTATCTTGGAAGCATTAATAATACAGTGTTAACTGATGGTAGGCCTCTAGAAAGCTCTGCTATCTTGGACACACCTTGTGACGAAGTGACGTGGACCATTTAAAAAATAAAAAATAAAAAAATCAGCAAGAATGACTTTGAAATGCAAATCACCTAGAACTACAAGGATCTCAACGAAGAAACTAATAGTCTTTTCTAAGATCACCCCTGTAAGTGACACGCTGCATCGGAATCCGGGTATATTGAGAAATGGGCAAGGGTTAGCTAGGGCATCCCCCAAAAGCAACACACCGCAACAATGCCCAACTGTTGTGAAAACCAAGCAAGGGTTCCCACGCCATTTTGGACGCACGCAAGTAAAGAAGCTAGGCAAGAGAATTGGATATAAACTTTGGCATATAGGAAAGGGAAATAATAGAAAATGAATAGGAATAGTGGTAGATTAAAATCCGAAGGATAAAATTGTATACTTTAGGAGAGTGATTGGATTTTATTAATAAAACATGTATTAAGAGAAGAGATAATCAATGTCATACCTTTCAAAACAATAATCAATGTTATTAGCGCATATGAGCTGAAAGTAGGGTTAGAGAATCGAATCAAGAGGCAATTCTAGGAGGATATGGACTGACTAAGTCAAGGAATTCCAAATTGAGAGAGGATATTTGTAGGAGGAGATTTAAATGGTCATGTAAGAAAAGAGAGTAGAGGATATGAAAGCATACATGGAGGATATGGTTTTAGGAGAAGAAACAAGATGGGTGATGCTCTCCTTGATTTGTTATGGCATACAATCTAGCTCTAACAAACACAACACATACTTGAGATGAAAGTTATTACTTTAAAAAATTGATCATATACAAGCCAAATAGATTTCTTTCTACTTCGGAAAACAAAACGATCAATATATAAGGATTGCAAGGTTATATCAAGAGAGAGTCTCACTATGTAACTTAGTTAATAGTTATGGATATTTACACAATGAGATGGAAGAAGGGGAGTGAAATTATAGGTGTCCAAAAAGTAGATGGTGGAATTTAAAAGGACGGAGAACAATGTTATTCGAGAATAAATTGTTGGAAGAAGGAAAGTTGAATATCAAGGAAGAAGTAAATGTTGTGTAGAATAAGATCGCTAAGTGCAGAAGTGGCAAAGGATGTTTTAGGAGTATCTAAAGGGAAAAGTGAATCATATAAAGAAACTTGGTAGTGGAATGACAATGTACAAAAAGCTATTCATGAGAAACGTTCATGGTTCAAAGCTTGACAAAGGAATAGAAAGAATGAAAAATAAATGAATAAACAACATAAAAATGATAAAAAGATTGCTAAGAAAGTAAGCTAAACTTAAGGCTTATAATGATCCTTACAGTAGATTAGGGACGAGAGCAAAAAAGATGTCTCAGACTTGCAAAAATAAGAGAGAGGACGGACAGGGACCAAAATCATGTTAGATACATTAAAAACGAAAACCAAAGGTGCCAATAGAGGACAATTAGATTAATGAAAGATGGAGAAGCTATCTTCAAACTTTATTAAATGACAACTACTCTGAGAGCATAAGGATAGAAGGAACCATGAACTCAAATGACGTCAGAGACCATAAATACTTATGTAGGATTAGGATATCTGAAGTGAAAGAAGTTAATAAAGATGAAAACAGAAAAAGCACTAGGATTAGATGGTATACCGATAGAGGTTTGCAAGTGTATGGGAGAGACTGGGTTATTTTGGTTGACAAAGTTGCTCAACAATATTGCAAGATTGAAGAAAATGCTAGAGGAATGGAGGAAAAGTACCGTGGTACCTATTTATAAAAAGAAATAAGATATACAAAAATACAATAACTATCATGGGATTAAACTTACAACCCGACTTTGCGAGAAAGTGATTGAGCCATACTATGCAATTTTAGTAACAATAAGGGGGGGCCAAGGAATTAGTTGAGATTGTTAACCAAACGGTTTCCCAAAAATGACCACTTTCAATACCTTGGATCAATAATTCATGAAAGTGGAGAGATTTAGAAAGATGTTGCCTATAAAATTCAAGTGGGTCGAAGAAATGGAGATGTGCCTTTAGAGTTTTATGTGATGGTCAGAAGGGGAAATTCATAGGACAATTATAAGACAAGCCATGCCTTATGGGACAGAATATTGGATAGTTAAGGAACAACATGTTCATAGGATGGGTATAACTGAAATAAGGATGTTGAGATGGATGACTGGCAAGACAAGGAAGGGTAGAATTAGAAATGAATATATTCGAGGGAACTTAGGATTAGCACCAATAGGTAATAAGATGAAGGAAAGTAGACAAACAGTTTGGTCATGTGCACCAGAGACGAAGAACATGCTGGTTAAAATGAGTTAGTTGGTACGGGTTGAAGGCTCTAAAAGGGCATGAGGAAGGTCCAAAAGAACGTGGGTGGAAGTAGTACGAGAAGGATTTGATGACCTATGTTTTAATTGAGGGTATAGCCCTTGATAGAGTGGAATGGAAAAACAGGATTCATGTAGCCGACGCCAATTAATTGGCAGAAAGCTTGGATGATTATGATTTTTGTGGCAGACACATTTTATTTATCAGCAAACACATTGTAATCTATCTCATTTTCAAAATATCAGCAAGAAAGTTCCCATTTTACTCCATGTTTCCAAAATACTCAGCAATTTTTCACAAATCTTGCATCCAAAAGAATACATGAATTGACAAAAAGAAAAGAAAAGAAAAGAAAATTCAACCATAAGAATGCGAAAAACAACTATAATCTCAAATATAAAATATCTATTTCATCATAATAAATGATTTTTTTAAATAGAAGAACAACCTAACAAACAAGCCACTGGGAAAAGGGCTAATATATGATGAATAAACTAATAACAACCTATTGGTCCTTGCTAGGCCGATAGGAGCAGTGCAGAACACCAGGTTGCTTCATATTTGGACTCTTGAGATCTAATTCTACAGGTCAGAACACCAAGTCTGTTTTAAATCAAAACCTTTTAAAGTTCAGATTTGGAAGAACTTTAGGATCTCTAAGAATGCTCACAAAAAAAAAGAAGCAAAGAAGATAGTGGGAAGAGAGCTCACTAGTTATGCATGCTTGGTGAGAATCGAGTAACACATTTTTACAACAGGGTAACATGCACCAAACTAGCGAAGAATGCTAAGAAATAAGGTTTCTTCTATATGAAAAAAAAAAAAAAAAAACCATTCACAATCTACTCAAGTGAGACACATTCACAGAAGGGGCAATGCATAGCTTACAAACAAACTAAAGCCTGATTTTTCTTTTTTTCTTTTTTTCTTTTGTTTTGGAAAGGAAAAACTAAAACCCTGATGCAAATGGAAATGACTAAAGTACCCCTACTTAAAGAATTGTTCACAATCAGCCCTTCAAGTGAGTGTGTTTTAGAAGTTTGCTTTTATTTAAAGACACGGGATTAGATGTCAATGATCTTTGTCTCTAGTCCTGCAGGTTTCTCCACACCTTCCTTTGTTGTTGAGTTCCTCGTTGTAATTTTCCTTTTCTATGTTAATAAAAAACCCTTCATCAACTAAAATATCTGCCCATTATTTGGATGAGGATAGTGATTCCTGCGATACAATGGCTGTTGGACGTAGACCAGTGGGGCTCACTTGTGAGCAATCACTGGTGGATACGATTACTTTCAATTAAATTTTAAATTCAAATATGAATTTAATTTTTAATTGAAGATAGGGATGTGAGCGGATTATGTGGCCTTATCCCAATCCCACTTAAACTCTCTTTCCTCTGTTAGGATATGATCGGCGTGGCCGTATCCCAATCTCACTCAAACTCTCCTTCCTTTGTTATAAAAGGGAGTGCGCTTCTCTCATGTAACGCATCGAATCATACGAAACACGAGAGTATACAGAGGGAAATAGAGTGCATTATAGTCTGTCTATTTTGACTTGTCCTTGGGACGATCTGATCCATAGATCGCAATCTGGGGCCACTATATACCGTAGGATCAGAGGTGTGAATAGTTCAATCTGCTCCAGTAGTAGATAGGCAGGCCATTGGAACACCGTTCTTCTGCTTTGTGAAGGTCCCAAACTTCGTGTAGACCGTCAGATCTTGAGGGCTCACCTTCCGCGCTTCCCATCAGTGATATCAGAGCACTTTGACAGCGGATCTCCGATTAATCATCTAAAAAGGTAAGTGGCCCTCAAGATGAAACGTGTTGCCTTTATACACATGATACATGAAACATGTTGTCTTTATACACATGAAACATGACACATGCTGGCTGTGTACAAGTGTTGGCTGTTGGACACGTGTTGTACGTTGCAGGAGTACACACGTGCTGGCTGTTGTATGTGTACACGTGCTGGCTATTTCACGTAATCTGGTGCTTGATAAAGAATCTGTACATTGCTGTACACGTGATCCACAATACATCTTAGCTACTGTACATGTACACGTGTTATATTTCAACAGTATTACACGTGTTGTACATGTCTGATATGCATGTACATAAATTGTACACGTGTGCACACGTGTTATACAGGAGACGTTGTTGTACTAGGAGACGTGCTACACACGAGACGTGTTGTACAGGGATAGCTAATTTGAGACTGTACACGTGATCTGATGCATACAGTACACATCTAATGTACATCTCATGTATATGAAAACATGTTGTACAGGGAGACGTCTCCCCATATACACCGGATATGTTTGCACAGCAAATGGAGTAGGCCACAAATATGTAAACAGCCAATGTACGTCACTGGCACATTGCTGTGATGTATGTACACGTGTTCTAAGCAATCCATATTTTGTACATTTGCTGTACACGTGTTCCTTCATTACATCACACTTCACATGTACACGTGATCTGGTGCTTCACATGTACACGTTTACCAAATGTTGAAAACATATACAGCAACGTGTTGCACCATGATTGAGATGTGATATGAAAACGTGCCATGTTGTACCATGACTCTGTACAGTGATCTGTTGAATGTATATTTGTCGAATAATGGTGCACATGTACAAATCACGTGTTGGCTGATATCCCCGTGCAGCAACTGTGTTTTAATTTTACTAATTCCACATGTGTAGATCTGTTGAAAGATGAATGCATATATTTGTTGAATTCATGTTTAATCTATAAAACAATAGTGTGGCCTACATAAAGTATGTTGTTTTTTTTATCATAACTTCTTCACTGCTGATCTAAAGCGCATTAGCGATTGAAACGATCATCTACCATGATAATCAATGTTGATGAAAGGATCCATCATCAACAATGATCATTAAAGGTAATGATTGGATCCATCACAAATGGTAATGATCACAGGTGCAGATTATTTTCTTTTGATATCTTAGCACTTGTTTTTTTTTTTTTCCCTTTCTGATGATGATGTAAATATGTATAAATATATTCGGCTTGATGTGTTTAGATCTAAGCCCACCTTATTTTTCATTAGAAAATATAAAAACTTAGTGCTTAGTTGCTCCCTATAAAAATAAAGGTTGTGCATAACCTAAGTGGGAGTTTATTCTCCTCCACCAAATAATGCATGTAACCATATAATGGTCGGTTGCATGTTATATAATTATAATTTTATAAAAATACTAATTTCATCTTAAATAGAGAACTTGATTGTTTTACACCGCCTATTCGGGTATGTGGACTTTTAGATCTCTTTAAGAAGTGTTGATTACTTTTCTGAATATTTGTATAACACGTATAAATGCTGATGATTAGTATCAATACCTTATATTTTAGCTAAGTAGTGATACTCATGCAATATAGAGATGGTCACCAAAACGTTAATCGCTGAACAGCTAAAAGGACAACATTTCGACGGCAACAACTACGAAGACTGGTCCCGCGCGGTGCGATGCCTTCTGGATGAGGACGATATATTGCACACACTCAATGTAGTTCAAGAGGAACCCATCTTAGCTGAAAAATGGGAATTTATAAGAACATATGGTTGCGATGACTCGCTACAATAAGTGGCGAAAACAAAATCGTTCAGCCCATAATGTCCTTCTTAGCAATATGCACAAAGAACTCATACCTATGTATGAAGTACATAAAACCGCTAAGGGAATCTGGGAAGCACTGACAAATGCCTATGCGCAGAAGTTAGATGTGAGAGTTAGGGCAATGGAATTAGAATTTTAAGAGTACAGGATGCCTGTCGGCTGCCCCATCAAAGATCGTATTCGTAAGATGGAGCAAATGATAGGTGCCCTTAAGAATGTTGACTGTAAATTGACTGAAAATCAGAAGATTATAGCCATGCAGCGTTTCTTGCCTGAATCTTGGGCCCAAATCAAAAGAATTCTAAACTATACTGATTCTATCACTACGTTTAGAGACTTTTGTGGCCACTTGGTACGTGAGGTTGAAATGAATGCAATTCAGCCAGGTTCGGCCAAGGCCTTAGTAGCAGACACATATAAGCGGAAAGCTAACAACAAATGGTCCAAAGCTCGCAAGAAAGCGAAGAAAAATAACCAAGAACAGAAGACCACAACACCTGCTCCAAATCTCAAGAAGGGGAATGGAAAGAAGAAGTAGAAAAAGATAAATGTAGTTTGCTTTGTCTGTGAAAATTCCGGCAATTATGCTCGACAGTAAAAAGACGGCGCAACAAAGCACGTGACAAGTAGTCGTCGAGGACTCGAGGAATTCCGGCCTGTAGCCAAGGGAAGTTACAAGCTGTACATGGGCAATAACACTGTTGAAGACGTACAAGGGATTAGCGTTTTCCATCTTCGTACGCACATAAGGCGAACAATAATACTCCATGATATTTTATATGCACCGGGGATGCGTCGAAATTTAATTTCTATTTCTAAGTTATTAGTCAATGGTTTTGATATTTGATTTTTTGGGACAAGAGTTTCTTTGAGACAGAAAAACCTCATCTTTACATGGCGTAATTTAATTTCAGATTTATTTATTCTATACGTAGAATGTGATAATGCACCTCTTGCTTTGTCTGCTATGTCGAATGAAACTGTAGTATCTGAATCTCAAAAATGGCACGTGAGGTTAGGTCACATTGGAAAAGATCGTATGACAAGACTAGTACGTTCTGGTCTGTTAGAATCCTTGTCCAAAGTTGATTTGCCATTTTGTGAATATTGTATGTCCAGGAAGACTTCGAAGAAACCATTTCCCAAAGCGATTAATTCTAAGGGCACACTAGAGATAATCCATTCAGATATCTATGGACCCTTTAATGTACATGCCAGAAATGGATGCCAATACTTTGTAACATTCATTGATGATTACTCGCACTATAGATATGTGTATCTCATCTCACACAAATCTGAGGCTTTTGATTGTTTTCTTAAATATAAAGCTGAGGTGAAAAATCAGCTTGAGAAAAAGATTAAAAGCCTTCAATCTGATAGAGGTGACGAGTATACATCTAAAACGTTTAAATCATATTGTGAAAACGTTAGAATTGTTCGGCAATACACGATGGCTTACACTCCACAACAAAATGGTGTTGCAAAGAGAAAAAATAGGATACTATTGGACATGGTTAGATCGATGATGGCACAAGCCAATCTCTCTACCATATTTTGGGGAGATGCACTGTTAACAGCCGTCTACGTCTTTAATAAAGTTTCATCCAAATCCATTCCTAAGACTTCATATGAGATGTGGTCTGAGAGGATTCCTTCTCTAACCAACCTACGCCCTTGGGGATCTTTGAGATATGTTTTGGTACCTACTCCGCATAGAGGTAAACTTGATAGTAAAACCATTGAATGTGTATTCATAAGATACCCTATGCATTCAAAGGGATACGTTCTAGTTTATGAGGACCATGGACGATGGATTGAGATAAAATCCCGAGACGTGACCTTCGTTGAAGATAAATACCTAAGCCGAATGAAGCAAAAGGTTCCATTAGAATTTTTTGAAATACCCGATGTATCTCAGGAGAGTGGGAGTTCTGCTTCTCACGATGATGATACTCCTATAGTTCCTCAGGATTGTGGGAGGACATCTCAGCAGGCTTCTGAGTTACGTTAAAGCGAAAGAGGAATGATTCTCCGAAGATACTTCGATATTGAGGGAAAAACATTCTCTTGTGTTGCGGTTGATGATGATGAACCTGATTCATATCGGGATGCATTATAATATTCTAATTCAGCCGATTGGGTGAATGCTATGAACGAAGAGATCGCTTCCATGGAGAAGAATAAAGTTTGGAAACTTGTTGATCTGACTTCCAATCGTAAAGCGATAGGTAATAAATGGGTACTTAAGATCAAAAGAAAAGCAGATGGTACAATGGACAAGTATAAAGCACGATTAGTTGCTAAAGGTTTTACACAACAAGAAGGCATTGATTACGAAGAGACCTTTTCACCTGTTGCAAAGTTCTCCTCAATCCGCATGATCTTGTCCATTGTCGCAAGTTTATACTTAGAGTTATATCAGATGAATGTAAAGACCGCATTCTTAAATGGTGACTTAGATGAAGAAATATACATGCAACAGCCCATAGGTTATGTGGACAAAAAACATCCAAAGAAAGTCTGCAAATTGTTGAAATCCATCTATGGGCTGAAGCAATTTTCAACACAGTGGTACATGAGGTTTCACTTGGCCATCACCACTTTTGGATTCACGATGAGTGAAGAAGATCATTGTGTATACATGAAACGGTCTGGAAGATCTTTTCTGATACTATCTCTATATGTAGATGATATCCTGTTAGCTGGTAATGACATGCAATTATTGATATTGAATAAATATTGGCTATTCTCGAACTTTGAAATGAAAGACCTCGGTGAAGCCAACTTTATTCTTGGGGTAAAAATCATCAGGAATCGCCCTAAGAAATTTTTAGGCTTGTCTCAAGCAACCTATATATAAAAGATCTTAAACCGGTTTAGGATGAAAAATTCAAAAGCTGTTGAAACTTTTGATCTTTCATTAATGAATAATACATTCCATTTATTAAGTATTGAACACTAATATTACTAGGTATAAAGATCATCAGCATTTACCTTGAGATCATGTAGGATTTCTATTTTTGTCGGCAGGCCAGTCACCCACTCGCACGGGTTGACCAACCTTGAATGTACGAGAGAGGTACATTTGGGGCCAAGTTTATACATTGAGGTATGAACTTCCCTTTATTGTGAATAATAAAGGATGAGGATATAAGTGAGTCATATCCGCCTACAATCTTATAAAGATTGAAGATGAGACTGATAAAGTCGAATAACATAATCGCACAATTCCGTTGCAAGCGATCAATGTTATGGCTTGAATTTAAAGCCAGGTTATGAGGTTATGAGATGAGTCGTACCTCATGTAGAATAACCTGCGTATTGTAGACTCGACATTCACCTAGTATTGTCTACTTTACGACGTGGATTGTAGCCACGTGCTGGGACATATTACCTACAAATTGCTTTGATTCGATCTAATCATTGCAACGTGCAAGTAGCCAGTCCCGTAGGTGACTCTTTGTGTCCTTAGCTACCCTCCTCTTGTGTATATGAGGATGAGATTGAGTATCGCTACTTTAGTGTACAATGACGAAAGGTCCTTGATTGGCCAGACTCGGTTACGCTAGGAAAGCGGCTTGATTAATTCTAAATTACATATCTGCGTGGGGAAGATCTCGTGACAACTACATCAAGTTTCTAAAACTATAAATACGCACTTGAAGACTTATCCGCCGGCAGTATTGAGTTGTTTTTATTAGACTTTTTGCAAACAATATTTTTCTTAAAAAGCGCATATATATATATATATATATAAGTATTGCTTTAAATTAGTTTTAGTCGAAGTTTGTGAAAAATCAAGTTTTCAGAATAACTCGATAGGTTGGATAAGTGCGTATGTTGGCCGAATACTCCAGATCGGGAGTTAACTCCATCCGGTGTGGTCATGCGGGCTAGGACAGGCATTGCAAAGCTTGGGTTATTGAGTACTAGTTAGGTGGTCACTTAGTACTTAAACACCTGTGAGAAGATTTCGGTGATCTAGCTGGTCCCACGCTTCTGATTCTTTTGATCGTGATGTTTGGTATTCGATTGTTATAAGGCAAGTTAGTTGGACAGATTTATGTGCCTATCCCACGATGTGATTGAGTGAGAGATGTTGGACGCAGACCGGTGGAGCCCACTTGTGAGCAATCACTAGTGGGTACGATTACTTTCAATTAAATTTTAAATTCAAATATGAATTTGATTTTTAATTGAAGATAGGGATGTGAGCGGATTATGTGGCCTTATCCCAATCCCACTTAAACTCTCCTTCCTCTGTTAGGATGTGATCGGCTTATGTGTGGTCGTATCCCAATCTCACTCAAACTCTCCTTCCTCTGCTATAAAAGGGAGTGCGCTTCTCTCATGTAACGCATCGAATCATACGAAACACGATAGTATACAGAGGGAAATACAGTGCATTATAATCTGTCTATTTTGGCTTGTCCTTGGGACGATCTGATCCATAGATCGCAATCCGAGGCCACGATATACCGTAGGATCAGAGGTGTGAATAGTTCAATCTGCTCCAGTAGTAGATAGGCGGGCCATTGGAACACCGTTCTTCTGCTTTGTGAAGGTCCCAAACTTCGTGTAGACCGTCAGATCTTGAGGGCTCACCTTCCGCGCTTCCCATCAATGGCTGCCTCAATCTGTATGGGTGGTAGTGGATAGTGATTGCCCCAACAAAATTACCAATTACTGGCATCATTTCCAGACTTTTTAGTGCACGATACATGGCACTTCTCCAAATATCATACATCAAAGCCCACAAACAAACATATATTTTTGCTTCCAAATGATGACAACTAAAAATTAATAATAATAAAAAATAAATAAATCTCTCACATACCATTCTTATATAGAAGAACCCATTGAGCTCCCGTACAGCACCAGGCTCAATGTTCAGCATGTGCTCCCCTTTAGCATATCACAATTCACTACATGCCCCTGTTACAGCATTTAGACGGAAACAGACTCATCATCTCCATTCTGTGTCATTGAATCTGAGATATTAACAGTGCCAACCCGCTCTTCCTCCAGAAAAATGCACCAATTTGGAGACTGCATGGCCCGTAGCAATCGGAAATCATCCACATTTGCCCAATTCCCAGTCTCATCACCAAGACCGGAATCCCTCATCTCTTTCTCAATCCCTTCATACACCAAGCCATACGGCGCAAACCTCACACCACTACTATCTTCAATGATAGGCCTACTCCGGACCCCCAAATAAAAATCAGTCGCCTTCGCATGATGAATCCTAATCTGGTGAGATGCCAACATGAACAGACACCCCTCAACTTCTTCCATATGGATTGAACCAGATACCGGACCAACATAAACACGACAATTCCTAAGCCGATGAATGAAGAGTGCTCTCAATCTGCCCTTCAAACGAATTTCACAAGATTCAAGATCTGAAAGGGTAAAATCATCATCTTCCGAATCCTTAAACCGCTTAACCAAAACACCACCCACCTTGTTTTGAAATCCAGGGGAATGCCGGATTCCAAGGTTTTCTTTTTCATCCGGATTTACCTTTGGAACCTTTTCAATCTTGCTCTGGAATCCAAGCAGATCCCGGTTAACATTAGAAACCTTAACTTGAGCTTCACCACCTGCATCCACCGGATTTTAATTTGCAGGTTTGTTCCTGAATGCAAACTTCTTGCGCCGCAGAAGCTCCGAGCTTGTGGCTTCAAGGGATTCTTTCAATTCAGATATGGACTTGAGAGATGAGCGAAGTTCATAGGATGGAAGGAAGTATGAGTTCTCCGCAAGGAGCTTCTCGAGATCAGCGATGGCAGCGGAGAGGCTGTCAAGATCAGATTTCAGGTGGGATTTCGAGTCGGGGTTCTCAGCAGAAATCTGACGGCAACGTCCCAGGGCTGTTTGGATGAAGAGCTTGGATTGGGAGAAGAGATCAAGAAAGGACTGTGTAGATTGGGAAGAGGATTTGGAACGGGATTTGAGAGGCGTTGGATTATGGAGGAATGCTTATTCTGGGACATTAGGTTTAGAATTTTGGGGATGGCGATGGATTGGAAGAGATTTGAGAGGTCTTCTGCTCCTTCCCTTCTTTCTTCCATAGCTTTGTTTCTGCAGCGGACAGAAGAGAACCATGAGACGGGAGCGGATTGCGTAGTGAGTAAGCGTACAGAGTACACTCTGTGGGGTCCACCGTAATTTATATATTTTATCCACTCCTTAAGCCAAAAAAATGAAGCATAACCAAAGCTCAAATGGACCACACAACGGAAAACAGTGTGAATTAAGCATCTATCATTGAAAATTTCTCAAGGGCCATTAAAGTTTTGGATCAAGTTTATATTTGTGTTTTCCTTTCATTCATGTTTTTGTGATCTTATGAACAGGTTGGTTGACAAATAATCATCACTGTAGGCCTAGAAAGGTTTCAACAGTGAAAATCATCATCCCGACTGTTTCCTGTGGTTTGGTCTACTTTACCTTTGTATATGCTTCAATTTCAGTCTCAACATCTTAAATGATCCTGAAAAACGGATGGACGGTGTGGATTAATCACCAACTCAGAACATTAAGAGCATAGTGAGTAACTCAGTACGCAAACGATCCAGTTAAGCTTTTGCTTGGCCCAGCACAGTTTTCATGTGGGGCCCACTTTCTGTTAATTATCCTTCAGTGCTCACTATGAGTTCATGCCCCATCAGCAGTGGGGCACACAATTTTGACGGTTTATATTGACACTATGTATGTCTTTTGTAGACTGTCTCATTCCTTCAACGGATTCAAATTCTACAACCACCGGTGGTGTTGATCCGTATGACAGCACAGTATGATGCAGGACATTGATCTCATGGGACGCATCACATCAATGGTTTGAGACCCAAAAAAAAAAAAAAAAAACAAAGATGCATATGCATCGATAGTGGGACATCAGATAAACAGTCGGGATTTGAAATTCGAGACAAAACATTTCTCCCATCCTGTGTGCGGCCCAATATATAAACGGTCTGGATGACATCAATGAGCCCAAAACATTTTCTAATCAACGGTCTGGATGGCCAAAAGAGGCCCCAAATAGCAATAGCCCAAAATGGGTGTTTGGAGAGATCGAAGATCCGTATCTTTGAATTTTAAAAAAAAAACGTTTACTAGAAAAGCTAATATATCAGAGCTCGACTTCCGACTGCCCTCATATCCTTCTTAGAGCTAAGAGATGTGACCTACAAAGCACAGGAACTACGAAAATCAGATTAAAATCTCTGTCGGCCCTGGGTGTACTTGAAGACAGATGGTGGCACGTGCACATTAGTACATGTGCCAAATCATACACATCGGAATACATTGCGCATTTTAGGAGTGTCAACAAGCCGGAATAGCCAGAGCCCGAGCTCGAGTGCTTCTCAGAGAGAGAGGCGAACCTGTTTAAGTCTCCTGTTTAAGGAATTACTTTTATGTCTTTTAAAAAGTCTCTCATTTTCAAAATTTGATTTTTTTAAAACGTTTGGATTTACCTCAAATTTATGGATTTATGAATTTGAAATATCCATAAATTTAGCAAATTCCATATAGAAAATTTTGAAAATTAAAATCCGTCATTTTCACAAATACCTATTCCAAATTCCTTACCCCCAAACAGCCCTTAAAATGAATTAGAAGTAATCTTTCTAATATGAGCAAGGAAATGAAAAGGAGACATTTTTTAAAAGATGCAATAGTGGATGAAAACAACATTTTCGGAAAATTTACAAAACAATGGAAAATTTGTTTTCATGGAAACAACAGTTTCAGCTAGCTCAACACAGGCCGTGCGAGAAAACTGTATGAGTGTCCATGTTTGTTAGAGAGGGAATATCTTCACGGGAAAGGAGCTTCTTCTTCTTTCTTTTTTTTTTTTCTTTTTTTTTTCCTTATATATATATATATATATTCATATGTTGCTTTGTTGTGGATAACTCATCTACTGGTGTATATGGGAAAGGAGCTTTCTGCTAATTCTTTTGCTCCTGTAAGTTATGAAGGAGGAATGCCAAAGCAGGGTGTCAAGGATGGTAGTATAGAGAGGCATGATTTTTCTTCAGTCCAAAACAATGGAGATTTTGCAGCTTTAGAACAGGTGCATTTCACTGCCTATCAGTTATTTTTCACTATATTATGGTCTTAGTATGTCTCCCTCGTTCCTTCACATATCCTTGTTGGGAAATTGTAATATCTAATCTTAGAAATAAAAGAAATCACTCTGAAACCTTTAAAAAAAGAAGAAGAGGTCACTCTGACGTAAAAGTTGTTTGAATTTTGATATGATAAAAGCCTCTTTATATCCCTTAGAAGCAATCTCCATTACTTACCTTTGACGGTGTTCTTCTCATTTCAGGAAAATTTCTAGCCAAATCAGAGTGCCTTTTCAATTTCTTTTATGAATAGGGTTTTTCAGTAGTTGAAAATTGAAATGATTATTTTTATTGCACTGTTTATTATGCATCTTCATCCTTAAAAAAGTGTTTATTGTGCATCTATGGAAGCATTTTCTTTATTTTCTCATTTATTTATCAGGAACCACATATAGTTCAATGCCTCTTCTGGGACCCTGTCAACAGTGTGAATTGGAGCGTTTCCATCCTATCAACACAAATCAGACATTTATTTTTCTGGCTTTTCTTCGACATAAAATTTATGTGAGGTTATCATCTTTAAAAGAACTGAACTTCAACTGGCAGAAATAACTTGCTATTTGATTGTTCAGTATCTTTCATTTTCTTTTCTTTTTTACCCATTAAAAAAAGAAAAGAAAAGAAAGATTACTTTCCACGATAAACAAAACTATAGGTACGCAGGATGCAAAACATATTAAAAAATGGGAGGATCAGAAAGGATATAATCAGAAATACTCAGTAACTGCTTCATTTGTCCTTTTCTCCTCCTGCAGGGATATATAAAACCCTTTTATGAATAGGTTTTCAGTAGTTGAAATGATTAATTTTATTGCACTGTGTTTATTATGCGTCTAAATCCTCAAAAAAGTGTTTAAATGTATCTATGGAAGTATTTTCTTTATTTTCTCTCTTGTTTATCAGGAACTGTGTAGTTCAACGCTTCTTCTGGAACCCTGTCAACAGAGCCACATGCTTCTGCAACAGTGTGAATTGGAGCGTTCCATCCTATTGCCACAAAATCAGACATTTATTTCTGGGTTTTTATTGACAGAAAATTAATCTGAGGTTATAATCTTTAAAAGAAATGAACTTCCAACTGGCAGAAAAAATTTGCTATTTGATTGTTCAATATCTTTAGTTTTCATTTTTATTTTTTTTGCTTTTTTACCTGTCAAATGAAAGAAAGATTACTTATCCATGATTTAAAAAAAAAAAAAAAAAAAAAAAAACTATAGGCATGCAGCATGCAAAACTCATTAAAAGAATGGGAGAATCAGAAGGGATATAATCCCAACTAACTGGCAGCTTCATTTGTCCTAATCTCCTCCAAGGCTCTGGTAAATGTGATGGAAGGAGATACGAAGCAATTGACAGGGTTTTCTATACCCTTCAAATCTCTGCCAGTATCCACAGGTTCTGCCCCTCGCAACTTGCCCATTTTATCAAATTTATCACATCACCTTCCCCAGTTACAAGATCGGGAAAGAATTAAGTCCCTTAAGCATATTCAATAACTTGGCTTCATTTCAGTGTCCAATAGGACTTGCAAAGCCAATTTTGAGCATTCCATTATTATGCTGATTAGATACAGTTCTCATAGCCCATGCCCAACTTTGCAAGGGTCTTGAAATTGTAGCGCCACTTGCTGTTGCTGCTATCTTCTTCTGGAGCGTTATTATACGTCCACAGGTGTGTAGTTTATCTGGGGTGGATGCCTCCTGAAGAGTAATGGAGGTGTGTGAAGGTGCGGTACCCATGAAATCAGGGACCATGATGTTTTTGCTGAGTAAAAAAATAATGTAGCTACTGTTCTTAGTTCTTTCCTGGTTGGTATACATGGAATCATTTTGTGATGTATCAGCTCTTATCATTATAAAAAAAGAGAAGAAAAAAAGAGAAATCATACTGCATAGTCCTGTAGAGCATATGATGAGGGTTGTGAGGCGCTCTGCGGCAGTCACTTTTTGCACTTCTTTATCATATTATGTCATATCAAATGCATTGTAGTTCTTAAGTCACCACAGTTTCCTTCATATTTTAATCAACTTGGTCTGTTAGTCTTTGGTTGACAATACACTTTGTTTACCCTTTTGTGTCATCAGATTATGCATATAATTCTATTTTGTATCATGAATATTAGGTGAATTTTCTTTGAAATAATTATTGCTCACTTGGTGTTGTTCTTTTTTTTTTTTTTTTTTTTTTTTTTTTTTTTTGCAGCATATTGAAGATTTGACCCAAGAGAAGTTTGCACTGCAGCGTGCTCTTGAGGCATCACGAGCTCTAGCAGAGTCCTTGGCTGTTGAAAATTCATCTCTAACTGATAGCTTCAATCAACAGGTTTTTATTTTTATTTATTTTTATAAATTAGAGTAGATATGTGGTGAATGCTATACTAGTGGAACTGCTGTTATGCTATCTTATGCAGTTTGATTCTCTCCATAGATGTGTTCTTGTTTCAGCCATTGCACTCCTTGCTAATGATTGAGGCACATGTTGTGCTAACTTTTAACATATTGTCCATTCCATTTTGTTCTCCATAGGTGGTTCATGTGGGTGGCATGGATCAGACTTTGTTGTTTTTTCTTAAATAATGTTTTGTTTGGAATGACAAATTTTATTAGAAAAGAAGCTAGCTACAAAGGAAGCAAGCAACTTAAGCAAGGGGGAAGGAAGGACTGACAATGAGTCACTTGTCACTCCCTCGTTCGTGAGTGTATCGGCAATCCCATTCTCCTCCGTCAAATGGTAGAAACAACTATATTAAATAAAGGGCTAACATTCTGACTTCAGCAAGGATATAAACTTACTCCAAAGGCCTCATCTCCAAACAAGGGCTATCTGTATCGATTTGTCTCAACTGCTAGATGCCCTCTTAATCACTAAGGCATGGAAGAATCAGTTAGCTACATCATCAAACCCTGGTGTAGAGAGTGAGTGCTGCTGCTTGGGCAGAACCTGCCATGCTACGCCTCAGGAAATGATGCAGCAGTGTCGCAACCTCTCCCATCCTGGCTGGTCCCATTTTCTTGTTTGAGAAGCCTGTTAAGTTCCGCTTCCAATTCCCAGCCGGGAGGGGTGATTGGGAGCAGGACTTGAAGGTGAACTTGGGCTTGGGCTTCAGCTGACCATTCTTTAATCCAATTGCTGCTCTCCAATCCTGAAAGAACTCCTTCAGCTTCTTTGAATTCCTGTCTCAGAAATGCTTAGGTAAGAAGAGAGCACGGATTCTTCATGTTGTCACAATTGCCTATGTTTAGAGTAGCAAGCTTTCAGGTGAGGAGTACAGAAGTTAATTGGATTCTGCTTTCCTAGGATTGTGATGGTTAGGCCACTGACTTTTACATTATTTAACTGTAATCAAATCATATAAAGGATCCAACTGGTTGACTTTTGGACTTCCACTTGCTGAGTCAAATAGTAGCCCAAGGAATTAATATTCGTTATAATCATCCTCAAATGGTAGCCCAATGAGTTCATATTCGTTATAATCATTCTCAAATGGTAACCTGAGGAATTATATTCAGTATCATAATCTCAGAATCTTTTGCTAATTTGACTCAATTTGCAACTTCCCAGTGATATCTAGCTTTTTACTTTCCTTTTCGTCTAGAATTACTTTATGAAAGAATTGCTATCTGTTTGTTGTTAACAAAAATATAAACAGTTCTGTTGCGAACTTCTAGGAGGAGAGCACAAATGTCACCTGGTTCATATCACATTGAGTCTAACTACCTTATATGTGTATTTCAATGTTTTCATTTTGTACTCAATAACATTTACTTTCTTCCAGGAGCGGCTGTCAACCAGCTAAAATCTGACATGGTAAGGTTGCAGGAGGAGATTAGAGATCAGTTGGTAAGTTGTTGTTTTGTCACCCCACCCCCTCCTTTCTTTTCTTTTAAATCTGCATTTTGTCTCATGTTTACTTTAAAAGGTTGGTCTAAGTTTGCATGCTGTGGGGTTATATATTTTCCTTTTTGCTTGTTATTTTGGGATGCTGCTAGCTTAACTGTCAAAGGTGTTGGATTCACTAGCTTAACTTCAGTTTGAAAATAATCACTCCTTATGTCTGCAGCAATCTGAAAGTAGTTTCACTCTGTCAATCAATTCTGAAGTTGTTACATATATTTTATCGTTTTGATGTTTTTTTTCTGAGTATTTTCATGCTGCATCATATTTAGAGTAATTCATCCTGCATCATATTTAGGAGTAATGCCCGATAGTGGCTGTAACATAGAGTCTAAGATGTGACATTCAATATTATGTCAAACAATCAATTTATTCCCATTCCCTGATGTTTACTGTTGGGTAAATATAAAGGGACACAAGGCCTGTATATCATTGCAATATTAAATGAGCCATTTGTCACATTGTTGCTATCATTGCTTTTGTTATTCTTATTTCGTATCATTATCTACTCAAATGTGTATGTCTGCAAATTTCATGTATCTGTCAAAATATATCAATGAAACAAACTTCCCTTTGCCAGGTATCGATATGCTAGGCAGTCCCCAGCCTGGGTAAAGGACGGTTGATGTCAGGCAGAGAGCCGAGAGTCCACAATCCGTAGCTGCTGACTATCGTATATCAATTAAATAATGAAGACTTGGTCCCCCACCATCTTTTCAAGAGGCTTCCCATTAATCTTGTCATGGTATTAGTATAGGTCCACTCGGATTTTCATACATTCACAATGAATTCGATTGAAATTTTAGTATATCAAATTCGTTTGCTTACCTAGCTGTTCATATTGAGGTCTTGGGTTGGGTGCCCTTATTGATGTTGGCCCACGGCCTATTACAGGGTCTGACATGTGCTGATTTTGTATTGTTTGTTGCAATATTTGGGGCCTAAATGTTAGAGATCACATTTACCATATGTGGTAGATAGGGGGGCTGATGTAGAAGATACGATTGAATATTTTGAAGTTATTTAGTAGATTTGTTTTTCCTGTTTTAGGCCAAATATTTATTGGTGGGGTTTTTATTTTTATTGAAAGATGATGTTTGGTGGGATTTTTATTATCTTAAATAAATTATACATTGATTTGAAATTAATTGCTTGATTTGAAATCAATTTAATACTTGGGAGATCTTTATTATAAAGATTCACGTGGATTGTCTTTAGGGTCTATGAAAGGGTGGTGGTGTAGGAGGTAGAGCATTGCACATTCTTCAAGTTGTGAGTTTTCTTAAATTTGAATATCAATAACGTTATTTCTCCCTCTCTGCTCAAATATTTCCTGTGAGTGTATATGTGTTCATTTTTATTTTTTTTTGTGCATCGAGATCTCATTCACTCGATAATTGGGTTGCACCATTATGGGAAGTTTGAATATCAATAAAGTTATCTCCCACTACTCTGAGTGTATATTTTTCATTTTCTTGCAACATGTGTGTCGGGATCTCATTGACTATATAATCTAGTTGCACCATTTTTTGCAGTGGGTCATCTTTGGGGATTTCCAACTCTCCATTATCTTAGTGTGCCTACAAAGGGGGTGACACAGGAAGAGTTTGTACAACCCAATTGATCGGTGCAATCACAAAGCAAGTAGATCAACTCACGGACATAACATGCAATCTCACTCATTAAGTGGGAGACTCTGGTAATGACTGAATCCGGAGACTGAAGTTGGAGAACGTGGACGCATAGGGAAATGTGTCCACCAAGGTCCTAACCAATAGTGGGTGGCTCTGCCTTGTGAAGACACCAATAATCGAATCCTTCACTTATGGTTTATCGCCACAAAGAAAGGTTTTTGAGGGGAACTTGCAACAAGCTCAAGTTTAAGAAGATTGGTCCATGTCGAGTCAAGATGAAATTGGGTGAAAATGCCTTATGGGATTGAGTTGCCAAATGACTTAGATATTCTGCCAACTTTCAATGTCGCAGATTTGTTTGAGTACCATAGCAAGGTGTCTGACATGGAAGAAAAAGTCATTGTCGATATGGATAAACAACTCCCGAAGAAAAAGAAGGAAGAAGTTGAGTAAGTTTTGCGGATGAAGATTACCAACAGTTGATGGGGCCAATACAAGTAATACTTGGTGAAATAGAAGAACAGGCCTCATTCTGAATGCACATAGATCATGGGCAACGAATAAAAAAGATTGGATCCAAACCTGTGCTAGTTTAATGCAGTGTCCAACTCTCTAGATTGAGTTTTTTCCAACCTGAGGGGAATGATGCAGGCCCACAGCCCACAGAAGGGCCTAGCATGTACTGATTTTCAGCTGTTTGTTTGAAGATTTAGCGTGTAACGTTACAGATCACATATACCATTTGTGGAAGATTTGATATTGAAGGTATTTAGTAAAATCTTTGTTGGTGAGATTGTTATTGTCTTAAATAAATTTTAGATTGATTTGAAATCAATTAAGCATGGTTTGAAATCAATCTAATAGTTGGGGATCTTCAGCGAAGATTCATGGGATTGTCTTTAAGGTCTACAAAAGGGTTTGCTGTAGGATGTAGAGCATTCCACATTCTTTGAGTCGTGAGTTTTCTCAAGTGTTTTAACAGAAGAAGTTTGAATATCAATAAAGTTATTTCTCCCTCTCTACTTAATATTCCGTGTGACTTGTGAGCGTGTTCGTGTTCATTTCTTTTTGATTTGGGTGTCTAGATCCCATTAACTCGATAACCGGGTTGCGCCGGCACCGCTTACCTACATGTATCGAGGGGTTACTACCATCTGCTTAATCATCTCTTTCAGTCTCCATATGTTTAACAAAGGCGTAAAGCCTATTTGCAAAGTAATTATGATTGAAGGTCATATTTTTCAAGTGGAGAGGTAATTATCATTGAAGCTCAGATTTGCATCTTTAGACCTTAGCTTCCTGCGTTTTTTCTATTTCTGTAGCTCTAGATCTTACCAAGTAATGCTGTGGTTGTGATGTTGCAGTGTCTAGAACTTTCAATGCATCCTGTACAAGTTCATGATGCTAAATTATTGTTACTCTTGTTTGCTTTGAATAACAGATGGCACTTGAGGCTTTGAAAATGGAGTATGCAAATGCACAACTAGAATGTCGTGCAGGTGATGAACGGGTAAAAATGTTAACTTCTGAGGTCATTGGCTTAGAAGAACAGGTGGTTGACTGTTTCCTTGGTCATTAGCTTGCTTTGTTTGGATTCTCTTCTCCTAAAGGAGTGCATATGTTTAAACCTGCATTCCAGGAATATTTGAGGCAGAAAAACAAACAAATGGTATATAAGTAAAAAATAAAAATAAAATGTGAACACTGGCTTCTATAAAGTGTAAAAGTCGACTGTTTGTTTTGTTTCTAGAATGCTTCTTTTCTACTTCTTAAATTTTATTAGCACATAAGCCATCTTCCCTTTGTGATTGAGAAAGATTTTCTAGAGTTGCCTTTTCATAAATATATTAACAGGGTTTGGAGTTTTGACATATGTGGTACTGAGGTATCAAACTTAATGCGTGCAGATTGGTAGAACTGGTCATCAGTTATATATAACAATTTTCAGCTGTCATATCTCTCATTGGTTATTAGATTACAGATGGTCAATGACTCTTTTATATATATATATATATATATATATATATATATATATATATATATATATATATATATATATATATATATATTAGTTGTAAAACTCGTGCACAATTATGTGAAATTAGTCTGATATGTGAGTTTTCTGCTGGTTCTGCATCCTTTCCATGTAAATAGTTGTGGCTCTTGGTGCTTCCAGTGGCTAGGCATCCCCATCTCAATAGTTGCATTTTGGCATTTGATCAATTACTAATTAACATGGCATTTATAAAGAAAAGATATTACAGACATGGTAATAGGGGTGGCTATGGGTTGAGTCGGGTTGGGTTCAGGTCATAACGGGGATGGGTCCCAACCCAAACCCAACCAATTTATTAAACGGGTTGAAAACATTATCCCCAACCCAATCCATCTATAAATGGGTCAACTCAAACCCAACCCACCTGACCGATTTAATTAAAAAATATTAAAAAATAAACTAAATTGTCATTCTTTATAAAAATATCAACTAAATATTTGAAACTCTTAATTAATATAAATCAAACTCTTACCATAATCCAAATTACAACCATTTAAACCAAGTTTAGTTTTTTGGAATTAAAAAAAAAAAAAACTTATATTACGTTATAATATATCATACATACATGTGTGTGTGTGTGTACACATGCCGGGGTTTACAGCCTAATACATGTGTTAATTGTTTGGAAATATTGCCCCTTAGGACTAATGATATTTATTATGTCCTTGCATAGCTGCATTCCATCTCAATAGTCACATTTTGGCATTACTCAATTGCTTGTTAAAATGATATTTATCAAAAAGGAAAATCAGTAGCATGGTAATTACAGAGCAGAAGGCAGAGCCTAATACAAACATTAATTCGTTTGGAAATATTCTGCCATATGACTAATGACCTTTATTATGTCTTTGCATGGCTAAAGCAAATACATCTCAATTCTGGCTGTCAAGATTGTTTCATTCCCTGATGTGTCTGAGAAATTATTGATCCATGACAACCCTCTGAAAAATCAGGTGCCTGCCAGTCTTAACATTGTCTGGCCTTTGGACGGATCATGTGCTAGGAAACTATTTTATGTGAAAATTATTGATTGAACTTTGGAATTGCTAAGGTCTAGATGTGGGTCCTATTGTTTTATTAAGGTGGTTATAGTAATGCAATCTCTTGGGCCTATGAATGCTCTTATGCCTGGAGGATGGCTGATCATTTTGAGGAAATGCTGGACATTTGTTTGGGTTGGGAAATGGGGATGTTTCTCTGTCAGGTTCCTGGAGAGGCAAACGATGACGCATACTGCCTTGCATACTGCCTTGCAAAATCTGCTGCCAGCAGGAATGAGATGACCATTCCGGCCATGAGCTGCTGGTCTAGTTTCTGATTTGTAATCTCTGTTTCAATTTGCTGCTGCAGCATCTAATCTGCTTTTTTGCTTTGTTTCTTTTGTTGGGTCTCAGGGCCTCTCTGGTTCCCTTCTTTGTATCTTCCTCTTTCCTTTGAATAAATTTGATCATCCATGAAAAGTTATTGAACTTCAAACATGGTATTCAGTTTTTGACTTCTCTGAGCTTTTTGTAGACAGATTTAACATGAACTTCTGTGCTGCAGTGTTCCTTATCATGTTAATGATTGCATTTTATGTTTCTATTTGAGAGATCTCATTATTGTTTTTTTTTTTTTTCCTTCTGTGAATTTGTCTCGTGTTCATCATGGATGCTTGCTATATCAACTTAGTTCTGAGTTTTTCATGTAATTTATTTGTATAGGCACTCAGATTGAGGTCAAATGAGCTAAAGTTGGAGAGGGACTTGGAGAAAACAAATGATGAAATGACTTCATACAAGTATGATATACATCCAGGTGTCTTCTATGCTTATAATTCCAAATATCTTTACATCAATTCGCCTAGAACTAATCTGAGAAATAGATAATTACCTGAGATAACCACTGAATGTAAGCTCTAATCATCAAATGTTTAAACTGAGATTGCAGACATGACTACGGAATTTTTAAGTTGAGATAGCTGACATCTTGCCATCAAATGTTTAAGCTCTAATTGCCTGATTTTTTTTTTTAAACTGAAAGATGACAAATTTTATTCACCAAGGAAAACCAAGAACGCGCAGCCAAAGCAGGAGGTAACCCTCTTGCCACCTCCCTGGCAAGAAATAGGGATACACCACAAACGAAATCAACAAAACAAAAGAATTCAAAACCCTGATGCCAGCAAGCCTAGCCTTGGCCTCCAAAATCCCACTCCAGTGCCCCAGCAGGCCATAGCACGACCAGCCCCTAAACTCCAGCATTGGGGGATGGGTTACCCTGACAAATTTCTCTCAAGAAGGCGAAGAAAAAAGAAGAGAGAGGCTTACGAACCATTCATGAGAACTGAAAAGGATACCATGGAGATGCGCTCTCCAACCTGCCCAATCCACCTTTCCCTGAAGTCCATAAGACTATGCGTCTCTCGCTTAAGATCTACAGTCAACGAGCTCGTTGGCCAATCTCTCTCTAACCTCCGTCTTTCTCCTTGATAAAAGGTCCTCGAAAAGGTGGGATTACAATGCTTAAGACCCCCTTAGCCTAATTAAGAGGACCTTAGCCAAAATTGTGTAGATATCCCTACTAAGCTAATGGGTCTAAAATTGTTACATCCCGAAAATCGGGGGTCGAGCATAAACTCCACTCCCGAGTTCCAGAACATCACTTATGCAACATTTTCAATGATGGATGAATGTCGACTGTAGTAGTAGATAAAACATGAAGTGAATTAAGCCAAAACAACATATCATACTCCAGTGACAGTTAAGTTTCTCAAGCGGAAGACTGTGATAAATATATAAAATGTATAATTGATTGTAAGTCTCCAGAGTGTGAACATGTTACCAGGTTAACTAAATACATGTATACTCCAAAAATGGAAAGAAAAGAATATACATGGGTGTTTAAATAAAAGGGCAAAATACCAAGTGTATTAGCATCTAATCAGTAACCCTGTAACCCCGTCGATCAGAACCTGCATATAGGAGAAATCCTCTTCATCATCATAAAGTCCGGCTCTGCTTCGCAAGCAACGCCTTCATCTGAAACTAAGACAGGGTCTGGTTGGTGTGTACAACACCGTCCCGTAACGTGGGAGTGAGTAGCTAACTCAGTGAAAACTATACAGCAAAGGTTAACATGTTATCAATTCAATCAAGCAGTAATGATAAGGCAGTACAATCACACAAGTCCTAGATACTCTTGTTAATGCAACGATGATATGAAAAATGATGCATGCCCTCACCACAATCCCCTCTGCGACATCATCTAACGATCACGGCATGACTCACTTCCTCAGTGCTCTATCACCAACGTTGTTAGCACATGCAATGCGGTGTTATGAATATGCTTACCAAGTTCTTATTAGTCCTTTTCATACAGCAGGATTGAGAAGCTAAGACACCTCCCTTGTATCATTTCCCAACATTGATCCATTCTAGGGTCGTCAGTCCTAGGAATCTCATACGCTATTACAGGCCTACTTATATCCTCAAGACTACAACAGGACTCGTCGCCCCTATGTAGGGTCAGGATAAACTCAAGGTCACTACAGAGGGCTCGTCACCAATCAGTGTAGGCCGACAACAAGAATATAGTGTCTCATACCACCATAATCTGCTCAGAGTAGGGTGCTCACTGGTCATTACGGGGAGGTTTGTGGCCCCAACGTAGGCTGACAGCACGACCACGGTGTCCCATACCACCATGCCCGGCTCATGAGTTTTAGGGGATCTTGGTACCATGGTTAACGGTAGTTTCACTGGTAAGCTCAGTGCCCTAGATTCAAACAGTAGCGACCAAACATGGTGAACAAGCATCGGTCAATCGGGTTAGTTGATAAGCTTAACTAGGCCAAGCGCACGTTGAGTTGAATGACATGGAATGCATAAGCACTCCATGTGGCCTAACCACTATCGAATACCCCAAGCACGACTCAGATTCGTTGAACTCATCCTGTGTGGCGAAAACAACCTCAACTACTATTTACAGAACGATTACCGATTACCTGGACTGTAGCACAGCCCCAATCACATACAATTTCCATAACAGGCATATGAGGCATATCCTACAATCATGTGGACATTCATGAAGTATAACTTAGATGTAAATGTAAATACAGTACATGGAGGAAATCATATACACAGTTAATACAAATAATCTAAGTTACACAATGCATGGAGGAAATCATACTCATCATGGATGTAGTTGAGAATCATATCTCAACCCGCATACAGGTACATCTTACTACTACTAACTCATTCATACACTTTTACATACACTTAGCCTACACATTACATCATACATATTATGTATTCATTAGCATACGTATTAGGGCAAATCCTTTCGTCAAAGGATTACCGCCTATACAACAATCATATATTCATGACAGTTAGTCATGGCGAGCACGAAAATGAATTCTATACTCATTCAGTCATTTTCACAAACACTTAGAGTACATACTTTATCATACATGTGTATGTTGATTATACATGTATTAGGCCAAATCCTTTCACTAGGGAGTTGCCCCATATACCACTTACATATACCCACGACGGATAATCATGGCATGCATGAATTCGGGTTGCGTATTCATTCAAACATTTTCACAAACACTTAGGCTATACACTTTAATATATTTGGCGTATATTGGTCGTGGCGTTATTTAGGGCAAGTTCTTTCGCTAAGGAGTTGTCACACATGTAACAAGCATATATTCATGGTAAATAATCATGTTAAACACAAATCCGAATTTCATACGTATACGGTATTTTCTACAAATATGAGGAATACAGTATATTTAACATAGTTAACGTATAACTGAAAAACGAAACGGACAACACTTTATACACGTGAAATAGCATCCTAGGCAAGAATAAATCATTATCTAACATTGAAAGTCTTGAAAACCATAACCTAAACGTATATAGTCCGCACCTTAAACCAGAAAATACGTATTCGAGATGATTCAGACGATGTGTCTTCGTCAACGACGGATACGCTACCTATGGCATGAAACAGGTCAGCTATAATGTCACTTGAACTCTTCTAGGTCTCAAATCAGGTTAGGGTTAGCTTAACTTACCCAAAAACGGAATCAGAAATGCCGGAATAGCGATACGGATAGGTGAATTAGGCACGTAGCAAAGCTGGGAAGAATCCCAGGAAGACTCACCAACTTCTCTCTCACTTTCTTTGTCTTTTCTCTCTCTTAATTTGGGTAGGGTTTGAAATTCGTATGGGATTTGGGAATGGGGGTTTTAAGCCTTTTTATAAACCCAAACACGACGAAAACAGACTTGAAGTTAAGGTATACTTAAGTTATAACCAAATCGGGTCTGTTCCGATCCAACAGAGCACTTCTGGAGGTCTTGTTACTAAATGCGGTCGGACTTAAGCTCTTTAATATTGAATCTAGGTCAAGCTAAGTTTTCAGTTCGGTCAGGTTTCCAGATCGACCATGGCGGACCAGCCTTAATTCAACGGTTACGGGAACTCGATCAGAGCTACAAGTACTATGACATGTAAGGGCCACCTATCCTGATCCGAGGGTGAATTTGGGTCAAAATATAACGGTCAGAACGCTTAAAAATAACGCGTAAGTGAACTGTTCCAGATTACTTAAAAATATAATTAATTTTCTAAAAATCTTCATTTTCCTACTCTCTTTACTCCGGGCTCAAGGAAACAGTCCTAGGACATCGTATGGCCTTGATTTTCGAGGTGATAGTCAAGTCCAACTGGGCGGTCAATATCTTCTAAGTTCATCGAAATCGGACTTGCGACGTGCGGTCCAGATCTGATACGAAGTTTCCAAATGATCTCGAGGGCAACTGGGCTTAGAGATTGATCCTAGATTTCAGGGTATTATAGCGTCAATGATTCTATAGGTTTTGGGTCTTACAAATCGTATTTAAAGTGGTTGGTGCTAATTTGGCAAGAAATCTAGTGTAGCGCTAGTTAATACACATTAAATTTCTAAAGAATTTAGTCCTAAATGGTTTCTTTGGCTTTGGAATTGAGTTCTGAGAAGTTACCAAGGTGCTATGGTTGACCCATTGTCTAAGGACGTCTAACTCCAGGTTGACAAAAATCCGGGGTGTTACAAAAATCCTGAATTTCAGCTGCATCTTCTAAGTTTGGGGTAAGAGAGATGAAAGTTTTATTCAGCCCTTTGTTCAGCCTGGATCTAGTGTGGAACTCAGAGAGACTCATAATCTCATCTTTAATGATCCCCCAACATTTCTGGTGAATGCTATTGTGGAACCATCCATCCCTAGTGCATTTATTTATGTTCTCATGAATCATCCTGCCAACTTCTTCCTTTTCAAAACTTCTTTCCAACTAGTCCTCCATCCCCATTGACAGAGATCTAAAGGAGAGCCGATCGAGACAACCTCCTAAAATCCCTCATGCACTACCTGGAGTAGAAGTCAACAATTGCCTCCTTAATATGGCCTTGATTCACTACAAGTTTTTCCTCAATTTTCAGCTTGTGGATGTGATTAACTCTACACCTATTATTAGGCATCATGTGAAAAAAAATGTCATATTCATATCCTGTTCTTTTAACCATGTCGACCTCGTCTTTTGCCTTCATGCTACTTCCTGTTTAATATTGCCAAGTATTTCACCTTACGACCTTCCCTTTCAATTGATTTCACTTCATCAATGGAGCGCTCCTCCCTATCAATAGCTACAATGCAATTTAAGGTTTCTTCTTTCTTTTACTCATCCATTGAAAATTTGACATTACTCTGTTCCTTCAACTTTAAGGAATTGGGAGCTTTCTCAAGCACCTGTATCCAGTCCATCCCTCCACCTCACAATCCTTCCACTAGTTTGCAATAAGATGAATGTAATCCCGCTCCTCTAGACACCAATTCCAAAATCTAAATGGGATGGACCCGCTGAAATGAGGATGATTCCAAGCAGATTGCCACATGATTGGGCACAGGTGTCTACACCCCAAAATGAGAACCCCACTAATGAGGAATCTGTCCAATTTGCACATAAGTAGCCTCTCCTAATTATTCCTCCATGTTAACTGTTCCCCATATGACAGAGGATTTACCTGATTGTTGTTGTTTACAAATTCGGCAAAGTTCCTCATCGATTTCATGACACAGGTAACTCCCAGCTTTTTATATGAGAATTTGATTGTGTTAAAACCACCTCCACACACCACAAGAGGGCCACCTTGCGCAGGCCTCCAATAATTCTAACCAGATCTGTGAACAAACATTGGAATGATTTGGCTCATATAGTGCACAAAGAGTCCATTTAAAACTATCCCCAATAGCTGAGCCCACAATCGATACCAAATAAGAACCAATACACTCGTCCTTAATCACTATCTTGTCCCTGCTTCGCAACACAATGACACCCCAACAGATCCTACCATAAGAAAGAAAACCTTGGGCATCTCCACTTTTCATCGGCTATCCTACTGCTATTGAATCTAGTTTCGATTCCTGCAGCAATACAACTTCAAAATTCACTCCTCTGTTGGTTTTTGATGGCTAATCTTCTCTTGGGATTTCCCAGACACCTCATTCCAAGAGGCAATCTTCATTTTCAAACCTCTCTCTCCCTTCGGCTGTTTGCAGCCTTCCTGTGCCCTGTCATCAAGCTCCTCGGGCCTACATCTTTATCGTATACCATCAATGAAGCTATGTTTGCTAGTTCTGTTTTATCTTTCCTATCCACTGCAAAACTAAGTCCCATACCCCCTGCTCATTGTGTTTACCCTTCGATCTTGAAAATATCTTGTTTGATCCTCACCTTTGCCCTCGCAGGACAAGTCCAACATGTTTCTGATCTCCCTGCAAATAATCCTTCACCTCCTTCATCATGATCGAAGCGTCCTGAAGCTTCTTTTCGAGATTCTCCTAGCCTGCCATAACTATTCCCACAATCACACAATTCTTACTATTGTTCCCCATCTGCTTGGATTTTGTTTCTTAGATAAGGGAACAAACTAGAATGGCCTAGTTTCTCTAAGTGAAGGGGATAGGGAAGAGTCGGATCCTGAGTTTGAATGTCCTTGATCCCTCTTGATGACGATTGCTAAAAGCCCATCAATGGGCTAGTATAGTCCTTTCAGACTTGGGTGGAGCTGGCCTCATTTGAGACTGTCTTTGACATGAACACAACATTCCCACTAGGCTAGTTCTCCTCACTATCATTGACTAATCAGCTTTCTCATTGGTCACTTTCTGGGCTACTTAGGCCCATTAAGGGAGTGTAAAGCCTCACTAAAACCCGACTCACTAACTTCCGCACTTGAACATATCATGGATTACATTCCCCCCCCCTCCCCCCCCCAAAAAAAAAAAAAAAAAAAAAAAAAAAACCATGGATTTGAATTGTGGGCGAGTGTGTCCCCGCATCCCACGGGCTACCCCACTTGAGCCCAGTGTGAAATGCGCATTAATCACCCCCGGTAAGGAGTCTCGAACATGAGACCTCCCCCGTGGACCTTAAATCGCATGCCCTTGCATTAATCACCCTCGGTGAGGAGTCTCGAACATGAGATCTCCCGATCTGATACCAATTTGATGTAGGACAATTAACCGCTTGCTCTAAAAACTCGAACTGTTAGATTATGGCGAATTAATCCTTTTATCTCATAACCCAAGCCCCACATCTCATGAGTTAGGACCTCGGCCGAACCCCCTTCGTGGGCCCCAAATCACATGGGTCGCCCACCCCGAATGTGTCCCCGCATCCCACAGGCTACCCCACTCGAGCCCGGTGTGAAATGTCCATTAATCACCCCTGGTAAGGAATTTCGAACACGAGACCTCCCCCGTGGGCCCCAAATCGCATGAGTCACTCACCCCGAGTGTGCCCCTGCATCCAACAGGCAACCCTACTCGAGCCCAGTATGAAAATGCCCCTGCATTATGGGCCCCATTACTAATATCACATGAGTCAGGATACTCGAGAAAATGGCAATATATTTCAAACAACATGTGCCTTTCCATCATCCTTCATTTGATTCATGGACTCACTTTTTTTTAAAATTTTTTATGAGGGCTCTGTGGACCCCACCAGAACTGAGATGGTGCAAAGAATGACATCCTGCAGAATTTACATCCTCAAAAGAAAAGAAAAATTACAATCTTATACATTCTTTAACGAGGCGGCCCATTCAACAACGAAGAGCTTAGCCTTAATAATTGCATCTCTTTTCAAGGTTTGAACATTCTGAAAGCAAATATTGTTTTTTATTCCCCATATATTCCATAAGCTGGCTAACAGCACCAACCTCCATGTCGTTGTCCTCTCCTTCTTTAGCCCAATCCCATGCCAAACCAATAAAAGCTCTCTAGCTGATCCCAACAGCACCCAAGATTGCTCAAAAGGAAGTGAAGACGCTTTCCCAAATTTTCCGAGCAAAAGGACATCACGAAAAGATGGTCCAGCGACTAGCTGCAATTTATTATTATTATTATTATTTTTTATTATTATTTTTTATTTTATTATTATTATTTTTGGCGGGGGGGGGGGGGGATAATGCATAGCTGCTTCATTTGAGCACCTCTTCCACCCCCTATTGAACATAGAATGACTGGACTGCGAATCGACCAAGCTTATACATTTTTCAAATCATCCTATCACATTCCTTCACCACCAGTGAGCAGTTAAGAAGATAGCCTTGAATCACATTCCCTCGGTTATTAAATACTATGAATCAAGATATCCCGGTTGCTAATTTCCACTGACATAACGGGGGGAGGTGGGAAGTGTACTCCATACCGTAGAAACCTGCTCGATGATAAGGTGGAGGAGCTTGTGAAGCTTCAAGGCTATCTTCTTAACTGCTCACTGGTGGTGAAGGAATGTGATAGGATGATTTGAAAAATGGACAAGCTTGGTCAATTCGCAGTCCAGTCATTCTATAAGACGCTTCTATGTTCAGTAGGAGGTGGAAGAGGTGCTCAACAGAAGCAGCTATGCATTATCCTCCACACACACCCGCCCCCCCACCCCCCCCCCACACACACACACAAAGAGCACCCAAGATTGCTCAAAAGGAGGTGAAGAAGCTTTCCCAAATTTTCCAAACAAAAGGACATCACGAAAACATTCATTGGCTGTCAATAATGAGAATGGAACATCTACCATTGAAAGAATCTTAGGTCCACTTCAATGTATGTGTTTCATACCCACATTGTCTACCCTTGCTAATCACGTGCCCAAAATCTCAGCTAGGCCCCACTAAAGCAGCTTGACCCACCATGATGTTTGTAAGAAATCCACCCCCACCCATCCGTTTTGGAAGAGGTGCCCAAATGAAGCAGCTATGCATTATCACCCCAGCGCCCCCCCCCCCCCCCCACCAAAAAAAAAAAAAAAAAAAAAAAAAAGCACCCAAGATTGCTCAAAAGGAGGTGAAGAAGCTTTCCCAAATTTTCCAAGCAAAAGGGCATCACGAAAACATTCATCGGCTGTCAATAAAGAGAATGGAACATCTACCATTGAAAGAATCTTAGGTCCACTTCAATGTATGTGTTTCATACCCACACTGTCTACCCTTGCTAAGCACGTGCCCAAAATCTCAGCTAGGCCCCACTAAAGCAGCTTGATCCACCATGATGTTTGTAAGAAATCCACCCCACTCATCCGTTCTACCCAAATGATTAGTTTTAGAGTATGGGCCCAGAAATGGGAGATTCAAATTTATGTGGGTCCACTGTGTTGGCAAAACGCAGAAGTAGATAGAGTTGAATCAAGCAAAGTACTCACAATCATACAACTAAGTCTCAACAAGACTCATCCAATTTTTATGTGAAAAATCCTTGCAGGAAAAAAACAACGGCACAAAGCAACGAGTATACACTATGTAACCGTAAATTACAAGAGATAGAAAGTTACCAATTCGAACAAGCCTCGAATCTCCTTCACAAGCCTTAGCTATACCCTTGAAACCATGAGAACGAATTAGAAAACCCTAGAACACCCCCTATTGCACCCAAATTCTGATTACACCCAATATATAAAGTATCACAATCAAAACATGAAACAAATCCTGCACTTATGCAATTCTACGCGTTTGCTCGATGGGACCTTCGATGGCATCGACCATCCATTGAATTTCTCTATGGCATCAAACTCATTTGATGACATCAACTAACAACACCAAATCATTCCAACAACCAACATGGATTTTTTGGAATTTTCGGATGACATCAACACCTATCAATGGCATCAACGTCTGCTCAATGGAATCGAGCGGTCTGTCGATGGCATCGACAAACCTTGTTACTTACAAATTTAAGACATCAACAACACCAGCAACGCACTGCTGGTGTGATAGTGCAGATGATGCCACTGTTGAAACCTTGTTAGGGCCCTTTGTAATGTTTATATTTTGCCCAACATACTGGGAGGCTTGCTACGATGTTTATATGCCATCCACACCATTCATCCTGCATAGCTTGCTATGACATTTAATGCCATCCACGCCATTTATCAAGTCATTTTTATCGAAGGGATCTGAAACGACAAATATTAGCTTGATATAATACTTTTGTGATTGATACATACATATTCACACACGCATAATTAAAATCAAGCCATTTACTACATATGTGTCCACATGTTTGAACTATAGCTCAACAGTTCGAATCGGATGAGCATGATTTTTATAGATGCCCACATGTTAATTAATAGAATGCATCTTACGAAGGGGTTGGATGAGTAGATAGTCACCACAGTATGAACTATCAGGATGAGTAGATAGTCACCACGGTATGAACCATCAGGTATGAACTCTCTTGACTGTGCACATCTGCGTGGGGCCCACTAGCGTGAATGCATCAAATTGAGTAACGAGATTCCATCTGTCTCATCTCTTTGGAAAAAAGGAGCATTGGATGCCCCTTCAATCACATAAATATAGAAATCCTTCTCCTTTGTTGTCCTTACTCACATTTTATAACCTTTGGCCGGCCACCATCGTGATATGTTCATAATTGCAATGTAATTGAGATATTTGGAGATTCTAATCGATCAATCTGAACCGTTGCAAGATCTGCAACATAATATTTTAAGGGCTACTATTAAAATTGAGCAGATGAATGAAGCATTCCATATATTTTAATTCTCTTAGCTAGCCATTAAAAAACAAAAAAAAAGAAAAAAAAAAGACAGTTGATGGAATGGATGGGATTGCCTGATAAAAGTACTTTAAAACAATATGTGATCCATGATTATTTTTTCTAACAAATGGGATGGCTTGTAGATTGGACTTATTTATGTGCTGACAATATGAAATTTTCTGATTTTTGTACACCTTTTAGAACTAACCCAAACCCCCGGCTAATCGATTGTATTGTACAAGTAACCTGACTGTTGGTTCTAATAACATGTGGGGCCATGGTTGAGTACTGCAGACCATTGGATTCTTTTGATTATTCTGTTAAAAACAACTCTAGATTGAATGCTGTAATCACTTGTTTATAAAAGGTAATCTTATAGGACGAGCGGATTTCCTGGAGACCTGTACTAGGGAGGACCAGTGGGGCCCGCCCTGATGTATATGTTTTATCCACAACGTCTATCTATTTTTTGGGGTCATTTTAGGACAAGAACCTGAAAAATAAGGTGGATCCAAAGCTCAAGTCAACCACACCATAGACAACAGGGGAGATTAAACTCCTATTGTTGAAAACTTTTTTGTAGCTACGGAAGTTTTAGATCAAGCATATACCTTGGGAGCAAATAAACATCACGAGAGGAACCAGGAAGGTTTCAATGGTGGGTCGATTGGACAGATGGTACTTTTAGGGGCTTTGTGGGGTCAACAATTATGTCTATAGTTTATCCATGCCGTTCATCCATTTTGAAAGATCATTTTAGAGCATTAATCCAAAAGTGAGGCAGATATAAGACTACATTGGACCACGTCACAAGAACACTTTGGATTGAAAGTTTACTGTTGCAAAATTTTTAGAGACTACTTGAGTTTTGGATCAGTCTGATATTTATATTTTCCCTTTCTTCAGGTTTATTTGACTTTATGAATAGGTTGGATGGAAAATAAACAACATGGTGGGCCCTAGAAAATTTTCAATGGCAGGAGTTCAATCTCCACTGCTTCCTACGGTGTGGTTCACTTGAGCTTCAATTTTCCTCCTTTTTAAAATCATGACTTAAAATTATCTTTCAAAATAGATGAATGGTGTGGATAAAATATATGCATTACAGTGGGCCCCACAAAGCCCCTGACAGGACCGTCCTTCTCTGGCTACGTCCTGACGACAGGCAGTACTGAATCGCCGTCCACTGTAGGGTCGAAGGGCGCAGGCAATCCGCGTCCCACTGCCGCGTGGGTCCCACCTGGTGCATCCGCGTCCCACAGCCACGTGGCCTCAACGGGGTGCATCCGCGTCCCTGACCCAGCTTCTTCGCAGGCAATCTGTGTCTCGGTCTACTTTCCACTAGACGGCTCCTCTGTAACATCATGTACGCATTGGGAGCGTACCCTGACCGAAAACGGATTGGCTACTCACCCCACCACCAGCCATTGGCTGATGGTTGGTGGTCTGTGGGACCCACCATGATGTATGTGTTTTATCCATTTTATCCATCTATTTTTCAATATCATTTTATGGTATGAGGCCAAAAATAAGCTATATCCCAATCTCAAGTAGACTATAGTACGGGAAACAGTGTTAAATGAATGTTGACCATTAAAAACTTTTCGGGGCCATAAAAGTTCTAGATCAAGCTGATCTTTGGTTTTTTCCCTTCGTCTGTGTCTGTATGACCTAATCAACAGATTGGATGTCAAATAAACAGTAAAGTAGGCCTTGGGAGGATTTTAACAGTAGATATCCAATCACTATTGTTTTCATGTGGTGTGATCCACCTGAGATTTATATCCCTCTCATAATTTAGATAGAACCCTAAAATGGTCCGTAAAAATGGATGAACCGAATGGATGAAACACATATATCATGGTGGGCCCACATAGCACCGACCACCAGCCACCGGGCTGGGGGCCGGGGGAGTAGCCAAGCTGTCTCCACCATGACCTAGCTTTGGTGGGTCCCTCTCGCATGGGAGTGTACCATGACATTGTTCATGATCATCAGAATTAAAATATATGGTTATTCCAATCATTCGAACTGAACCATTTGTCTGGAATATAGTTCTCAAGGGTTACTATTAAAATTGACATTGGGTGAATAGTTGAAGCTCCTTATAGTTTTCCTCTCTTACACAGCCATTGTTTTCTAAGCCGTAGATGTAATGGATATGATTTCCTGATAAAGGCATTACTTTAAATTGATGGCTCAGATTGTTGACTAGACTTATTTCTCTGCGAACTATCTGGACTGCCCATTTTATAATGTACTAATTGGATGCCTGGAATTGTCTAATATTTCCTTGGTATACCATACTGGGGACATGGATTGCATCTTACCCCGCCTGTCTCTAGCCATAAATGGACAAATCCATGTGGGGTCCACCATGCTTTATCTGTCTATCTAAGCTGTCCATACCTTTTCTTTGATCATTTTAAGAAAAGACCCTAAAAATGAGATAGAATGCATTCAAGAAGACCACACCAAATAGTTAGCTTGGGTTGCATTAAATGTAAGAGTCATCTATGGTGTGGCCTACTTGAGCGTTAGATCTGCCTTATTTTTGGGGTCATACTTTAAAATGATCAGAGAAAAGGGATGAAAGGCGTAGCTAAATAGATACATGTGTGAATCTATTGAGAGGACTTAGATATGGACTCCATGCTCGGTTTCACATAAACACAACATGGTATGGATTCAGTATTCATGGTGGTAAATCGTTTCTTAAAGATAATGCACTTTATTCCAACTATCGATGCAACACTCGTAGCAAACTTATTCCGGAGTTCTTAAAATCATTACTTTTGACCGTGACACAAAGTTCATTGGTCGCTTCTAGTGAACTTTGTAGAGTCTGTTCAGTACTCAACTTCAATTCAGCAGTGTCTATCACCCACAGATCAATGGGAAGACTGAAGTTGTGAATCGCATATTGAGAAACTTCCTTCAATGTATTTCGGGTGACAAACCGAAGCAATGAGATTTAGTATTATCTTAAGCGTAATTTTCATTCAATAAAATGGTAAATCGCTCGATGGGGAAGTCCCCATTCCATATTGTTATTGTCGAGTGTCTCGCCACACACTTAACTTCGTCTCTTTGCTTAAACTTATGAGCATAAGTATTGCAACAGAACATATGGTGGATTGAATTGTAAGCATTCATGCATATGTGCAAGCCAAGTTGCATGCTTCGAATGACAAGTACAGGGAGCAAGCCGACAAGCATTGGTGACAAAAGGTCTTCGAGGTGAGTAACCATATTATGGTCCACTACGCAAGGAGAGATTTTCGATCGGAACCTACAACAAGTTAAAGAATAAGAAAATTGGATTAGTATTGATGCTCCAAAAGATCAATGACAACACTTACGTTGTTAATCTTCTGGATGACATGGAGATTTCACATACTTTCAATGTTGCAGACTTGACCGTGTATTATGAATCGAAATAGGATGAGTTCTTTTGAAGTGAAGGGGACTGATGTAGAGTAGGTTGCAGACACTTTCATGTCTGAGATAGACCAGAGAAGGCCCGATCAGATGTGAAAGTGATCAGGACCGTCAGAACCGTAAAGCAAGTGTATCTTGCTAATCAGAATGAGTTATTCGATGTACCATATATGATTTTTTGGGGTAGGAAAAGCTACTTTAGCTCCCCAACTCTATTATGGCGGGTTTCCCATACCGAATTTACAAGATTCCATAAGATTGGCTGTCGAAAGTTGACTTTAATTTCGTTTTTAGTATTTATAGTAAGTTTTAGTTCAATCATTACTCTTGATTGAAATCTCAATTGGCTATACCATAAGAAACCGTGTTGATCAAACTCCTGTCATTAAAAAAATAAGTAAATGGGGGCATGGTGAAGTTTTGAAGCAAGTCATTCATTGCAGGAGGAAACAAATGAAAATCAATAAGAAAAACAGTCAGATGAGAGATCCAATACAAAATACTAGAATGTAAAGAATCAAAGAGAAATGCAGCATTGATTCGTGAGGAGAGAGCTGTCAACCATCATAATACTAACATGGCAAATTAAATAATCAAGATAATAGCAGTTAACAAGAGTTGCGAGCCAGAAATACCATATATGCGTATACAAAACTTATAACAGAGTTAACCAGAGATATCTACGCAAGTAGACTCTGGACAACACTTGGGCATGATTCGCATATTTAGAGATGAATCTTCAAATGAAACATAAGAATACCATTTTATTTGGGTCAATGAAGAAAATTCAAAGCCGCTTCCTTACCATGATTACAAGAGGCCAAGAGCACGGCAGGAGTGGAAGTAATGGAAAGTATTGTACCAAAACTGAGAGAGGCTAAAGCTGCAAACAGATTGGATTGAACAAATGAGTGAGTAGATGGGACCTGATCCAAGTCAGAGCCAGTTTTGGTCTACAGTTCAGGTCCTGATTCAGGTACTGGGACTTTAAAAAAAAAACAGAAAGTTAGTGGAATGATGAGGTCCACAAGGCCATCAGTGAGAAACAATCATGTTTTGAGGACTTAAAGTGACTAAGAACATAGAAATGCCAAAAAAGAAAAACTAAGAAGTAGAAACTGAAGCTAAACTCGAGGCATATGGGGACATCCAATAATCATGGTGGGATGCACCTTTTGGACGGTTTGGATACCATAAGCATACCATGTGGTCCCATTACGTGAATTTCGGAGTTGTTTACATTTGTACATTCTTTCTGGTGTTGAGGTCCACCTGATTATTGGATTAGTCTGATTTTTCTACTAGGCAGACAATATATAAGATGAGTTGGACCTTTTGTGTAGGTTGAATGTCATATACACAGCACGTGTGACAGGCAACAGGCCGGTACCAGTTGAGCACTCTGTACCCGAAAAGATATTCAAAATTAGCGCTGTCAATGGACAAGCCCGGGGTTGGTCTCGGCCGGATTTTGAACTGTTTTGGCTGGGCCTATTCAAGATATATTCTGATTTTATCAAGCCTGAGCCCAGTTCATTAACAACTCCTGTTCGAAATATCTCGGGAGTGTTTCCCATATCGGATGGAAATGTCCACATCAATAACAGCCGATCACAGATTATTGTCCAGCGACCGCATGCAACCAATGTGCATGCACATACAACTTCTTGAGCCGCTAAAAAAAGGTAGACACGAGTTTGAAGGTCATTGGGCACAGGTTCCATAATGTTGCATTCATCTGCTAGGGATACTACATCAATTATACCCACTTGGATGTATATAATATTTTTGTTGTTGTTGGATATCTTAAATCAATTCAGCAGCAACAGAGTATGTAGATGCCATCCAACAGCAACAGAGTCTGTCGATGCCATCCAACCCCGTTATGGCAGGTTTCCCATGCCAAATTTGTGAGATTCCATTAGATCGACCATCGAAAGTAGACTTTAATTTTGTTTTTAGTATTTATAGTAAGTTTTAGTTCGATCATTACTCTTGATCAAAATCTCAACTGGCCCATACCATAAGAGACAGTGTTGATCAAACTCCTGTCATTAAAAAAAACAAGGCATGATGAAAGTTTTGAAGCAAGCTGATATTTGTGTTTTCCAATCATCCAGATCAATATAATCAATAGATTAGATGGCAAATGAATTAACATTAATAAAGGTCCTAAGAAGTTTTTAATGGTGGGTCACTCCTTATTTCCTATGGTGTTGTCAGCCTGAAATTTGGATATACTACCCTAAAATGAGCTGAAAAATGAATGGCCGCCCTGAATAAAACAAGTACATCATGGCCACATAGCTTTTTTAATACTGACCCGGGGCATTGGAGGGGTTACTACCGAAGTTAGGGTGCCGTTTGTACGGACACGGATCGCGGACTACCTCAGGCAGGGGCTCTAAGGGGCCACTATGATGTAGATATTTTATCCACACCGTCCATCCATTTTTAATGTCATTTTAAGTTACGATGAAAAAAAAAAAAGCAGATGTGGACCGCACAGTGGGTATTAAATTCTTACCGTTGAAAACTTCCTGGGGGCCATAGAATTTTAAAGCAGGCTGATATTTGTGTTTTCCCTTCTTACAGTTCTCATTTTCTAGCTCATGGCCTAAAAATCTTATGAAAAAAATGGATTAACGGTGTGGATAACATCTGATCTCATATAAACATTTAAAAATCAACAAAGCATATGAGCAACGCACCTCTTTTTCTTGGTGAATAAGCCATGGATGTTCTTAGAATACTAGCCTGTTTGGATTAGATTATTATGTGTTAAATTAACAATTATTATTTGTCACATGCGTTTGGAAGAGATTGAAACAGCACCTTACTTACCCCTCCAACTCCCAAATCCTAATTAAAATAGACGGGATTGGGACACATTCAATTTTTTGGGTCTGAACGTGATGTATGTATCTGATCTACACTGTCCATCCATTTTATGTATCTGATCTACTCCTTCCATCCATTTTACTAGCTCAATTAAGGTCATGATTCCTATAAAAGAAGCCAATTATAAGCTCTACTTGACCACACCACTAAAAACAAGGTAAATAATAATATTCACCGTTGAAAGCTAAAAATAGGCTTCCATCTTATTGGGAATCTTAGGGCTATCAACGGCTGGGCTTGGGTCATAACGCGTTTGGTTATATTCAAGTTTAATATAACTTTAACATGCCTTACACATATATACTCAATAACCGATAATTAAAATCAGGTCATCCACTACACATGTGTTCGTGCGTTTGAAGCACAACAACCTAAGTACCATGACTTTATGGGTGCTCTTATCTTAATGGGATGCATCTTGTGAAGGGGTTGGATGAGCACATAGTCACCGGGAAGTGCTCATACACAATATGACATCTTTAATAGAGGAGATGCAAGGCATTTAAGTTCTTTTCTGCCCTTATCTTGGGGTTGGAAGCGAATCACTGAGTAAGTGTGGATAGAATAGGCATCTAATACATATCATGGGTAGGGGTGCACACGGTTCGGTTCGGTCCGATTTTGGGGTGAAATCGGAACTGAACCATACCTTACGGTTTTAAGATTTTCGGAACCGGATCCGGACCGTTAGCACCATAGAACCAAACCAGAATCGGACCGTGAAAACCGATTCGATTTTGGATCGGCTCCATGGTTCTGGGCTTTTTATAATCCGGCCCAATTGCATGTTCTATTTTATAATTTAGTCCATGTCCATTTGTGTCGTGATCTACATGATGAATGGTTTAGATATTGGTATATGGTGTGAAAAAATACATTTATGAAAACAAGCAAAGGGTGCATTATAAACCATAAATCATGAGTCAAATATACAACTAAAATATATTGTAAACTCATGGTTCCAGGTTCGGTTCGATTCTACATACCCCAAAATCGGAACCGAACCGAATTAAATGGTTATTTAATTTTTGGAACTGGAACCAGAACCGGTGCACTCTAGAACCGGACCAAACTGGACCATTTGGTTGGTTCTGGTCCTGTTCCACGGTTCTGCTGGTTTGATGTGCATCCCTAATCATGGGTGGGCCCAACACAGCCATCCACTTTGAAGTTGGGTGTAATTGGAGGTGAAACCGATTTGATTTGATACCATGAGTCACTCACAACTCAGGCTAAACAAGTCGATGTAACTCATCGGGTATTTTAACCATTTGTGGACATTCATCTATCCATTTTAGTTCCAAGCGACTATTTTCAGGGTTTGGTGGGCCAACCTGATCACTCATCAGGTGTAAACCCTCTATACAGAGCACATCTAGGTGGGCCACTAGCGTGAATGCATCAAGTTGAATTTTTAAATGTTCCATGAGTCACGAGATTCCATTTGTCCAATATCTTAAAATAATAATAATAAATAAATAGCCGCCCACGTTTCATGGATACCATCGTTATATGCTCATCTTTCTCCGGTTGTGGGTCCTTTGCATTTTATCACCTTTACTCGTGGTTCTCCCATGGGAATGTACCATGATATGTTCATGATTGTCAGCTTCGGGTAATTGGGACATTCCAACTGATTAATCTAAACGGTTCACAAGATCCGGAACATAATTTTCAAAGGAAATAGCAGAATAATGGTATTGTACCAAAACTGACAGAGGCTAGAGTTGCAAACAGATTGGATTGACCGAATAACTGATTAGATGGGACCTGATCCAAGTCAGAACCAAGTTTGGAACACATTTCAGGATCTTAATTTAGTTACTGGGATTCAAAAAACAACCAATTTTAGTTTTAAGAGGCAAAAACCATTCTCATAAGGAAAGTTGCATTGGTGGAATGATGAGGTCCACAAGGCCATTAGTGAGAAACAACTATGATTCAAGGATTGAAAGAGACTAAGAATATAAAAATGCCAAAAAGAAAAACTAAGAAAGTAAAAAGTGAAGCTAAACTCAAGGCAAAAAACTAAGGAAGTAGAAAGTGAAGCTAAACTCAAGGCGTATGGGGATATCCCCTAATTGAGGTGGGTGCTGCACCTTTTGGACGGTTTGGATACCATAAGCATACCATGTGGTCCCATTACATGAATTTGGTATTAGAAAGACGTTGTACATTATATCTCTGATGACCTAAGGTTAGGGTTGTCTTTCAAATTAGTGACCTAAATATAAAGCACTCTACTTTTATGATAAGAAAATAAGAATTATAAACCTAGGAACCATTTACATTTATTGACATCAAATATGATTTTATTTAGGACAAATTTTGAAGTAACAACTCAAATCTAGACCCTGATGAATTTTTAAGAAGTTTTAGCTTATTACAATAAGTTGGACAACAATAGTAAGCAGAAAACACTTAACTTTCAAAAATCATAACTAATTATTACAATTTCATGTAATGTGATTGAAAATCCTAGTCGTAGATTTAAAAGTACAGTTTTAACGAAAAAATAATTCAAAAATATAAATCTAGGTTTCTCCTATACCAATTTTAAGTTATGTGTATACTAGTCGGAAATCATTTGTTTCTGGGCAAAACTAATTGTCCAAAATTTAAGATTTTCTCTAGACTTTGTATTAGGCTGAAATTTTATAGAATCATAGTACACTCATATATGTATTCTTGAAAAAAGCATTAGATTAATCTGACACCTGTAAGCACCAGAGACATTAGTGGGAATAATATCCTCATAATCTGACTTTCTACACTACAACCTTGATACATATCACTATTAGAATTCTCTTGACCTTCATGTGTAAGTCTTTTAAACCATCTAATCTTTCTTGCAATCCAATAAATTTTTCGTGCTCTTAGAGACCTTAAATAGCATGCACTCCCTTAATGATATTTAGAATTCAATTTTATTTACTACAATCTACTTGGGTTGTCACGCACTAAAGCTTACATGTTTAATCAATCGTAGATTATGGCAGATCACAACATTGATGTTGGAGCCTCATCAGGAGTTCCTGGTCTCGATGCCACCGAAAATAGGTCACTTATAAGTGGAATTATTAGAGTCATAAGAGATCTTACAGCTTTTATGGGCTATCAGATAAAACAAACTCAAGCGCAAGGTCAAACCTAAACCGTTCATGCAGCTAACGAAGCGATAAAAACTTTATTGGAAAGTTTCAAAAGATAGAGGTTACTTGTATTTAAGGGCGGGCCTAACCTATCTGAGGCCGAAGTATGGAAGAAACAGATTGATAAGATCTTCATGGTTATGAGGTGCGATGTATACCAAAAAGCAGAATTAGCTATTTACATGCTAGAAGGTGAGGTAGACTATTGGTAGGATTCAATCGATATAATGAACCTGATATTTGAAGCTTAGACTTAGACCCAATTTTGTGAGAAATTTGACGATAAATACTTTCCTTTATATAGGCAAAATCAAAAGACATGAGAACTCATGAAATTAGAGCAAGGTGATATAACAGTTCGCCAGTATAATACTAAGTTCACGGAGCTATCGTGATTTGTAACTTTTCTGGTGTCCGATGAAACCCGTAAGATACAGAAATTTGAGGAAGGTTTGAAAGCCTCAATTTGCAACTAATTAGCCCCTTTCGTACAGAAGACTTATGCATAAGTGTTGAAGTATGCCTTAGCAGTGGAGAAAGTCATCAACAAATATTGGAAGAATCATGATAAAAAAAAAGATCGCAAAGAGTGGAGCTAGAACTGCTACACACATGTTGCCAACCCAGCGAAATGCAGCCAAGAGGCAAAGAACAAGACTGACATCGATGGCCAGACCGATGGTAACACTTCATGCACCATGATTTTTGGGATTCAATTATAATTGTGGACTCGAGGGCCACACCTCTCGTTTCTGTCTCAGACCATAACACACTCAATATCCATGAAGGTCGAGACCGTCACATCAGTCTTTCAAGCCTCCCCCGCAATATGCTCCACCGCCTATTCCCAACAACCTTTCCTACATCCTTCCACATCAAAACTTACCTTGAGACCACCTCAGCCATATCCACAGAGGCCGCTATAGTTGTACTCGAGGCTACCACAACAAGGACTTTCGTCAGTATATTAAAGACCGCCTCAGCAGTCGCAGCCACTAGTTAGACCTCAACAGTACCAACAGTAAAGGTAGGGAGGTCAAGCTCCACCACCACAAGCCCAAAGCCGAGTCTACGCCCTAGTACGGTTGGAGGATGACATAATACAGTTGTATGAGAACTTTTTTTTAAAAAATTTATTTAATGAGAACTTAGTGCAGCAATATGATGGCTCAATTCGGAGTTATGATGTTCTAGCACAATTTGATGATGAAGCTACCCATACTTATGATGATGTCGTACCCTTGTAAGAGGATCCAACACCGCCAACAGATGATATTATAAAGCCTGACATCCAAGATACAGTGATGTAGGCAAAGGTATCATTATCATTTATTCATCCTTAGCTAGAGCATTATTCGACTCTAGAGAATCACATTCATTTATTTCTTATTGACTTTTATGTTCGCTTGGGTTATCACCTACTCCATTAAATTTTTTTTAAAAAAGTTAATGGTAGCAAACCCCCTTAGTAATTTAGTGGACCTAATCTATTAATCTGAACTGTTCACAAGATCTAGAACATAAATTTTAAGGGCTACTATTAAAATTAACACTAAGTGGATGGTTGAAACATTCCATAAGTTTTTCTTCTCATACATAACCATTTGTTTTTTTAACTTATGCATAGAATGGATAGGATTGCCTGATAAAAGGAGTGTTTCAAACAATAAGAGATCCATGATGGTTTCTAACAAATGAATGACTTAGATTGTTGATTGGATTTATTTCCGTACGAAAAATCGAAAAATCTTGACCACTGGTTTGATGCGTAGCATTGGGAGTGGATTAGGTGGGACCCTGGACACACCCAGAATGGTATGAGACATATTGTGGGGCCCACCTTGATGTATTTATTTTCTATCCATACAGTCCATCCGCTTTTTTAGATTATTTTAGGGCATGTTTGGATCGCAGGCCCAGAACGTACAGTATTATGTTAATATAAAATATTACAGTAGGGCATGTTTGAATCAGATTTGAAATCCGATTTACACTTGCCACCCTAAGTACGTCTCCGAACTGAAACGAGTGGGCACGCGTCACCGCTCTTATGTTTTCTCATATATCGGGTAGTGCAACCGTCTTCATTGCACTCAGAAGGCTTTGAAGAAAAAAAATCCCCCTCTCCTACGGTGTCTTGAGAGACCATTACGTGACTGTATACTTGAAATCCCTCTTCTCCGTTCGTCTGGTGTTCTACGAAAGAGGAGATCGTGCCGATGAGTTTGAATCTTAGACGTTAGCCGGGATGTACACCCGTTCGTTGTTTGCTTCATTGTTGATGCAATGAACTTTTGTACTGTTTCTTCCAAAGAAAAAATCGCCCTTCCTCATCCGTTTACTCTTCATTCTCACAGGCTTTGAAAGACCAGAGAAAGACCAGATATTTTTTCTTCCATCGTTTGCCATACTCGGACAAAGTCCGATCACTGTTTTCTTTAACTGCATGCATTTTATGTCTTTTGGATATACATTTCTCTCCATGCACCTTCTGTTCTTGGAGCAATCGATTAGGGCTATGGAGACAGTTCTCCCCTATACCCTAGAAAGAGGCAATATTCTTCGGAAGGAAATCTTTATTTATAAACTGCGTATTAGCAGAGTATCCAGAGATGGATTCACCTCCCGACACCATCGACATGACTTGTGCATGTCATAGAGTGTGTGAGGAGATGAACTCCCCCGACCGAAATTAACTTCATTTCTTGGTTGCCTATAAAAGACACCTCTGTCTTCTATATTCTGCCTAGAAATTTCAAAAGAGAAGAGAGATCTAAGTTCTGAAAATTTTCTCAGCTGCGTCTATAAGATTTAGAGGGTATTTCATTGTCGAAGGTAATATTCTATCTTCTTTCTTGCATGATTTAAATTGCATGGATCTCGTTTTCACATATGGCTGATTGGATGCATCTTCTTGTGATTTTCTGTACTGATTATATCCAATTTATTATTTGAAGATGTTCATTTGCTTGATAGATCTCTAAAGGACCAACATTGAATATCACATTTTGTATATTATATTTGATAAATACGCATTTATCATTTTAACTCTGTACTCAAATGATTTTTCTTGATAGTATTATTTGGAGATGTTCATTGGAGATTTATCATGTGTAATATCTGAGACTTGACTGTAATTTGTTGAACTGTTAAATATAATTTATTTTTTAAATCAACTCATCTTCTGTGCACCTGAATTCTAATCTGTATTAATTATGTCATACTGTCAATTGCACTAATAAATAGAAAATCTTGAAAAGAATAACAGGTGACAGACCCTTCTGTCTTAAGGGGTCTAATAGTGGTGAATGTAGCTGTGTGTTGAGGGTCAAATATTGCATATTAGACCCCAGATATTGTCTAGATTTACGAATATAATGCTATCTAATGGCTCGTTTTCTCATTCTTATGTTGCAAGGTGATTTTATGAGCATGGATGGAAAAAGGACGTTAAAAGTTGAGATTTAACGATCTGATGACGCCAAAGGCAAGGGACACACTCTAGGGGACCAAGATTGACAAATATACATGGTCAGAAATTCGAAAAAAGTAAGAAATTGAAGCTCAAGTGGCCTGAAGGACGTCCAGAATGCAAGATCACGAGGTTCCCACCATCCATTCGGCTCGAAACTTCATACGTGGCCTGAAGACTATAAAGTAACCGTACACGTCAAATTTCAGCCGTTGGATCCAGGTGGAAGTGGCCCAACAGATAAATCAGCCCAAAAATTATTGATTTGCGGTCCACCTGGTATCTGGACCTGCTTTAATTTTGGTCTCAACTCCTTAAATGAGGTGAGGAAGTGGACGGACGGATTGGATCTTGCATGAACATCAATTTGGGGCCCACCTTACATGTGCGTGTGCACAGCCCATGCGTGACCGCCCGTGCACCGAAGTAAGCAAATCGGTAGCATTATGCTGACCGACGAATTTTTTCTCAAAAATTTCCAAAGACGCCAGCGTCTTCGCTGCCGATGCCAGGGATCGACTGTGGGCCCCACTCGTCGATATTTTGAGAGATCAGATCCGTCCATTGCATGTAAAGGGGGGATATTAACCTCACCAAGCCGTCCTTTTGATCCCATGCACAGGTACGGACGTAGATGGATGGAAAACGCAGGATGAACGGCTGGGTTACAGATTTTGTGGGCCACATTGAAATCAAACTGGACTTTGCCTTCCTGGACGGTTTTTCGTCCTGAAGACAATGGACGGTATGGATTTTTAAAAAGAAAGCTCAGTGGACCCCACCGATCATCACAGCGGAAGAAGATTCCGCTTTCGCGTCCGCGTAATGCACGGCCGCTGGCCGTTTTTGCGATCAGCTGTGGGCCCACACGTGCCCCATAAGCTCAATCCAAACCGTCCACCATGTAGACAGCCGCGAGCACTACAAAATCATGTTGTCACTTTTCACCCATGCGTGCACACGTGTGAGATACAGAGGCCACAAAAGGGCTGCCCGGTAGCGTTCAAATCTGATCTTTTAGTTATTTCTTCTCTAGAACATGTCAATGGACGTTCAAAACCACCCATTCTTGATTGAAATTTCGTTCTGAATCCAATGGACGGGGTGAATTTTCCTTAAAATGCTTCTGTGGGACCCCACCGATCACAACAGCGAAATGGTGCGAAAGGTTTTGCACATCCACGAAAATCAACTTTTTCAGGCAGTTTTGGGCCATCATCTTTGATCATATGGCAAATCTGAACCATCTATCATGTAGAGAACCCAAGAAAGTACTAAGGGACGGTGTTTCTTTGAAATTTGAGCGAGGGAAGTGGCATGTTTCGAGGCACCGAACTTGGCTGCGAAAATTGCACTCCGTGTCCTGCTACAACTCTGTCACTGACTCCAGCCTTCCAGCAGCTATAAAAGGAGATTTTTTTACGTGGGGAGCATTCATTCAGGTCTAGGAAGGAAGAAAAAGAGAGACGTGGAGGCTCGGGCAGGGACTTAAAGCAGACATGAGGGAGAGAGTATTTTCTTTTCTTTTCTTTTATTATGAGATTTAACCCGTTTATGGCGGGCTGAACCTCTTAGCTAGGGCTAAGAGGTGAAGCTTGTAGTGAGATGGGAGATTTTATTTTATTTTTATTTTAATTCATGAATCGACGTTGATTTTAATTGATTATTATGGGAATATTTTTAGTTCTTAATGGTCTGTTGTGACTGAAATTACAATGGGTCTGCGATGCTTTGAATATTTCTATTTTCTTTTTATGTTTATGATGTCAGGAAGCCCTGTTGTTCACCATAGTCTCCTGGGCATGGTTGGATGACAGTACCCTTCCTAACTTGTATACATGTGATTGGGTGGTAATTAGTTTGATTTTGTTGTTTGCCATAGTCTTTGGGCATGGTTTGGTGATGGAATCCATTCTAATTCATCTTCCTTTCATCTCTTTGAAAACTAGATCAATGGCAGTTCAGTAAATTCCATGATTCATGAAACAGGCATAAGATCTCCCTGATCTCTACAAGTGGATCCTCTGAATCCCTAGTTTCCTTACCTCTGATTTCTCCTATAAATTTTAGATTAATATTTTCTTCATTATTCCTCAAATTACATTCAGTTTAGATTTCATCTTAGCTTAGTTTTATTTCTAATTGATTTTATATAACGTACAAATATCAGTCCCTTGGGATTCGACCTCGGTCTTACCGAGTTTATTACTACATCACAACCCTGCACTTGGGGAGTGAACACTGGGATCAGTCTTCCAATAGTGAATGGAATGAAAACGAAGTAGCAGCTGCATTAACGGCGATTGCAGCGTCTGCATGTGTCATGAGAGTTGCCGAATATTATCGACGTTATTGTATAAAGGTTTTACCTAGACGTGGTAATATAGAGAGGAATAGATTCATAAATGGAATCATTAGGAAAAGTGATGTTGATTGCCTAGCACAACTGAGAATGAGTCGAGATAAGTTTTTTGAATTGTGCTCTCTAATGAGAGATAGAAATTTACTTTCTGATTTAAAGAGGTGTAGCTTAGAGGAATAGGTGATATTATTTCTTCACACTATCGGTCATAATGTACGAAATCGTGTCATTGGTCATCGTTTTTGAAGGTCTGGTGAAATAGTTAGTCGTTATTTTCATAGAGCACTTAACGCTGTAATTGGACTGTATCCCGAATATGTGAAGTTCTCTGGTTTACATACTTCGAAAGAGATATCTGATAATCCTATGTGGTCGCCATACTTTTAGGTAAAACATTTCTTAATTCAATAATAAATTAAATAGGATGTGTGCTAAACAGTAAATAATAACCTAAAGGTCACAATAAATTTCTTGTAGGATTGTATTGGGGCACTTGATGAGACTCATATCCCTGCATATTTAGCCAAGGAAGCCAGCGCCACCTTTCAAAATCGGAAAGATTTTGTCTCAGAATGTAATGACAGCCTGTACGTTCGATATGAAATTTGTATATGTGCTTGCCGGTTGGGATGGTTTGGCCTCTAATGTTCGTGTTTTGCAGAATGCGTTAACCCGTCGACCAGATTGTTTCCTTGTTCCTCATGGTAAATACAAATTATTGTTATTTCATCTAAAGAGTAAGAAAATGGAAATTGTCAAATCCTTATATATATAACTTGGTCTATGTAGGGAAATACTATGTCGTTAATGCGGGATATGCGCATTCTCCTGGGTTTATGATACCTTATCGAGGTGTCAGATATCATTTGAATGAGTATCGTAAAGGACAAAAGCCTGCTAACAAAAAAGAATTCTTTAATTATCATCATGCACTGCTGCGAAATGTCATTGAGCGTTGTTTTGGTCTCTTGAAAGGTCGTTTTCCTATACTACGTGTAGCACCACAGTTCAAATTTATAACTCAAGTAAATATTGTTATAGCTTGCTGTGTTATACACAACTTCATTTGTGTGTGTGATGATGATGGATTTTCAGAGACAGTTGAGGATATTGCAGACAATGATGACGAAATCTCACCATCTCCTGTGGACGTGACTGCAGCCAAAGAAGATCACACTTTATCTTGCGTGACTGATAAAGTCAGGGAAGAATGGGTGAAAAAGAGGGATAACATTGCAGATAGGATGTGAAATGACAGTCTCCCAAGGACCCGATAACGACGATGACAATTCTAAGTTTCTGGACATGTATATTGTTGTTTTGTATAACAACACTGTTTTTTTTTTTTTTTTTTATAATCATCTATTTTGGTTTGGTGTAGTTGTTGAATTTATGGTTAATGTAGTGATGGTTCATGCATGGATGTTATAGTATATGTACTTTATATGTGTTTTAAATGGTACTTTCAATATCCTATCATCATCGCTCCATTATGTGAGGACACATATCTGCAATGTTTCTTAATATTATGTTTTCCTATTCCCATTAATTGTTACTAATGTGTAGGTAATATGAATTTTCTACAGAGTTCGTACAAGGGGAAAAGATCTTTATTTCAATCGGGTTCTCCTGCACGGGAGACATGCTCCTCTAAAAAATCATCTGTAACACCAAGTAAACAACTTGGTAGCCCAAGTAAGAGAAATGTCACACCAAGCAAAAGTAGAAAAAATACAGGTAGTAGGATATGTGGTCAGGTTCAATGGATGGATGATATGGACAATGCACTAGTGGATGCACTAGTGGAACAGGTGAATCTCAGAAGAAAGAGTGATATTAGTTTTAAACCTGAGGCGTACAGGGCCACAATATCCGAAATCTCAACTAAATGTAGTGTTCTTTTAGAGAATAAACACATCTCAAATCGATTGCGTACTTTGAAGAGATTTTATTGGGAAATCCAAGACATGCTCAACGCTTCCGGGTTTGGCTGGGACAGTCATAAGAAAATGGTGATAGCAACTGAAGAAGTATGGGATGGGTACATTTTGGTAAGTAATAGCTTTTACATTTTTCTATTATATCTAGTCATTAGAAATTGCTGAAAAGTTGCTAAGGAGACTACATTAACTCTGTTTTGCAGTCACACCCGTTCAGCGAAAAAGTCCGTGGCGAACATATCGAGAGATACTCCGATCTGGCTAGAATGTTCGGCAGCAACTATGCCCATGGCTCATTTGCGAGCACTGCTTATTCATCACCATTATCTAGTCGTCGTTGATCTAGAAATGAATTCAATAGTGATTCTGAATCCGATGATATTGGGATTGAGACAGTTTGCCTTTCCTCTGATTCTGGGGATGACCACGACAGTGGTTTAACCTTTCGTGCCATCGATGGATCACAATGGCTCAATGTTGAGGGTCAAATAGTGCATATTAGACCCCATTTATTACTTGGATTTATGAGCATAATATTGTTTAATGCCCAGTTTTAATCGTGTTGTGTTGCAGGGTGTGATTAGGAGAGTTGACTGAAAAAGGATGTCAAAAGCTTGGATTTAACGTTCTGATGATCACTAGGGCATGGGACGGACTTTAGAGGACCAAGATTGATGAATATACACGGTCAGAAATCTAAGAAAACTAAGAAACTGAAGCTCAAGTGGCTTGAAACGCATCCAGAATGCAAGATCACATGGTTCCCGACATCTGATCGGTTCGAAACTTTATACATGAGATAAGGGCCATAAATTAACCGTACATTTCAAATTTCAGCTCTTGGATCACTATAAAAGTGCTCCAACTGACCGATTAGCTTATAAACCGTCGATTCTGGGCCCACCTGATATCTGGAATTGCCTCGAATTTGGTATCAACGCCTTAAATGAGGAGACCAATCAGATGGTTGGATCAGATTTTGCAAAAACATTATAGTGGACCCCACTTTAGATTGAGTGTGCATAGTGCACATATGCACTAGCCGTGCACGTGATTTTCCAAAGTCGGTCAGCGCCGTTGACCGACGTTTCCTTCTCCAATTCAAAAAAAAAAGAAAGTTACATGCCGCGTAACCTGCCGCTGGCCATTTTTGCGGACCTCTGTGGGACCCACACGTCACCCGTACGGAAAATCTGACCCGTTCACCGTGTAGAGGGGCTCGAATACTACAAAAACATATTGACTCTTTTCATTCATGCGTACACACGTGTGCGTTACAGAGGCCACAAAAGGGTTGTCCTACAACATTCAAAATTGATTTTATTACGATTTATTCTCTGGACCACGTCAATGGATGTTCAAAATCACCTATTCTTGACTGAAATTTCGTTCTGAATCCAATGGACGGGGTGGATTTTCCAGAAAATGCTTCTGTGGGGCCCACCGATCACAACAGCAAAATGGTGCGAAAGGTTTCGCACATCCGCGAAAACTGACTTTTCTGTTTTGGCCCACCATCTTTGATCATATGGCAAATCTGAACCGTCTATCATATAGAAAACCCAAGAAAGTACTAAGGAACGGTGTTTCTTTGAAATTTGAGCGAGGAAAGTGGCGTGTTTCGAGGCATCGAACTTGGCTGCAAAAAAGCTTTCAATGGGCATGCATAGCTTTCCAAATCCGATTCAAATTCAATTTTCACCACTCCAGCAGCTATATAAGGAGGTTTTGGACGTGGGGAGCATTCATTCAGGTCTTGGGAGGAAGATTCAGAGCTGGGAAGGAAGGCTCAGGTCGGACGTCTGCAAGAGAGAGAGTTGAGTTTGTTTATTTCTTTTATTTTTATTTTATTTTGTTTTGAGATATCTAGTCTATTCATGTTGGGCTAAACCTCCTAGCTAGGGCTAGGAGGTGAAGCTTGTGGTGAGATGAGAGATTTTATTTTATGTCTTTAATTTAACGTTAATTCTTGAATTAACGTTGATTTTAGTTGATTATTAATGACATGTTTTGTTTAGTCTTTAATGGTCTGTTTATAATGGGTCTGCAATGGCTTGGAGCATATCCTTTTTCCCTTTATGTTTATGACGTCAGGAAGCCCTGTTGTTCACCATAGTCTCCTGGGCATGGTTGGATGACGGTACCCTTCCTAACTTGCATACATGTGATTGGGTGGTAATTAGTTTGATTATGTTGTTTACCATAGTCTTTGGGCATGGTTTGGTGATGAAATCCATTCTAATTCATCTTCCTTTCATCTCTTTGAAAACTAGATCAATAGCAGTTCAGTAAATTTCATGATTCATGAAACAGGCATAAGATCTCCCTGATCTCTACAAGTGGATCCTCTGAATCCCTAGTTTCCTTACCTCTGATTTCTCCTATAAGTTTTAGATTAATAGTTTACAATTATTCCTCAATTTATAATTCAATTCAGATTTCATCTCATTCTAGTTCTATTTCCAGTTAATTTTAGATAACGTAAAAGTTTCAGTCCCTTGGGATTCGACCTCGGTCTTATCGAGTTATTACTACATCACAACCCTGCACTTGGGGAGTGAAGAAGTTTTTGGCGCCGTTGCCGGGGACTGACGGCTACGTTTTTCTGAGATTAACTAGTTTTAGGATTAGTTTAAGATTAGGATTTCTAATTTTAGATTTTTCTTTCTTAGAACTAACTTTACTGTTTTGTAGGGTCCTTGATAAATCGTCTAAAGTGGTAACTTTGTCCGAATTTCTCTACTTTTTTTATTCTTTAGATTAGGTCGTATCTCTTAGATCCTAACTATTTTATTTTATTTTTCAGGTTTTAACCTAGGAATCTCTAATCGGGTAACTTCTTTCTAACTTCTCCTCCTCTTACTTTCCACATTGTTGTAGAATTATTTTTTTTTCTTCTATTTTCCTTAGGATTAAATTCAGATTAAGAGTTTTATAATGTATATGCACGAGTGGCAACGTCAGTATGCTGAGAAGAATAACTTATTTTGGGATGATGATGATATAAATCAACCTATGTCTCAAAACTTTTCTGAAACTATCATCGAGAACCGATCAAAATATAAAAATCCACCGGTTAAGAAGTCCTTACGTGATTATATGTAGGAAAACAATTACACCCCACGGATTAACAAAATAGTACGTGAGTATTGGTATTATCATAACTATGGTTGTGAGAATTATTATCACTCATCCGATAAAACAATGTGTGATTGTATCATGAGTGATAATAAGTATTACCAACCAGCAGATTCTCTCACCTATGATCCGTATGATTACAATCAGTGGAAACATCAAAATTAGGAAAATGAACAAACAACATGTTATAATGATTATTCTCTTGGATCCCCTACCTTTGAGATCCAACCAAAAACGATCCAAGAGGATTCATATCAGAGTGACATGGCCTGTCTTGAGGAAATTCGAAACGCAGTGGAAACACTCATGTCGCGCCTTGAAAAGATAGAGGAGGCTTGCTCATCCCAACCACAACCCAATCCAGAAATACAATGCGAGGAAAGTGATTCGCACTCACTTTTGAAAGAATCTGGAATTTGGAATGAGGATTTGGATTTCGTTAATGAGCATATAGTTCAATTTCCCGAGGAGTCGATCTCGATGACTGTTCGAAAGAATGGTGAAGATACATGGGTGTCTTTTAAATACATTGATGATGACACAGTTTCCTTACATGACACACAAGATTTCAATGATGAGGAAGAGGTTAGTTTATGCGAACCTCAACCCATGTTAGGTGTAAAATGTGAGAAAAGTAATCTCATCCCAAATGTGCACTGCACTGGACTAGACAATGATGCGTATTGAGATGATGGTCATGAATGTGCAGCCCAAATTCTCCCTGAATCAATCTCAAATCTAGTCCAGGTCAACGATCAAGACGTGCACGAAGTGATCGGTCAGGAAGATCTACTCCACTCATCTGACATGCCTGATTTAAATGTGGAGAATGAACCTCTTACAACCGACTCTTCTAACTCTTGTGAGACATGTTTAGACCACTCCCTTGAATTGAATGATGATATGATTCGGGAGGAGGAGTTGCCCGCTATTGAGGGTCAAATAGTGCATATTAGACCCCATTTATTACTTGGATTTACGAGCATAATATTGTTTAATGCCCAGTTTTAATCGTGTTTTGTTGCAGGGTGTGATTAGGAGAGTTGACTGAAAAAGGATGCCAAAAGCTTGGATTTAACGTTCTGATGATCACTAGGGCATGGGACGGACTTCAGAGGACCAAGATTGAAGGATATACACGGTCAGAAATCTGAGAAAACTAAGAAACTGAAGCTCAAGTGGCTTGAAACGCATCCAGAATGCAAGATCACATGATTCCCGACATCTGATCGGTTCGAAACTTTATACATGAGATAAGGGCCATAAATTAACCGTACATTTCAAATTTCAGCTCTTGGATCACTATAAAAGTGCTCTAACTGACCAATCAGCTTATAAACCGTCGATTCTGGGCCCACTTGATATCTGGAATTGCCTCGAATTTGGTATCAACGCCTTAAATGAGGAGACCAATCGGATGGTTGGATCAGATTTTGTATAAACATCATAGTGGACCCCACTTTAGCTTGAGTGTGCATAGTGCATATGTGCACTAGCCGTGCACGTGATTGCCCAAAGTCGGTCAGCGCCGCTGACCGACGTTTCCTTCTCCAATTCAAAAAAAAAAAAAAAAAGCGCCGTGTAATGCACGGCCACTGGCCGTTTTGCGAAAGCTAGTGGGCCCCACACGTGCCCTGTAAGCTCAATCCGAACCGTCTACCGTGTAGACGGCATTGAATACTTCAAAACCATGTTATCACTTTTCACCCATGCGTGCACACGTGTGAGATACAGAGGCCACAATAGGGCTGCCCTGCAACGTTCAAAACTAATCCTTTTGTGATTTCTTTTCTGGGCCACGTCAATGGTCGCTCAAAACTACCCATTCTTGACTGAAATTTCATCCTGAATCCAATGGACGGGGTGAATTTTCCAGAAAATGCTTCTGTGGGGCCCACCGATCACAATAGCCAAATGGGGCGAAAGGTTTCACACATCCGCGAAAACTGACTCTTCCAGGCGGTTTTGTCCCACCATCTTTGATCATATGGCAGATCTGAACCGTCTATCGTGTAGAGGACCCAAGAAAGTACTAAGGGACGGTGTTTCTTTAGAATTTGAGCGAGAAAAGTGGCGTGTTTCGAGGCACCGAACTTGGCTGCGAAAAAGCTTTCAATGGGCATGCATAGCTTTCCAAATCTGATTCAAATCTGATTTTCACCACTCCAGCAGCTATATAAGGAGGTTTTGGACGTGGGGAGTATTCATTCAGGTCTTGGGAGGAAGATTCAGAGCTGGGAAGGAAGGCTCAGGTCGGACGTCTGCAAGAGAGAGAGTTGAGTTTGTTTATTTCTTTTATTTTTATTTTATTTTGTTTTGAGATATCTAGCCTATTTATGTTGGGCTAAACCTCCTAGCTAGGGCTAGGAGGTAAAGCTTGTAGTGAGATGGGAGAGTTTAATTTATGAATTTTTTATTTAATTGAATTAATGTTGATGCTAGTTTAATTAATGGCATGTTTTAGTCTTTAATGGTCTGTTGTGACTAAAATTACAATGGGTCTGCAATGGCTTTGATCATGTCCTTCTACTTTTATGTTTATGACGTCAGGACATCTTGTTGTTCACCATAGTCTCCTGGGCATGGTTGGATGATGGTACCCTTCCTAACTTTCATACATGTGATTGGGTGGTAATTAGTTTAATTCTGTTGTTTGTCATAGTCTTTTGGGCATGGTTTGGTGATGGAATCCATTCTAATTCATATACCTTTCATCTCTTGAAAACTAGATCAATGACAGTTCAGTTAATTTCCATGAAACATGAATAAGATCTCCCTGATCTCTACAAGTGGATCCTCTGAATCCCTAGTTCCCTTCTCGTGATTCTCTCAAGTTTAGATAATTATTTCACCAGTATTCATTCAAATTCAATCAGATTTAGATTTTATCTCATTCTAGTTCTAGTTCTGGTTAGTTTTAGATAACGTACAGGTTTCAGTCCCTTGGGATTCGACCTCGATCTTAACGACTTATTACTACATCACAACCCTGCACTTGGGGAGTGAACAAGTTTTTGGCGCCGTTGCCGGGGACTGACGGCTACGTTTTTCTGAAATTAATTAGTTTTAAGATTATTTTAAGATTAGGATTTTTACTAACTTCAGTTTTAGGTTTAGATTTTCCTGATTTTTTTTAAGGAATTAACCTAATTTTCCTGTTTTGTAGGATTCTAAGATAGAAACTTCTGATTTGGTGATATCTTCTTTATTCTTTATATTTTTAGAATTAGAGTTTTTAGAAAATTTCTAATCTTAGACTAACTGTTTTAGAAACTAACTTGTTTTGTTTTCTTCTGCAAGATCTTAACATAGGAACTTCTTATTTGGTAACATCCTTCTAACTTCTTCTCTTACTTTCTATATTGTTATAGGACTTTTCTTTTATTTTAGGATTAGACTTAGAGTCAGGGTTCTACCATAGAATCGTGGGTGCGTGCATACGCTGAGATGGATAGGAGATATTGGGGAATGTCCGAGGGTTGTGGAATTCAATGTATACCTCAAGATTTTTCTCCATCACAAACAGACATTGAGATCCGAGCAGAACGTTATCTTCCATTAGTTAATAGGGCTGTATACGATCGTAATTATGGGAATGAGGATTATTATCAGCCATCATATTCTCCCATGTATGATCAGTATGACTATAACCAGTGGAAACATCAAAGCTGGGAAGATGAACCAACAATATGTTATAAGGATTATCCTCTTGGATACCCTAACATTGAGATCCAACCAGAAACGATACAGGAAAATTCAATTCAGCATAACATGGAGTGGTTTGCGGAATTCAGAAAAGCAATGAAAGGACTCAATGCGCGCCTTGATAAGATAGAGGAGGCTCGGTCATCCCAGCCACGACCCAATCCAGAAATACAGTGCAAGGAAAGTGATCCGCATTCACTTTTAAAAGATTCTGGAATTTGGAATGAGGAGTTGGATTCCATTAATGAGCATGTGGTTTAATTTCCCGATGAGTTGATCTCGATAACTATTCGAAAGAATGGTGAAGATACATGGGTGTCTTTTAAATATAATAATGATGACACACTTCAATCACATGACACACTAGATTCTAATGATGAAGAAGATGTTAGTTTATGCGAACCTCAACCCATTCTAGGTGAAGAATATGAGGAAAGTGATTCCATCCCAAGTGTGCACTGCACTGAACCAAAATATGATGAGTACTGGGATGACGATCCTGAATGTGTAACCACAATTCCCCTGGAATTAATCTCAAGTTTGGTCCAAGTCAATGATCAAGAAGTACGCGAAGAGAACGGTCATAATGAGATATTTCACTCATCCGACATGTCTGATCTAAAAGTGGGGGAGCTCCTTATAACCGACCCTTCTATCTCTTGTGAGATATGTTTGAACCACTCCCCTGAATTAAATGACGATATGATTCGGGAGATGGACGAGTTGCGCGCTACGACTCTGGAATTTAAAACCACCTAGTTGAGGCCACCATCTGAACTGTTGAATGTTGACGATTCAATGCCTCTTCTGAGTAATTTCAAAGAACAGAGTGATCATATCAATGCTTCGCATACTGACCCTCAACTGTCTGTGCAGGGCTGGAGCAAGAGAGCATACATCCGTCCACTGTCAAGGATGATGGATTCCTTGGGCAGATTATCACGAGCTCCAAGGTGAAAAATAAGTCACTCTCAGCTGAATGCCCCAACTCATTCGATGATTGCTTGGCACACTTTGCAGATTCAAATGATCCCATGAAAAGAGACATAGTGAATGCCTTGCAAGACAACATCTCGGCAGTCAACACTGACCAAGAGAACCCTTACTCTGAAGCCCCTTCTTTCATAGATCCTGAATGTTTACCATTAGGGGAGGAGGAACTGAAAATTGAACCGAAGTCTGATACTTCGAAAAGTGTTGAGACTACACCACTTCCTGAAAATTTTTCTCAACTTGATCTATCTGTAGTCTCTGATTCACCATGGGATACTAACTCCGAAACTTTTTCTGACACAGGTGAATCATTTATACTTTGGATACCTCAGGCGAATCATCAACACATTTTTAATGAGGTAAATAAGTTTCTCTGGAAAGTCAAGCTCCAGGGCATCCAAGCCTATTGTAAAAAGGGCTTTTGGATGATCCTATTGAGAAACTTACTGAGAAACTTATCAAGATATTGGTCGGAAGAGGAACCTTGTGGCATGATCAAGTTTCATAATCGATTCAATGTTTGTGGGTAACATTACTGCAAACCCTCACGAGACAACAACTCGTCCACTAGGGGTAATTTAGGGGTTTAAAGGCTTGTTGCATACGCTAAATGCAATCGAGAGCACCTACGAAAGTGGTATAGGTCGGAACTTATTTTTGCTATTATTTTTATTTTTGCTGATTTCTCTCTTGTGCTGACCTGCTTTTACGTTTATATCTCTTGGAAAGTCTCTCTCTCTCTCTCGATTCGTTATCCAGGTACTATCTTCCCATCACTTTTCCTTTACTTTCGTTGTTCCATGTGCATTGCATGCTCATATCTTTTACATTGAGGACAATGTAGATTTTAGGTTGGGGGTGGGAGATTAGGTAACCTAATTAGTATTTTCTTGGTCTTGAGCAAAAATTGTGAAAATTTAAAAAAAAAAAAAAATTCTTTCTGAAATTTCTTATGATTTCGAAGTGATTTTGATGGATATCCTTAACTTAGAATTTCAAGATTTGTAATGTTGGATTTATGATTCTTGGATTCAGTAGACTTCACGGTTAAGTTTGAATCATTAATCCATGATTGAAAGTTATAAACATTGATTGAGTCATGGTTTCACATGTCACATCTCGCTTTCACATTAAGGTTTCAGTTGATATTGAATGGTTAATTTAGTAATCACTATGTATGAAAGGAACTATCCTGGAGTATTTGCCTAACAGGATTGATATGAAAAAAAAAAAGAAAAAGAGAAGAAGATATCTTTGGAAAGATTTGGGCGAATAATCTTCACCGTAGGTTTGCTCCCTATAGGTGTAGATTTAATACCCCTTGAATGATATCTAAAAAGAGTCAGGTGTACGATCTTCACCATAAGTTTACTCCCTATAGGAGAGGATTTGATTCCCCTTCCTTGGCATTACTTTGAATAGAAAAATCACAAGTTAATAGGTCAATCTATGAGGCAAGTTTTGGATTAGGTTTTGGTTGTCATGAATTTTCTTGTTGGTTACCAATGATATCATGAAATTGACGATTGGATCTCTTAATAATGATAAGCCGAGATTACACTATACATCCATGGATCTCAATGTTTAAAATTTTTCTAATTGATGGATTAATACTTTACACTTGATTATGAAGTCTACCGTGCGCTTGAGCTCAGGAGAAAATAATTCCCAACATTCATGAATTTTAAATTTCTTGTATCTGAATCGTTTTTCAAGAAATCACTCGAGTTCATTCTCAACTTATTTTTCGCATACTTTACTCGGGACTAGCAAAATGCTGGTTGGGAGTTGTGTTAAGGGTCAAATAGTGCATATTAGACCCCATTTATTACTTGAATTTACGAGCATAATATTGTTTAATGCCCAGTTTTAATCATGTTTTGTTGCAGGGTGTGATTAGGAGAGTTGATTGAAAAAGGATGCCAAAAGCTTGGATTTAACGTTCTGATGATCACTAGGGCATGGGACGGACTTCAGAGGACCAAGATTGACGGATATACACGGTCAGAAATCTGAGAAAACTAAGAAACTGAAGCTCAAGTGGCTTGAAACGCATCCAGAATGCAAGATCACATGGTTCCCGACATCTGATCGATTTGAAACTTTATACATGAGATAAGAGTCATAAATTAACCGTACATTTCAAATTTCAGCTCTTGGATCACTATAAAAGTGCTCCAACTGACCGATCAGCTTATAAACCATCGATTCTGGGCCCACATGATATCTGGAATTACCTCGAATTTGGTATCAACGCCTTAAATGAGGAGACCAATAAGATGGTTGGATCAGATTTCGTAAAAACATCATAGTGGACCCCACTTTAGCTTGAGTGTATATAGTGCACATGTGCACTAGCCGTGCACGTGATTGCCCAAAGTCGGTCAGCGCTGCTGACCGACGTTTCCTTCTCCAATTCAAAAAAAAAAAAAAAAGTGCTGCGTAATGCACGGCCGCTAGCTGTTTTGCGGAAGTTAGTGGGCCCCACACGTGCCCTGTAAGCTCAATCCGAACTGTCCACCGTGTAGACGGTATTGAATACTTCAAAACTATGTTGTCACTTTTCACCCATGCATGTACACGTGTGAGATACAGAGGCCACAAAAGGGCTGCCCTGCAACATTCAAAACTGATCCTTTTGTGATTTCTTCTCTGGGCCACGTCAATGGACGTTCAAAACTACCCATTCTTGACTGAAATTTCGTCCTGAATCCAATGGACGGGGTGAATTTTCCAGAAAATGCTTCTGTGGGGTCCACCGATCACAACAGCGAAATGGTGCGAAAGGTTTCGCACATCCGTGAAAACTGACTTTTCCAGGCGGTTTTGGCCCACCATCTTTGATCATATGGTAGATCTAAACCGTCTATCATGTAGAGGACCCAAGAAAGTACTAAGGGACGGTGTTTCTTTGGAATTTGAGTGAGGAAAGTGACGTGTTTCGAGGCACCGAACTTGGCTGCGAAAAAGCTTTCAATGGGCATGCATAGCTTTCCAAATCCGATTCAAATCCAATTTTCACCACTCCAGCAGCTATATAAAGAGGTTTTGGACATGGGGAGCATTCATTCAGGTCTTGGGAGAAAGATTCAGAGTTGGGAAGGAAGGCTCAGGTCGGACGTCTGCAAGAGAGAGAGTTGAGTTTGTTTATTTCTTTTATTTTTATTTTATTTTGTTTTGAGATATCTAGCCTATTCATGTTGGGCTAAACCTCCTAGCTAGGGCTAGGAGGTAAAGCTTGTAGTGAGATGGGAGAGTTTAATTTATGAATTTTTTATTTAATTGAATTAATGTTGATGCTAGTTTAATTAATGGCATGTTTTAGTCTTTAATGGTCTGTTGTGACTAAAATTACAATGGGTCTGCAATGACTTTGATTATGTCCTTATACTTTTATGTTTATGACGTCAGGACGTCCTGTTGTTCATCATAGTCTCCTGGGCATGGTTGGATGATAGTACCCTTCCTAACTTTCATACATGTGATTGGGTGGTAATTAGTTTAATTCTGTTGTTTGCCATAGTCTTTTGGGCATGGTTTGATGATGGAATCCATTCTAATTCATATACCTTTCATCTCTTGAAAACTAGATCAATGACAGTTCAGTTAATTTCCATGAAACATGAATAAGATCTCCCTGATCTCTATAAGTGGATCCTCTGAATCCCTAGTTCCCTTCTCCTGATTCTCTCAAGTTTAGATAATTATTTCACCAGTATTCCTTCAAATTCAATCAGATTTAGATTTCATCTCATTCTAGTTCTAGTTCTGGTTAGTTTTAGATAACGTACAGGTTTCAGTCCCTTGGGATTCGACTTCGGTCTTACCGACTTATTACTACATCACAACCCTGCACTTGGGGAGTGAACACCCGCTACGACTCTGGAATTTGAAACTACTCAGTTGAGGACACCATCTGAGCTACAAACAATTGAGAATTCAGCGCCTCAATTGAGTAATTTCAATGAACAGAGTGATCACATCAATGCTTCACTTACTGATTTTCAATCTATCTGTGCAGGACTGGAGCAAGAGAGCGTACCTCCATCCACTTTCAAGGATGATGGATTCTTTGCGCAGATCATCACTGTGACGCCCCGGTCACTGCTTCATGTGGGCGGGCACATGTGGGCGGGCGCACATGTGGGCGGGCCCCAAGGAAGGCTGGCAGGCTACTGTGTGGCTGACAGGCTACTGTGTTGGGCGAGCTACTGTTGTAGTTGACTGTAGCGTAACTTGTCCCACATCGAAAGAGTTGTCTAGAGTTGTGGTGATTATATGTGGGGTTCCTCCTTTAACGGACATGACGCGTTTTAAATCCGTGAGCCCACCGGGCAAAGCGGACAATATCATGTGCTGTGGGGGTGGGCCTTACAAATGGTATCAGAGCCGAGGATGGCTCTGCCCTCGGTGGGGGATAATGTGACGCCCCGGTCACTGCTTCATGTGGGCGGGCACATGTGGGCGGGCGCACATGTGGGCGGGCCCCAAGGAAGGCTGGCAGGCTACTGTGTGGCTAGTAGGCTACTGTGTTGGGCGAGCTATTGTTGTAGTTGACTGTAGCGTAGTTTGTCCCACGTCGAAAGAGTTGTCTAGAGTTGTGGTGGTTATATGTGGGGTTCCTCTTTTAACAGACATGACGCGTTTTAAAGCCGTGAGCCCATTGGGCAAAGCGGACAATATCATGTGCTGTGGGGGTGGGCCTTACAATCACAAGCCACAAAAATGAGTCACGCTTATCTGAATTTTCCAACTCGTGGGATTGCTTGGCACACTTTGCGGTTTCAAACGATCCCATGTTAAAAGACAAAGTGGATACCTTGCGAGACAACATCTCGGTAGTCATCACTGACCGAACGAACCCTTATTCTGAAACCCTCTCTTCCCCTGATCCTAAACGTCTACTAGTAAAGGAAGAGGAACTGAATCTAAAACCGAAGTTTGGAGCTTCGGAATATGTTGAGACTACATTACTTTTTAAGAAGTTTTCTAAACTTTATTTACTTGTATTCTTCGATTCATCATGCAATACTAACGTTGAAACTTCTTCTGTCTTAGGTGAATCATATAAATTATGGATACCTCAAGCAATTCAATGGAAGATTTTTTATGAGGTACATAAATCTCTCTGGAAAGTCATGCTCCAGGGCGCCCAAGCCTATTGCAAAAAAGGTTTTTGGATGATCTTGTTGAGGAGCTTACTGAGAGACTTATCAAGATATTGGCCGGAAGGAAAACCTTGTGGCATGATCAATTCAATGTTTGTGGGTAACATTTCTGCAAACCCACACGAGACTATAACTCGTCCACTAGGGGTAACCTAGGGGTTTAAAGGCTTGTTGCATACGCTAAATGCAATCGAGAGCACCTGCGAAAGTGGTATAGGTAGGCTTTTATTTTTATTATTGTTATTTTACTTTCTCTTTTGTACTAATCTGCTCTCTCCCAGCGATCTCGTGAAAAATCTCTCTTGATTCGTTATCCAGGTACTATCTTCCCATCACTTTACTTTTGTTGTTCCATGTTTAGATCTTTTACATTGAGGATAATGTAGATTTTAGGTTGGGGGTGGGAGATTAGGCTTCCTAATCAGTATTTTCTTGGTCTTGAGCAAAAATTATGAAAAAATTTTAAAATTTTTCTGACATTTCTTGTAAATTCAATGTGATTTTGACATCTATCTTTGATTTAGAATTACGAGATACGTGATGTTGGTAATTTATGACTCTTGAATTTAGCTACTTGATAGATTCCACATTTGAGTTTGAATTATCAATCCATGATTAGATATTTTAAACATTGATTGAATCATGATTTCAGAACACGTCTTGCTTATACATTAAAATTTCAGTTCCATATCGAAGGATTAACTTGGTAATCACTAAGCACGAAAGGAACCAGCCTGAAATATCTTGCCATCATGGTATAAAAATTGGAAAGGTTGGATAATTAATCGTCACCATAGGTTTGCTCCCTATAGGTGTAGATTTAATACCCCTTAAATGATATCTAAAAAGAGTCAGGTGTACGATCTTCACCATAAGTTTGCTCCCTATAGGTGAGGATTTGATTCCCCTTCCTTGGCATTACTTTGAATAGAAAAATCACAAGTTAATAAGTTAATCTATGAGGCAAGTTTTGGATTAGGTTTTGGTTGTCATGAATTTTCTTGTTGGATACCAATGATATCATGAAATTGACGATTGGATCTCTTAATGATGATAAGCCGAGATTACACTATACATCCATGGATCTCAATGTTTAGAATTATTCTAATTGATGGATTAATATTTTGAACTTGATTAATGAAGTCTACCGTGCGCTTGAGCTCAGGAGAAAACAATTTCTAACATTCATGAATATTAAATTTCTCATATCTTGTTCAAAATCTCACTCGATTTCATAGAAAGTTCTCCTATAATTCTCAACTTATTTTTCGCATAATTTGCTCGGGACTAGAAAAATGCTGGTTGGGGGTTGTGTTGAGGGTCAAATAGTGCATGTTAGACCCCATTTATTACTTGGATTTACGAGCATAATATTGTTTAATGCCTAGTTTTAATCGTGTTTTGTTGCAGGGTGTGATTAGGAGAGTTGACTGAAAAAGGATGCCAAAAGCTTGGATTTAACGTTCTGATGATCACTAGGGCATGGGACGGACTTCAGAGGACCAAGATTGACGGATATACACGGTTAGAAATCCGAGAAAACTAAGAAACTGAAGCTCAAGTGGCTTGAAACGCATCCAGAATGCAAGATCACATGGTTCCCGACATCTGATCGGTTCGAAACTTTATACATGAGATAAGGGCCATAAATTAACCATACATTTCAAATTTCAGCTCTTGAATCACTATAAAAGTGCTCCAACTAACCGATCAGCTTATAAACCGTCGATTCTGGGCCCACTTGATATCTGGAATTGCCTCAAATTTGGTATCAACGCCTTAAATGAGGAGACCAATCAGATGGTTGGATCAGATTTCACAAAAACATCATAGTGGACCCTACTTTAGATTGAGTGTGCATAGTGCACTGTGCACTAGCCGTGCATGTGATTTTCCAAAGTCGGTCAGCGCCGCTGACCGACGTTTCCTTCTCCAATTCAAAAAAATAAAAAAAAAGTTACGTGCCGCGTAACCGGCCGCTGGCTATTTTTACGGACCTCTGTGGGACCCACACGTCACCCGTACGGAAAATCTGACCCGTTCACCGTGTAGAGGGGCTCGAATACTACAAAAACATGTTGACTCTTTTCATTCATGCGTACACACGTGTGCGTTACAGAGGCCACAAAAGGGCTGTCCTGGGACGTTCAAAATTGATTTTATTACAATTTATTCTCTGGACCACGTCAATGGATGTTCAAAACCACCTATTCTTGACTGAAATTTCGTTCTGAATCCAATGGATGGGGTGAATTTTCTAGAAAATGCTTCTGTGGGGCCCACCGATCACAACAGTGAAATGGTACGAAAGGTTTCGCACATCCGCGAAAATTGACTTTTCTAGGCAGTTTTGGCCCACCATCTTTGATCATATGGCAAATCTGAACCGTCTATCATATAGAGAACCCAAGAAAGTACTAAGGGACGGTGTTTCTTTGGAATTTGATCGAGGAAAGTGGCGTGTTTCGAGGCACCGAACTTGGCTGCGAAAAAGCTTTCAATGGGCATGCATAGCTTTTCAAATCCGATTCAAATCCGATTTTCACCACTCCAGCAGCTATATAAGGAGGTTTTGGACGTGGGGAGCATTCATTCAGATCTTGGGAGGAAGATTCAGAGCTGGGAAAGAAGGCTCAGGTCGGACGTCTGCAAGAGAGAGAGTTGAGTTTGTTTATTTCTTTTATTTTTATTTTATTTTGTTTTGAGATATCTAGTCTATTCATGTTGGGCTAAACCTCCTAGCTAGGGCTAGGAGGTGAAGCTTGTGGTGAGATGGGAGATTTTATTTTATGTCTTTAATTTAACGTTAATTCTTGAATTAACGTTGATTTTAGTTGATTATTAATGACATGTTTTGTTCAGTCTTTAATGGTCTGTTGTGACTAAAATTACAATGGGTCTGCACTGGCTTGGAGCATGTCCTTTTTCCCTTTATGTTTATGACGTCAGGAAGCCCTGTTGTTCACCATAGTCTCCTGGGTATGGTTGGATGACGTACCCTTCCTAACTTGCATACATGTGATTGGGTGGTAATTAGTTTGATTCTGTTGTTTGCCATAGTCTTTGGACATGGTTTGGTGATGGAATCCGTTCTAATTCATCTTCCTTTCATCTCTTTGAAAACTAGATCAATAGCAGTTCAGTAAATTCCATGATTCATGAAACAGGCATAAGATCTCTCTGATCTCTACAAGTGGATCCTCTGAATCCCTAGTTTCCTTACCTCTGATTTCTCCTATAAGTTTTAGATTAATAGTTTACAATTATTCCTCAATTTATAATTCAATTCAGATTTCATCTCATTCTAGTTCTATTTCCAGTTAATTTTAGATAACGTAAAAGTTTCAGTCCCTTGGGATTCGACCTCGGTCTTACCGAGTTATTACTACGTCACAACCCTGCACTTGGGGAGTGAACACTCAATAGTGGTAGAACAGTACCTATAGAGACCTTTAGGGGCTCAAGAAGTACTAACTCAAACGCAACAGGCTATACCCGACAAAAAAGGGGTAAGCCGAGTGATGTTATCAGTGAAAAAATGGGAGAAGTGGTTGAAGCTGTCAAGTCCCTTACTATCACAATGTCTTAGGGCAAAACAATGACTAGATTGCAGAGAATGTTGGCCAAACTTGAAGAAGTTGATGGTCTCAACCCCAAGGACCAAATACGGGCTGCCCGGTTGATGCAGGGGGATCTTGTTAGCGCTGGATATTTCTTGAAGATGGGCCATGAGAGGAGGAAGGAGTGGGTATAGAAACTTTTCGAGCGTAGTGGCCTAGTTTGATAAATGAAATTGCGTTTGATAAACTTTAGTGATGAAGTCTGATAGATGAACTTTTTCTGTGTTTCTATTTGTTTTGTAAAAACGTTATACTAAAATGGGTCTGGATGGGTGGTGAAGGTGGATTGGATGGGTGCTCATTTGAGCACAGATTACTCTGGTTTGTTATTAATTTTGGATTGTGGTGAAACTGATGGTTGCACCATCAGTAATTTTGATTATATGTGTGTGTGTGTGTGTGTGTGTGTGTGTGTGTGTGTGTGTGTGACTTGTCATTTGCATAGATGTTACTCTAGTTCAGTTGACTTCATATGATATACCAGCCACTGTATGCAGATTCGATAAGTAGCAATGACCTGCATTTCAGTCAGTCTGGATTTATTACAAAAATTTACTTGTAATTGTGGAGATGTTGGATCTATTCTAGAGGATCATGCATGTAATTGTGGAAATGTTGGATCTATTACAGTGGTTCTACTTGCATTTGTGTAGATGTGGAGCGATAAATTACGGTGGATTTACTTGCTGTTGTGGAGATGTTGGATTGATTACAGTGGTTGTACTTGCTGTTGTGAAGATGTTGGTTCTAACAATCTTTCATTCCTGTATATTAGTCAAATGTTATGTTTGAGATAATCCTAAATTTGTAAGTTGTTTTTCTGCATCTGATCAGTGTTGGTTTTTAAGACTGATTTCATATCATCAAAATGGAACTTGTATAATTCTTCATTCAAGTAAGCAGGGTCTGTAATATTCTTTTCACAGATACCAGGATGTGAATCCATCCGTCTGATGGGTATTAATATGTTGGTTTGGGTTTGAAGGGTGACTATCAGATGAGAAAGAGTATGTTCATTTTGTACATAGATTTTCAATTTGGCTATTTATAAATATTTATTGCATAATTTTCAAGAGAGATGTTTTGAGATCTATACTAGTTGGAAAAACACAACTTCATCAGTCATTACACATCCAAACTGACGGTAATTGGGTTTTTTATAAGTACAAATGGGGAAATACTATGTGGTATTTGTCGGCAGTGCCTGGAATTTATGAGAATTAGGAGTTTGCTCGGGCACAAGTAGAGGGATACAATAGGTGCAGACACCAATCATTTAAATCGTACGCAGCGGCTGTGACAGAGTGGACGAAATTCATGGTATGGATTTACATTTCTTCTGCGTTGGTCTATTTCACCTTCGACATTTTTTCAGGCTATGACCAGCTTTGTACAGCATATTACCTTTCGAAAATATCAGATGGACATTCGTCTTCAATGATTGTAGGCCACTCAGCATAATATTGGATCTTCAACCAATCCAGTAACTCCGTACAGGGCGTCAGAATTCAGGAGCAAAAGCCTCAACAGAAGAGTCGAAAGTGAGTCTGCATCGCTTCATCGTTTGCCTTCAAGACCTGTTGATGAAGTTGGGATGCACCTTCTTGAAGAGCTCAACTCGAAAGACAATGGGGTTGATACAGAAGGCGGGATTATGCATGCCATTTTGAAGGTGATTATTGGAGTGATGCTCATATACGCAGTCATATTATGGTTTGTTTTCTCGCTTTGATGATAACAATGTGGAACAATTGCTTCGCTGGATGACTGGGGCATAGAACATATAATTGTTCACTTTGAAGAAATAGCCTTTTTGGGTTTAACTTGGTGATCGTTCATTTTTTTTTTCTTTTTTGTTGTAATTTTTTTTTTTTAGTTAATGGAAGTACGTGATTAGGTATTTGTGTTAAATGTAATACATTACAATGTTTTCTATAATGAGGTTTTTATTTTTTATTTTTGGGTTATCTATGTGTCGTGGAGTGAATAGGAATTAGTCGGTGGTCGGTGCTCTGTGGGCCCCACTATGATGTATGTATTACGGACTTTTCACAGTAGGGGAAAGGATCAGCTACCCCCCCCCCCCCCCCCCCTGACACCAGCCCCGTCCATGATGGTCGGTGCTCTGTGGGCCCCACCATTTTCTGCACGTGTTTCATTCATTCCGTTCATCCAATTTTACAGATCACTTAAGGGCTAGATACAAAAAAATGATAGGGATATAAATCTTTGGTGGGCCACAACACAGGACAAAATTAATGAATGGATATTCGCAATTACAATCTTGCTAAGGCCCACTGTACTGTATATTTGACATCCAATCTGTTGATTTGGTCATAAAGACCCGGAATAAGGGAAACAATAAATATCAACTTGATCCATTACTTTTATGGCCCCCAAAATGTTTTTAATGGTCAAAATTCATTCAACATTGTTTCCTGTAATGTGGTCCACTTGAGATTGAGATATACTTCATTTTTTCTACCATATCATAAATTGATATATAAAAATAGATGGACGACATGGTTGACACACATACATTATGGCGGGCCCCACAGAGCACCAACCCGCAGCCAATGGCTGGTGTCAGGGGGAGTAGCCAATCCGTTCCCTCACACTATGGAGTCCGTTCCTTGAACAAACATTGAATTCGGATTATCCGCTAAACACATATCCACGGTCACTCCATACCAAACATTCTACAAAATACATGTAATACTCATGTCTACAGTGTACAATGTCCAGAGTATTTGCATTGTATTGTATTACATCCCAATACAATACTATAAGCGAATCCAAACATGCCACTAGTCCTGATCCAATAGTCTGGCCGAAGCGGTTCGTGTGCCAAGTAACTCGGTAAGAATAGCAGTAAACTCTGTGGAGGCCACTGTGATTTATTTATTTCATCCACTCCTCACATTCATTTTAACATATAATCATAGTTTTTTATCCCCAAAACGAAGCATATCCAAAGCTCAAATCGACCACACCCCAGGAAACAGTCTGAATTGAATGTCTACCGTTGAAAACTTTTAGGGGGCTACATAAGTTTTGGATCAATCGTATATTTGAGTTTTCCCTTCATCCACGTCTGTGTGATCTTTTGAACAGGTTGGATGACAAATAAACATCACAGTGGCATATATACTTTAGCTTTGGATATGCTTCCATATTCTCAACCTTTAAAATGAGGTGGAGAAATGGATGGACTGTGTGGATAAACCACGTAAATTCACAGTGGCCCAATAGAGTTTACTCGGTACAATAAAAAGCGTAGCTGAGTAACTGAGTAAGCAATATTTCGATTTCTAGTCCGTCTTCTACTCAGATTAGAAGATCCGAGTCATCCAATCATTATACTTAGTTTGTAAGGATCATTTCCATTTTTCTTTTACCATCTGTTGCCTTCCAAAACCAAACGTTCGGAAAATCTCTCTCTCTCTCTCTCTCTCTCTCTCTCTCTCTCTCTCTCTCTATTCCACATCTTCAAACTCCCCGTTTCCTATTTCTAAACCAAACTGATTTCAAGTTCCTCCCTTCTCTCTCTGTTCCATATCTTCAAACTCCTCCCCATTTCCTATATTTACACGTCTTTGAACTCAAATTCCTCCCTTCTTTCCATCACTACCAAAAACAGAAAACATGGTTGATTCACTGGTCTCGCTTGCCAAAGAAAAATTGGTCAAAGTTGTTGAAGATGAGGCGGTTTTGTTGGTGGGTGTCACCAACGAGATCAAAAAGCTTTCCAGTACGTTCACCTTGATCCAAGCTGTGCTTAAAGATGCTGAAGCTCGGCGAGTGAAGGACGAAGCTGTGAAGGAGTGGTTGGAGAATCTCAAAGACGTGGCCTACGATGTGGATGACATACTAGATGAATGGATGACGGAAGCTCTCAAATCACAAGCACCTGATGAAGATGGTGGGTCCTGTTTCAGCTTCCTTGTTACTTGCTGCCTCTCCTGTGTTACTTTCTTCAATCATGTCGTGTTACGCCACAAAATTGGGAGTGGGATAAAGGAGGTGAGGGGTAGATTAGATGATCTCGCGAAAGAGATGAGCCAATTTCATTTTATTATGATAAATAGTGGTGTGAGTGAGAGGGTGGATAGTGAAGTGAGGCGGGCCGAGATCAGAGAGCGAGAGACAGGATCCCTACTCGACCAACCGTCAGTTGTTGGCAGAGAAGATGACAAAAATGAAGTCCTGCACTTGTTGCTGAGGGAGAGTAGTGGAGAGGTGAATCAGGTGCCCTTCGTCATTTCTATCGTTGGAATGGGGGGGTTGGGGAAGACCACCCTTGCTCAACTCGCCTATAACGATGAGAAAGTCAAGGGGCATTTTGAGATGAGAATGTGGGTATGCGTTTCTGAAGATTTCGATGTGAAACAGATTACAGAATCAATTATAAAATCTGCAAACACCGAGTTTAAGGATGAAAACTTAAACTTGGATCAATTGCAACTTCGCCTCCGTGAAATGTTGCATGGAAAAAGATTCTTGATCGTGCTTGATGACATTTGGTGTGAAGATAGTGAGAAGTGGGAGAAACTGAAACTTCCCTTCCAAACTGGTGCATCAGGGAGTCAAATCATCATAACCACTCGTAGTGAAAACGTTGCATTAGCGATGGGAAGGTCTCACATACACAAGCTGGCTGTCTTATCCGATGATGATTGCTGGTTAGTGTTCCGGCGCAGAGCACTCGAGCATCGGAGTGCAGAAGAGCTTTCGGAGTTGGAAGCTATTGGAAGGGAAATTGTAAACAAGTGTGGAGGGCTCCCTCTTGCAGCAAAGACGATAGGGAGTGCCATGTGCTCAAGAAGGACGAGAAGTGAGTGGGAGCTTGTCTTGGAAAGCGACGTATGGAATTCACATGATGTCTTAAAAGGCGTTTTACCAGCTTTGTTACTCAGCTACCATGACTTGCCTCCTGCTTTGAAGCAATGCTTCGCATATTTCTCCATCTTCCCAAAAGATTGGCTTATAAAGAAGGATGTGACAGTGAAGTTATGGGTGGCACAAGGTTTCATCCGCTCCGACAGAAGAAGAGATATGGAAGAAATTGGCAGTCTGTATTTTGATGATTTACTAAGACGCTCGTTGCTTCAAGATGCAGAACTGGACGATGAGATGAACATAGTCAAGTGCAAGATGCATGATTTAGTTCATGATCTTGCACAATCTGTCGCTGGTAGTGACTGTTCACTGGTGGATATCAGAGAGCAAGCCTCGCTGAACCCAAGCAATGTCCGCCATTCTCTTTTAGTTTCCAGTGATGAAGATGGTGCTGAACTGGCTTCCCTTTGGGCCACCTTGTATAAGGCTAAAAAGTTGCGGACATTGCTATGCGTCTCAAGAATCTCCAGGCCTATGGTGCCAAACAATTTATTTCATCATTTCAGACACCTTAGGGCATTGGACTTGAGTGGCACTGGCATTCAGAAATTGCCTGGAACGGTAGGAAAATTGAAGCAGTTGAGATATCTTGATTTATCTGGGACAAAGATAGAGGAGTTGCCTGAGGAGGTGAGTAATTGTGGAAATTTACAGACCTTGATACTCAATTGGTGTTTTAAGCTTAAAAAACTGCCTAGAGGGTTGAGAAAAATGATTAACCTGCGACATCTAGGATTAGAATACTGTTATGAGTTGAAGTACTTACCACAGGGGATAGGGAGCCTAAGTAGCCTTCAGACGTTAACAAAGTTGATTGTGGAGGGTGGCATTGAAGGATGTAAATGGAGAGAAGTGAAACAACTGATGAATCATCTTCATCTTCAAGGAAGACTCGAAATCAGTGGGTTGGAAAAATTGAGCAGGGACGAAGCAAGGGAGGCAGAAGTGTATAAGACGCAGAAGATTTATGCTCTATCCTATGAATACAGAGGTGATGAAGCGTTGGATGATGATGAGGTGAAGAGAATGGAGGACGTGCTTGAAATCCTGCAGCCCCACACAAACTTGAAAGAGTTGACAATACGGGGATACAGAGGTTGGAAGCTTCCCAAGTGGACAGAGGATCCAGTGTTCTCCAATCTAGTGAAGGTGTGGCTCTCTGACTGTGACAAGTGTAAACAATTGCCAAGTCTTGGGAAACTACCTTCCCTTAAATACCTTCAAATTTGGGAAATGAAAGAGGTGAGAAAGGTGGGTGGTGAGTTTAGTGGGGATGATAATACTGATGCAAGTGGTGGTGTCGTGTCATTCCCAAAGCTCGAGAGCCTCGTCATCTATAACATGTCAAACTGGGAGGAGTGGGAATTGATTGGAGATGGAGAGGTTATGCCATCACTCCTGGAATTAGAAATATTTCATTGCCCAAAGCTGAAGGAGTTGCCCAGTAATCTTCCACCGCTCCTACAGAAGCTGAGTTTAAGCATAGGTAATGATGGGTTGCCATCGGGTGGGCCCTTACCCATCCTCCCCAACCTTAACCGTTTGTATGTTTCTGGAAGTGACGAGATGACATCGTTCCCTTGTGGTTGGTTGGGGCAACTCAAAGCCCTCCAAACTCTGCAGATCGTCACTTGTTTCAATTTGAGGTCTCTACCTGCAGAGGAGTTGCAACACCTCACCATGCTTCAACAATTAACGATCTATGGAAGTCCACTCTTAAAAGAGCGCTACAGAGAAGGAGGAGAAGATCGGGACAAGATTGCCCACATCCCCAATATCAGCTTTTGATTGAGAGGCATTACGATGATCTGGCTCCAAGAAGATGAAATCGACGAACAGCTTTTCGCTTGTTTGTTTCAAGGAATTTTGTTGATGTTCTGTGTAACTACTACCTTCTCTTCTTTTTTTTTTGGTAATTCTTTTTCTTTTATGTTTTCTTTCTTTTCCTTTTTTTTTTCTGTTCCTTTTCTTCTCTTTTTTTTTTTTAATTTTTATTATTATGGATTTAGTTGTAATAATATGTAAATCAAAAGATGTTTATCAGATGTTGATTGTCTTTTTATTTCTTCCACATAGACGCAACTGATCCAGCGTACGTTGTGGGTGAGACGCTGACCTCGGGGCCCACCTTAATCTGTTTATTGTGTCATCTGTTACGCCAATTCATTTTATAGCATGGGCCATAGATGAACCGCATACAAATTTCGGGTACATCACACCACAATAAACAGTGGTGGAAGATCATTATAAATATTTTTTTATGGGCCACAAAAGTTTCGGAACAACCTTATCAGAAAAGGTTAGATGGCAACCAGACTTTAAGATGTTTTTTAACGGTGGGAGTTCAATGACTACTGCTTCTAATGGTGTAGTCCATTTGAGATTTGTATCTGCTTCATTTTTGGGTCCATGCCATAAAATGATCTGGAAAAACAGATGGACAGAATAGATACACAGCGTATCGTATACATATACATCCATTTATTTTGTACACATACGACAGCTCACAGCTTGGTTCAAGAGCTCATATAGAGATGCATGGGTCTTTGAAAGCTTCGATTACATCAAAATCCTTCTAACAGTTGCATGGGTAACATGTGTGTCACTAGGATATTACTCTATTGGACACAGCCCACTAATGATGTTCCAAAATAATTAGATTATCAATTGCATCCCTATAATTACTTTAATACGATGATGATCAGTACTGTCCAATTTTGTCCATGTAAATCAACTGTTAAAATCGTTGGTTAGGTACTCGGACATGATCTTGTGCTTGTGGCCCATCGGAGACTTGAAATTTTATCATTTTCAGGCAAAGTATATATTTCAGCAGGTTTATTACAACCATTGTGTCATACATTACATAGGTTCACTAATTAGAGATATTAAAGTTGATTTAGTAATTAAATTTAAACCCCTGTAAATACACCATGAAAAGCTACTTTTTGGAATAAAGTTGATTTTGCATCTAGGCTGCTAGACACAACAAGAGGATTTTAAATCCACAGGTTCCGAATCCAGGGGGTTCCAAATCCACGCTCCCAAGCGGGCCCTAAATATATTACAAGTGTGATAGAGTCTTCACAACTGGTGGTCTCCAGGCCCATTTGATAATCATGCCTGAATTTTGTGATTGAGCCTAGACTGTAACTACAAATTAGCCTTAAGCATTCACAGTCCTATTCTTTGGTCCACCTGAGATTCGATCTGCCTTATTTTTTCGCTCAAGCCCTAAAATGAGTTGTTGTGCTCATACCTAAAATGAGCTGGCAAAATAGATGAACAACATAAATATGACACATCATGGCGGGGCCCACAGAACACCAACCAGTACCGACCTCTATTCTGAAAGGGTCACTGCTGAATCTGACCCCACCTGCTTATACCTGTGTGGAGCCCATCAAACCCGCACGGTAAATAGATCCCACCATAATGATGGGATGCTCATGCCTATCTAATTGTTAGGTTAGCCATAATAGAAAGCAATTGGCAACCATCCAAATGCCTCCAACTTCATGTGGTACCCACATGAAGGTTGGATCAGACTGAATTTTTCATGGTGGGCTACCCTTCTATATAGGTTGATAGCATACATACCAAAGTAGGCCCATATGCAACCCCTGTAGACTGAGTTTGTTCTACAAGCACTTGTGGATGAATAGACCCTTTTTTAAATTAATCAATCAATTAATTATTATTATTATTTTTTTAAGCCTCAATTTTAAAAGATACTCAGAAATTCCATGCCAAGAAATGGAAGTGATTTAATATAATAACTCGGGTGTGCGGGGAAGGAAGTATAGGTCTCAAAAGGATGTGGGTGGAGTTAGTAAAAAAGACTTGAGGATTAGTAGTTTATCTAAAGACAGGGATCCATAATGAGATGAAAATGGCAAAAGAGAATTGGTGTAGCTGACCCCACTTTTTTCTACTTTTTTTTTTTCTTTTTTCTCTTTAATGAATGAAGATCTTATTGAAAAACTGTGCCAAAAGAACAGCAAAAAATACAAAAAGAAAAATAAAATTACAAGCCCAAGCAGGCCATCAAGACACGAGCCAAAAGCCCTTTCAATCACCCAAAACACTGCCTTGCGATGGACCCAGCCTTCCAATTCTGATTCGTTTTCGAAGCAACGCCTATTTCTCTCTCCCCAATTAGTTGTGATAGTGCTTAAGATAATTGCAACGATAATTATTTAATTCATGAATTCCAGTTTTCATAATGAAGATACACAACCGATTGATTCCACAATGCACTCTCATTATAATATTCCCATGCCTCTTGAATTAACAAGGAATTAAAAATAAAAGAACTATTTGTGTTTCTTTTAAAACTGGCCAAATGTGAGGAGTAGAGGATGAGACGGCCAAGCATTGTCACTACTGCAATGAGACTATCAATGAATTCAGACCGACCATCCATCCATGGTCCTGCAATGAATGGCTCACAACATAAAAACCAACTTAAATGGACCTTTTTCCTTTCGACCATTATAACTTCCTCATTGCCACCATCTATTGAGAAGGCCACAAATTGGACAGTTAGGTGTCATTTGAGATGGAAAGCATAGGGAGGGAAGCATATCCAAGATTGAGATAGCCTGAGGAGTTGTCACAGATGGAAGGCATCACCAAGATTGAGATAGAAGGCAGCAGTCCATTGACAAGAGTGACCTGGCAGTCTGTCATGACCTATTACAGTAGCCAATGCCAGGATTTATGGACCACTCAAGACCAATTCAGAGCAACTGAGCTGTGGGTTGTACAAAGCAATGTTGAGAGTAAACTCCTATGTGGTAAACCATGGAACAAAAAAACAGTATTGCATTCTTCATGGAATAATGTTAGCATATACAATCCCCATTTCCTTTTCCCCAAAACTCAATATTCGATCACTTCATTCACAACTGAAGGTTACAGATAAGAAGTAAACATGGGCAGTTTCAGGTTTCAAATTTCTCACCCAGTGACGACATTCAACTACAGAAACCAAGTTTCTAAAATGACGCAACACTGTGCTTTCATCCAATGCATTAACTCTCTTTTACTGGCTTCTCTTTTGCCCCCCTTTTCCAGCCCAAGGCAACTTTTCCCTTCACTTCTTCAGCATAAGCTCCCAAGTCTTGCCTCGCCTTCAGCCTCTACGGTCTACACTCTCCTCATCTTCCAAAACAAAAAAAACCCCTTTCCACCCGACCAATATTTGGCCATGGGCTGCACTTGATCAATGCCATCCATTGCAGGAGAAAGCAAATGAAAATCAATAGTAAAAACACTGAGATGACAGATCCATTGAGTATCCAATACAAAATAATAGAATGTAAAGAACAAAAGAGAATGCAGCACTGATTCGTGAGGAGAGAGCTGTGAAGTGGTGAATCATGGGGACAAATGCCAACTGGGCACACTTGTGTGAGAACTGTGCTAATCATCAAACTGTGAACATTCCCAGGCCCATAAATCAGGCCAATCAACTCATCAGATGGGAGATTAAAAAGCAAATAAACAGCCCATACTCCACTTACACTTGTGTGGGGGGGGGGGGGGGCGCGGCAGGATTCGGAAGGCTCCTAGCAGATCCCACACTAGTGTGCCAGTCGGCAAATAATTGATCCCTTCAATCTCTCCTGCGAATATCTTCAACATTTTTTTTAAAAAAGAAAGGCTTAAAATCAAGTTAGCATTCTTGTCAACTATCATAATATTAAAATTGGCAAATTAAAGAATCAAGACAATAGAAGTTAACAAGAGAGGCAAGCCAGAAATACCATATATGTGTAACTAGCAAAAAATCTCATATGAAAAATAGAATGCTTTGGCTAGAACAATTGAGAAATTCTATGAAGCACAACTAGTTTTGAAATAATGGGGATATGCACACAATGTATAGCTATCGTCACATCATTTCTGCGCTTTATATTTCAAGCAAATCCGAACAAGCATATATAATTTATTATTAAACCTGTGTCAAGACAATCCTAGCAAACAGTTAATGCGTGAAGAGAGCTAGAAATAAATAAATAAATAAGAGAACCCAAGTGACCTTCAAAGTTTACGACAGAAGAAGAAGGTTTGCATTGGAGCTTTCCATCCATACCAAAACCAACAAAGTTAGTTCCCAAAACGGTAAATCTCTCCTTTCCATCCTTTCTTCCACTCTTGACGCAGGGATGAATGTGATGAGGTCGATCACTGTCTTCCTCAAGGATAACTACTCCGAATCCATGGAGCTTCTCTAGACTCCTCACAGAGACTTCTCGAATCCACGAGGAAAGAAAGCAGGAAAATAGAAATAAATTCTAATAAAATTCGAAATTAATTGATGAATGAATAAAAACGAGTTCACAACCCTTTAAATAAGGGTACCAAGCAGTAGGAAAGAAATCAGAATCAAACTACAACTAAAACTCCTAGAATCCGCGACTTACTATAAATAGTAAACTTACTATTTATAGACGGTCGTGATGTCTACTAGTGCGCAAGGTTTTCGGCCAAAAATAGTAAGTGTCCTACTTGGCTTCACCAAACCGTTCTCCTAATTATCCTAAGCACTTTTCATGTTGGACACAACTTCTAAAGCCCAATGGATGAAGAGTTATAATAAAATTAAAACTTACTATTTATAGTAAAAACAAAAATAAAATAGGGAAACGACCATCGATCAGGGGGTTTCTCGCAAATCCGGGTTGCGCAACCCAGCGTAGCGGGGTTGGCTGGCTAAAGTAGCTCGTTCTACTCCAAAATCATATATTTTACGTCAGATACGCCTGATCTAAGGTCCAACGGTCTGGATCACTTCGACCGGGCCTTTTCCGATCCATCTTGGCCATGAAACTGTCTGCGACCCGCTCTACATCAACTCTCAAAATCTCTTACCCTCTTCGCACTGTCAAACATAATATACCAAAACCACCAAAACCCAAAAGCCAATAATTTCCACATGAAATTCCATACACAAAACCAACACAAACACAAAAGTAAAAGTCGAATGAGAAACAATTTCAACACCACAAGAAAACCTCCCACCTAAAATTCTCACACCAGAACCACCATTTTCATGAGAAAAAAAGAAAAAAAGAAGAAGAGCTTTTCAGCTTCTTCATTTAAAAACCCAATAAAAAATCACTCTGCAAAAACTCAGCTGCAAAAGCAGCATCAACGTGAGAAGAGCAACATCAACATGAGAAGCTCTCCATTCGCTAAGCACATCGTCATGCAACTACTGTCTGCACAAAGCCAAGGAAACATACTTGCCAATCTTAGAAATACACTCACTCGATATCACTGGTCAAAATTTGTTATGATTAAGTAGATTGAGTGGTCGAGATTCCTCTTCAAGTCCAAGGGGTGGTGGCTCATCAAACTCTTGGTCATACACCTCACCCGCTATGGGTAAAGCCAGTTTTTCACTGTCCACAGATCCTCTCTGCACAACAATAATCGTAAGAAGAATCAACACAACAGATTCAGGTGCAAGAATGGGAGAAGGCCAAGGGTCTGTTTAAATGTTAGCAAGTATAAACAAGAGGAACTGGAGTGTGAGCCCAGAGCAGAAGTGCATCTAGTTAAAAGGATCATGCAACTAATGTCATGCCCAAAATTCAGGTACTGAGTGTGCACCCTCAGATCCGAGTTACAGTCCATGACTCGTACACTTAAGTGTACTTAAGTCAGTGAATCACATTATTTAATAGAGGCACAACATAATCTGAATTCTATATTCCCATTAACCTCCATCAATACATTCATATCAACTTAATTCATTCACAAACATTCACCACCACACATCCTAAAAAAAAAAAAACCAAGAAAACTAAATTGAGACTTTTATTAAATCACTAGAATCATCAAGTTATTCAAAAGTTAAAAATAAAATCTAAATTTGAAGTTATTTTAAAACAGAAATAAAATAATAATAGGAAACATGTCCCATTTAATTATTCTACTAGTCCAACGAATTAAGCTCGTCTTCGGTTAAATACGGTCACTGATCCGTTGGATCATCCACTGGTTTGGCTTCATGTTCGTGCTCTTGAGTCGTTATATCTACTTCAATTCCATCTGTACGGTTTTTCCATCAATAAACTGTCAGTTGGCCAGGCCCAGTGAGTGAACCTATCATGGTTCGTGCATGATACAATTAAAATAATACATACAAGTAAAGCATAAAAATTAGAAATACAATGCAAATAATGTAATTAAAGTGAATGCTGTGAATGAATTTTGATGATGCATTGAGTGGATATAAATAGAAACCATCCACTTGCTTGAGTTGGATATTGACAACCCGCATCTACACTCGGCAGGCTTCTACCGTTAGTAGGCATGGACAAGGCCCGCATCCCCCCCCCCCCCCCCCCCCCCCCCCCCCCCGAGTGAACCCATCATGGTTTGTGCATGATACAATTAAAATAATACATACAAGTAAAGCATAAAAATTAGAAATACAATGCAAATAATGTAATTAAAGTGAATGCTGTGAATGAATTTTGATGATGCATTAAGTGGATATAAATAGAAACCGTCCACTTGCTTGAGTTGGATATTGACAACCCGCATCTACACTAGTAGGCATGGACAAGGCTTACATCCCCCCCCCAGTGAGTGAACCCATCATGGTTTGTGCATGATACAATTAAAATAATACACACAAGTAAAGTATAAAAGTTAGAAATACAATGCAAATAATGTAATTAAAGTGAATGCTGTGAATGAATTTTGATGATGCATTAAGTGGATATAAATAGAAACCGTCCACTTGCTTGAGTTAGATATTGACAACCCGCATCTACACTCACCAGGCTTCTACCGTTAATAGGCATGGACAAGGCCCGCATCCTCCCCCCCCATTGGGCAGGCTTCCACATACAGTGGGCTTCTAGTGGGTACAATGGGTTGTCCATTAGGTAATCGCACAAGAGTGTTAACGATGTCATGCATGAATGTTTGATGCATTGGTAATCATATCAATAGTCACATACATCTCTCCCTGTGAGAGGTATTTCACATATTCGTAATCTAAGAATATTTCAACACTAATCAGTCCATAATCAATTCAATCAAGTCATTCACAACAACAAATTATTTTAATCATATAGAGAGGAAACATATTGGGATTACTCACCTGATGATTTAGGGAGAAATCCGATGAAGTAGATTAGAGAATACCTTTAAATAATCTATATGCAGTATACCATAATATATATATATATATATATATATATAAAGTTCATAAAGCATTTGATTTGTTTTGATTACTAAGTAAGGTCATACATGAGAGTGATACTTAGGTTTTATAAGGTAACATATCTTATAGATAGGGTTTATCTTATCTATCTCAGCTAAAAAGGGTAGGCTAGATATCTTATAAGATGACCCACCAGATGGATGGCTTGGATCTTGTAATAGCAGGTCGTAATGATAAATAATTTAGCCTATGTATGTTTTGTCCTAAACATGCATGTAACTTATATAAGTTTTACCGTGCATCCGAATGCTGAAATATATTGAATTTTATATATCTAACAAACTTTTTTTTATGTGGACCCTACTTATAGGGATCTGGACTAATTATACGGTTACCACCACTATATTGACCATTGAGAAAAAAATTGCAATCCAATCTGAAATGTGTGGGACCTGTAATAACCTAAATGATTATTGTACAACTATCATAATTTTCTTTCTTTATGGGTCGCACACATTTCGGATGCCCTAAATTTACACTCTTAACCCGTAGTAACCTTCCAAATCAAATAGATGGAGTGGATACAATACATATATCACTGTGGGTCCACAATCTGATGACCCAAGATGGTTTCTAATGTTAGAAACCGCACTTAGTTTTAACGCTGGAAACCAAACTTTATTTTTTTGTACCTATTTATTTATTTAATTTTTTTGATAGGTCTCACGATAATCTAAACTATGGGTGAGATGAGTAATCTCTTCATAAAGGACGAGCCCAAAAATCTCCTCGAAATAACACTTTTGGGGCCCACGTGAATAGTCAACGGTGCCCATTTAATTTTCACTATTTAAGGTGCTGCGATCCATGTGAGTTTTCTTTTGAATAAAATTTTCAACAACGTCTCTTATTAAGTGACAAGATTATTAGACGCTACAGATTTAATACTTAACATAAAAAAAGCCCTGCATAGAAGGCCCATCAATCCGGATTAATTTCGATACCGTGAATAAATGAACTTCACTTTTGCACGTTGGAGTGTTTTTACACCCATTATATATTTTATATATATATATATATATATATATATATATATATATATATATATATATATATATATATATATGTATATTCATGATGGTCCATACATAATACGTGTGCATAAGATCTATCTCATTCACCATTTTACCCACATCGTTTTAGGACATTGGTAAAAAATGAAGGAGATTCGTTATTCTGATGGGTCATACTACCATGAACAACACCGACTGTTCTTCCACCATTAAAATATATACATTTCTTATTTCAAACCTTCCTAATTGTCTATGTACGATCTGAGTTGTTCATTGGTCCACACAATTGTTTTTTAATGGTCAAAATAATTGGTATCTCCATCAGAACTCCTGACGGCCCCGATGGATATTTCAACGGCGAATACATCATAAATTCTATTTTGCATATTATGGCCTATCAAAATGTTAATTTAGCCTAAATTTTAGAGGTTTTCTATATTTTTGGTATTTAGAACCTAATGGACAGAATTCATCGGGCTGCCTATTCAAAATAAGTCAAATATGTAATTCAAGTAAAATAAACAAAAAGAACTTACGTGTTTCCTTTTATTTCTTGTTACATGCATAAGGTGCTCCAAGATGCATCGTGCATATGCGCACATATGATATATGTGCACATGCATTGCACCCATGGTAGATCCACACCGTCCATCACGTAAACCCAAAGCATAATAACATATAGAAAAAATAATAATAATAAATAAATTAAAATCTAAATTAAAATAAAATAAGTACTAACCTTTGCAAGTCGTTCTTCCACTAATCTCTCTCCTTTTCTCTTATTTTTTGTTTTTTTTCTCTTTATGATCGGCGAGAAATGTCCTTCCTTATAAAGAAAAGAGAGTTACTCGGATAAGATGGATGAGATAATGATGAGGGAGGTTGCAACCGGTTTGATCCCCTTTTAAAAAAACAAAATTTTAAAATTTAAAATTTTAAGGAACTGGAAAATTTGGAGTTGTTACAATTAAGGTCAAAAGAAGCATCAAATGACTAGACAGAAACCATATTTAGCTCAGTTCTGAGCTAATCAATGAGAATTTTCAAAACTTATTTCATATTTAGCTCCAATCAAAATTCCAAACTTCTCTCCAAGTTGATTGATAAATCAAGCTCCAAAGTTGATAAATCAAGCTCTAAAGTTATCTCTAAGACTGACCTTTGACTTGAAGGAACAATAGCTCTTAGATTTATCCACGAAAACAGCCTGATTTTCTGAATTGTCAACTTTCCCAACTGCTTGAGGGAAGTTTGGGAGAGACCCACTTCTTTAAAAAAAAAAAAAAAAAACAGAGGAAGACTTTTTTTTTTTAAAGACCAATAATTATTAGCTTGATTTTCAAGGCAAACCAATTAGATAGAATCCCCAAAAAGCTCAAATGGGTTGTTCCTTAAATTGATGAAAACGACTTCTAGAACCTGTTTGGTCTGAATGGTGGGGTCACCTGAAGCATGGAACCATCATTGGATATTAACTTCAGAAACTTTATGAGCCTGGAAATCAATACCAGAAAAGCTTAAACTAATACAGAAGTACTAATCTAACAAACAAACCACCTTCAATGCAGAACTGAAGCTTGGTGGTAGAATTCCCCCGCAAGCTGGTTTGAAAATCACCATTAAACACAGGCATTAACAGTATGCAGAATGTGTTCCGATCAAATGAGTCGATGGTTTTGTCATTAAGTGAAGAATCTTCCCTTGCTTCCAAGAGGAACATCTGAGATTTGACAGAAACATCACTGTCAGACTTTCCATTTCTGGGTATCATCCACTAGATCTTGAATCTGAAAGAAAAAACAATCTGTATCCCTTGTTGTGACCACATAAAGACCAAAGAAAACCTTAAGATGAGAAGGAAATAAATCTTCCAAATGCTGACTGTGTTTCTTGAAATGCACTACCAGAAGGACTTGTTTGAGTTGGAGTTGATCAAAAGCCTTCAAAGCCAGGCTTCTGCCCAAATACAGAAGGTGCTGTTTCAAGGGGAAAAAAAAAAGACTTCTAGTCAGACGCCAATAGAATTACTGCATGTCAGACAATAAACACTTTGAAGCCAATTCACACGGAAAAAAAAAAAAAAAAAAACCATTCGATTGGATACTTTCCCTCCACATCTCGCAAATAGGCTTTTTCTAAAGAGATTGTTTCTTTCAGGAATTTCATCAAACATGCAACAGGCATCGTCGAGCTGGACCATTGGATGTATCTAGAGATCGTGCAATTCCATGCAACGAGATCAAACCAATCAATTTGCTTGAAGATGGAGATGTATGAATCTAGTATCAAACTTGAGAAAAGAAAAAGATCTCCACTATAAAAATCGTAGGAATTGCTCATGAAAACCGTAGGAAGAGAAGTCACGAAAATTACTTTAGAAAAAGCAAATTAATCTTCCAAACCGTAGGAATTGTACATGAAACAAAGAGAAAATCCATAAAAATCAACAGACCATGGAGTATCCATCTGTTTGAAAAGCTTTTCATACTTATGGAGAGATGCAGTTCACTAAAACTTAGTGGGTCGACTCAAACATGTTGAGTCGACTCGGTTCAATGAGATTCCAAGCCAGGTTTCACAGAAACTCGCTGGCCAGCATGACTCACTCATGACTTTACGCGTCGTGTCAATTTAGAAATTAGAACACTACTTCAGATCCAACTCATGAACATCCACCCTCACTTCATTTAGAAATTAGGACACACAAACAGCTCACCAAAGCTACTTATTTCTTGTCCTTCAAATACACGGGAGAATATACATGCAGCGGGCAATCCCCTGATTCGCCTTTAGTCAAATGAAACTAGCATTTGACATGCATTTCATGAGCCTGGGATAGTGATGTAGAACGTGTCACAGAGATATTCTCAGCATGGTTGAGCCATAAGGAAATGGACCATGAATTAACCATAACTTTTGATCCGGGTATCGTTATGGGGCGTACAACCTATCAATCTTTACTGAAACGGGCCATCTGAGGCGAACCAACCCACATGGTGGGTCGCATCTGTCCGTTTCATCAGAAAACGCGCGTTTTCAGCTTAAAAACGAATTTTTAAAAATTTTTTACTATTTTTAATAATTCCAATTTTTTAATATTTTTAGAGTTTTAGATTTTCTTTCTTTCTAGAAAGAATCTTTTAGTTATACTAGGACTCTTCTAGAGAAAGTTTATTTGTAATTTTTATTTTTAGAAATTAGACTTTAGAAGAGTTTTACTAGAATTAGGATTCTACTTAAAATTAGAATTTTGCTATTTTTGGTAATTACGAATTTTAGTTTATCTTTTTTCTTTATTTAATGGTGTAAGAACATACATTAGACAATTATCAATGATTCATCAATTAATTTCGAATTTATTAGAATTTATTTCTATCTTCCTGCTTTCTTTCCTCGTGGATTTGAGAAGTCTCTGTGAGGAGTCCAGAGAAGCTCCGTGGATTCGGAGTAATTATCCTTGAGGAAGACGGTGATCGACCTCATCACGTTCATCCCTGCGTCAGATAGGTTGACTCAGTGCATATGTCAACTCATCGTGTACTAAAGATTTTAACACATATATTAGGGCCTTTATGCATCTCCCTACCACATCAACTTGTGAAAGAACCTAATCCACAAAATAAGTGAACAGTGAATTAACTAAACAAATTTATGAATCTATTGCCATTATAAAATCACATCTGCATGATGTCAAGAAGCATAAATTTCACCTGTCCAGCAAATTTAAAACTGTGTCCACATGTATCCCATTCCAATATATAAATTTAGTAAATGACACCTAGAACAAGAAAATGTCAAGATTCAATCAGTAAAGAGACCACACTCTCAAGGGATAAGAAAATTTCAGTTGCTGATAATATGTGCCCCAATAATAGATGAATCCATGATACCATACTCTGAACATGATGAGAAATAAAAGAACTAAGCCTTGTCTGGTGAAGATCACAAAGAAATAGAGGTGTCTAGAACTCACCCATTCGGTTCGGGCCGAGTCGAATTGAACCGAGTCAAATGAGTCGAGTTAGTGGAATCGGGTCATCCCGTGCCCACCTCTAGTACAGAGCTTGTACGCTAAGCTTAGCTTAACGTACAAGGCAATGTGTGTGGGACTCACCATGATGTGTGCATGACATCTAATCAGTCCATCATGTTCTCTTGGACGCTAGAAATTATGATGATAGAGAACTTGGGTGGGCCACACACAAGTAACATTGTGATGGAAATTCCACCATCAAAGAGCTTCCAGATTGCCTGTGAGGCCCAAAATATTTCATAATGATTTTACATGGTTTGGGCTACACGAGGTTTTGATCAGCAGGATGTACACGAGGTTTTGATCAGCAGGATGAGGGTTCCGTAGTAAGTACTGACCCCTCCAGTACCGGAGTTGGTGCTGGTCGGTGCTCAAAAAGTTCAGTGGGCCCACCATGATGTATGTGTTTTATCCATGCTGTCCATCTATTTTTCTATATCATTTTAGGGCTTGAATCTAAAAATAAGGCAGATTCAAATCTCAGTTAGACCACACCACTTGAAATAGTGATGATTGAACTACCACCATTTAAAACTTCTTGAGGCCAGTGGGCATTAGGAAGTTTTTAACGGTAGACGTTCAATCACTGTTGTTTTTTGTGGTAGACGTTCAATCACCCTAATTGGATAGTCCTTGAATCGCATTAAGCTTAGACCGTAATTGTTCGAGCCAAGAGTTGAAGGGGTCAGGTCAGCAGGCCTTTGATGGGCCTAGCTCAAAAGGCACGGCCAGGCTCACATAGACCAAAATGAGAGACGGACATGATCCGGAAGAGCCATCTCTCTGCATGACATGTAGCAGGATTACGTCCAAACCAAATTTTCCAATATGCAGATCCCAAGCATGGATTTCAATGGCAATTTTATCATATGTCATGCATGACGATGGAGCCCACCTAATGAACAGCCCGGATCTTGCAGGAAAGTGGGTGAATGGGCTCCGGGTCAGAGCGGATTGAGGCCTGCTTGTTTTGGCATGTCACAGGCCCGGTCTGGCTCGGACCTAGGTTTTACTGTGTGGGCCAGGCTTTGAAAGACATCAGTCGGGCCCCACCCAGGCCAGTAACAGCCCTTTGACCATGATGGGCGACCTTGTTTTGTAAACAAAACCAAGTCCATTGTGAAGTGGAGCAGCCATCATGACCGTCAGTTCATTGGGCCCAGTTTGTGGCCCTGATTTCTAATGCACAATTGAACTGTCCACATTGCAGTAGCGCATGTGATTAGGACCACTTATTTGGTGGACCACCGTCGCAAGGAGGGTATGTATATGAAAAATATATCATTTTTCTCTTGATTTTGATGTTGCATGCAAGGTATTTGATGAAATATATATAAACGGCTGGTGCTGTTTTACATACAATAGGAAATTGAAAGCCCACTCCATGTATTTGTGAAAATGTTGCACATGTTCGATCTTAACTTGAAATCAGCTCGAACTGGCCCGAGCTGCTGACCAAACCGAGCCAAGCTAGCCAATTAGGCTCGAGGATGGAGCTGAGTTTGAGCTGAGGTTAGCTAGTGGCTGAGCTGAGCGCTTAGCTCGACTCAATTTGACTCATGTACACCTCCAATCACGAATGAATTAATGACTTGCCAATGATTTTTAACTATCTATTTAAATGACTAACATTTAGATGGCTCAAGTCATTTTATTAGTGTCATTTTCATTATGTAACTGATAAACAAATTATTTTGGAATATACCGTGAATTCGTAGCAACGACAACACATGCTAAAATATAACTTTTCATTTAGCATTGTTAGTTCCATTGACCTTTATTTATAGTTCGGACCGCATAGAGAAAAAGGTGCATTTACATCCAATTATCCAATTGTCTCCAATGCTCTCGAATATAATGTGCCAAACGATACCTTTATACGGATATGTATTTTATCTCTGTGGTGGTTCAAGATGTTGCACGAGTTTTGGCCAATTGAGGTGGCCCATACGCTAGCATGAGTTGTAGCCCATTGAGGCCTACACGCTATGTGATCTTGAAGATCGGGACCGTATGATGAACTCTATGTTATGCAGGCCATAGAATAATCAAAGAAGATTTTAAATGGCTTTTGTTTAGTTCTATATATCAATGGTTAGGATGGTTGTTGACCATGACCATGTGTGAATAACTTATTTAAGATAATAAACGGTTCAGATAATTGGACCATAGTGGCCCAAGTCTAACACACTAGTTTCTTTGTAGTGATGGAGGGAAAATGATCTCATGATAAATAGCCAACTGCGAGTCCTTGTGGCCCATTGTGATGGTTATTTGATATCCAACCGCGAGGCCTTTGGAAGGTTTCAACAGTGATCATCATTAGCATGGCAGCTTCCTGTGGTATGGCCCACTTGAGTCTTGGATCTGCCTTATTCTTGGACTTATATGTTAAAATAGTTTGAACAAATGAATGAACGGTGTGAAGAAAACCCATACGCCATGTCAGGCCCCATAGAGCCCCTGCCTGGGTCAATTTCTGTTCAGACAGAGACAACATGCAATCAGACTTTTGGAAACCCAGTTGGTTTTGATGTTAGATCCACCCCGACCATCATGCCTATGGCATCAAACGTCAACCGTACATGTGTTTTAATTTGATCACGCAATTGGAAATAGTATACTGGGCATGCTCACCCTCTAAATTGTTTTCCTTCATGTGGCTCACTTGATTAACCAACGGGCCTGATGTTTCGATCCCAAGCTTAAGTTTCTAATGGTTGGAAGATAGGCCTGTAAATTAATAGTAAGGGTTGATGTCTCTCTTCTAATTTTCCCTTTGGTATGGCTCACTTGAACTACCGGTCAGTCTGATTATTTTATTTTATTTATAATTATGGACCTAAGGCAACATTGCACATCTTATGGTCGGAATGGATCTCACATGCACGTTAAGGTAGGCTCCTATAAATAAAAGGCGGCATCCAATAAGAGATTTTAGTACATAGCACCACATTGCTACACAAAGAAGTAATTATTTGCCATGAATTTTTGGAAAACCAGTGGGTAGCTCTAGTGGGCTCCACCTTGGTGTTGATGTGAGATCCACCCAGACATTAGGTGTGTCACACCATGTTAGGGCCCTGGCCAAAAAATTAGCCCCATACATGTTTCAAACGGACCACAGGTTGCATAGGGCATGCTCACACTCTCAACTGTTTCCTTGATAGTCCTAATGATTTTAACTCAAGCCTAGGTTTTAGTGGGGTGTCTAATGGTTGGAGTGGATTTTATATAATCATCATGGTAGGCAATGCAAATATCAAGTGTATCCCTCATACATTTTTCCTTTGTATGGCCCACCTGAATCAAGGGTCATTCTAATTTTTTCACCTTTTTTCCTGAGATAGTATTACACATCTAATGGCCAGGGTAGATCTTAGATAGATATCCCCATGTGCTCCAAAAAAAAAAAAAAAAAAACAAAAAACAAAAAAACAAGAGTGCGTTCCAGTAAACAAGGCAAGAGTCAAGAGGATTCTTTTTTACTCGGGCAGGTTAGGCTTACACTGCCCCGTATTTCCAAGCTAGGCTTAAGTTGGACTATTTTGGCCTATCACTAGTCGAGAACAGGTATGGGTAGGGGTGTCTACAGGCCGGGTTTGTCCAAGCTCGGCCTAAATTGTACAGCCTAAGCGCAAACCAAGCCCAAGCCCAAGCCCAGATGGGCCAAAATAGTACAGCTTGAGCTCAGCTTGAAATGTTTAATACAGAGCCCGGACAAGAATGTTTATACAGAGTCCGACCCAGGCCTGCGCCCGAATGAAATTTTATAAATATACGTTTTGGTGGGCCCCAAATATACCTCTGACACATTTCCTTTTGACATCTATTACACACATTTAGTGGGCCTCACTTTCAAGGGAGAAAGAAATAGAGAGGTGAACCTGCTCCAATCATCAACAATGCTACTGGACGGAGACCTCACTGTCTCAAGCTGATCAAGGCTTGGTCAGTTGAGGTGCGGAAAGATAGATGGGAGGAATTGGTTGAAGGTGAGAGAGAGATGGGAAAGAAAGCGCGGGAGGTGAGAGGGATATGGGAGCACTGGGCAACATGTGGGAGAAAGACCAAGATTGTTTCTTTTTCTTTTAACCTGCAGAAGCACCAACTAGTTGAGGTTTTACGTAAAATTCACCTCGATCACTAGGTATAACACCTCATATTAGGCCCAGAGTGTAAAAAAACACCTCTGCTAGTGTTTCAAGTGGACCATACAATTGGAGACGGGGCAATGCTCACCTTCCAAACTATTTCCCTTTCCTTGATACAGGTGAATAATGGATGGGCTTGATATTTAAGTTCCAAGCCTATGTTTTGGTGTGATATCTAATGGTTGGAGTTGATTAAATATAATCATCATAGTAGACCTTGTAAATATCAAGGGTAGGAGTCTCTCTCCCAACTGTTTTCCTTTATAATCATCCATGCATTTAAATAAGATGCATTGTAAATTGTGACTATTTTGATTTATCATTTGAGTAATCTTCGAGGAATTTCCACTGAGTTGGCCACTTACGATTTGAAATCGATAACCGTAAAGTGATGCCGGTAGTTGTGAGAAAGTTGGAGCATAGGATGTCGCATTGGAGCCCACGGTAAAACGTGGCTCAAGTGTAGCAGCATTAGCTCGGCTAGGCTACAGGAGCTTGAGCCGTTTGATTTTCCTTTGCTTTAGGAGTATCCCTTTATATATATTAATATATTAGCTTGTAAATTAACCCTTGCATTAAAGTGTTTAGAGTGTCATTCTAATCCTTAATATGATATTAAATGCAGCGTAGATCTATCTTGGTATTGTGGGTTGATGCTTGGAATTGTGTGAAATTGGCATTATGTGGAATGTGTACTGTCTTATACTTGAATAAAATAGGTGATAATGATGGAAAGGAATCCAGTGGATGTGTTTTCACTATTCCATGAAGATGGCAAATCCATAGTAGGAATGTATGTTATATCTTATACTATGATTGAAATGCGTGATGGTGATGGATAGAGTCTCCTGGATATGCTTCATTGTTTCATGAATATGGTAAATATATAGTAGGAATGCGTGTTCTATATTATACTGAAAATGTATATCATCAAACATTATGTCATCTTTCTATATATAACATGTATCATGATGATTCATGCACTTACATCATATATGGTAGTGGATGAATGTATGTTGTGATGGGTGGATGGATATATGTTGGTGGAGGATGGATGTATGTTAGCAATTGTGTCGGGATATGTTTGATGAGAAGAGGGCATGGGAAGGGGTAGGACCCATGCCTGCCTGGATTCTGGCTTAGCTGGAAACCCCCATCATCAGGTCTGAGTTTGGGTGAGCATTCCAAACATGTGAGAGTCTCCACTACTGAGGATGAGTGGGGAAGAAGTGTGACAAGCCTCCCTAGTGGCGAACCAGGTTTGGTCGATATAACTGTTGAGTGGGAACCCCAACTGCAAAGATCGGTTAGTATGTAAACGAATGCATCCCTCAATCAGTTGGTTCGAGTAGGAGGAACGTGATTTAGTCAATTGCTACCATTTACTCTACTGTCGAGGACAGGTGTCTGCGCATAAGTCCACCGGCCGATCCAAGTAGGATGCCCTATTATTTAGGACGGGTGGAGATAGATGTGAGGGCTCCACCGGACGGTCCAAGTAGGAGGAACATAGATTTATCACTAACATTGACCCTACTACTGAAGATAGGTGGACCATGCATAGGTCCGGCCGGTCTGGGTAGGATGCCCTACTCTCAAAGATAAGTAGTGTTGCCTGTGATTGTTTGGCTTACAGTGTATGTGCAGTATGTGAGGAATGGATCTTTGCATTCACTTCCACATTGCATTCATGCTTATCTTATTTTACTGTTTTACTTGAGATATGCATTTACCTAATATTTATGATATTAATGTGGAAGTAATATTCGTTGCATTCATTTCTTCACTAAAAGCTTGTTTATCCTATCTACTACATTACTTAATAAATGTACGATGCTATTCATGGAGTTATGTTCATTGCATTCATTTCCATGCCGCACACAAGTACCTTACACACTCGATTATTTGTGTAGGTGATGCAGGGATGAACGTGGTGAGGTTGATCACCGTCTTCCTCAAGGATAACTAGTCCGAATCCACGGAGCTTCTCTGGACTCCTCACAGAGACTTCTCGAATCCACGAGGAAAGAAAGCAAGAGAATTTATTGATTAATAAATGAATAAAAACGAGTTCACAACTCTTTAAATAAGAGTACCAAGCAATAGGAAAGAAATGAGAATCAAACTACAACTAAAACTCTTAGAATCTGCGACTTACTATAAATAGTAAACTTACTATTTATAGACGGTCGTGATGTCTACAAGTGCGCAAGGTTTTCGGCCAAAAATAGTAAGTGTCCTATTTGGCTTCACCAAAGCGTTATCCTAATTATCCTAAACACTTTTTATGTTAGACACAACTCCTAAAGCCCAATGGATGAAAAGCTAGAATCAAACTAAAACTTACTATTTATAGTAAAAATGAAAATAAAACAGAAAAACGACCATCGATCCAAGGGTTTCTCATAAATCCGGGTTGCGCAACCTGGCGTAGAAGGGTTGGTTGGCTAAAGTAGCTCGTTCTACCCTAAAATCATATATTTTACGTCAGATAACTCATTCCGGATTGCGAGATACGCCCGATCTAAGGTCCAACGGTCTGGATCACTTCTATCGTCGACCGGGCCTTTTCTGATCCATCTTGGCCATGAAACTGTCCGCAACCCACTCTACATCAGTAGGCTATGGCATAGTGATGTAGAGTGGGTCGCGGATAGTTTCATGGCCAAGATGGATCAGAAAAGGCCCGATTTGAAGTAGAGGTGATCCAGACCATTAAAACTTAAAATAGACGAGCAAATTGGAATAAGCTATCAGACGTATCATATATAATTTTGGGGTTAGATAAGCTGCTTTAGCCACCCAACCCACAACACTAGGTCGTGTATGCCGAATTTGCGAAATACCTTAAGATCAATGGTCGAATCCCTGTTTTAATTTCATTTTTACTATTTATAGTAAGTTTTAGTTTGAGTATAACTCTTCATCCATTGGATTTTAGGAGTAGCACCCAACATGAAAAGTGCTTAGAATAATTAGAAGAACATCATGATGCAGCCAAATAGGACACTTACTATTTTTGGCCATAAACTAGACATCACAACCGTCTATAAGTAATAAGTTTACTATTTATAGTAAGTCATGATTTCTAGGAGTTTTAGTCGTAGTTTGAATCCGGAACTTTGCTCCCACCAAAGGCCGATTTGATAGTGTCCCCTCTAATTGTAGATAAGTATTGGTCAGTGCCAGAAAAAAGTTCAATAACTTGCCATGATATATGTGTTTTATCCATCGAGTTATGTCTTTTTACAAAATGAATGAAAAAATGTGGTAGATCCAAATCTCAGCTGGACCATACCATAAGAGATAATGTTGATGGAACACATGTAATTAAAAAATTCTCTGAGGGTGACAAAAGTTTTGAACGCTTGTAATTAAAATAATTTTAGATAGGCGACAAAGGTTTTGAAGCAAGTTGATATATGTGTTTTCCCATCATCTCGCTCAACCTAATCAATAGATTAGATGACAAATAAATTAACATTACAAAGGGTCTTAGGAAGTTTTTAACGGTGGTTTACTTTGGTTTCTATGGTGTTGTCAACCTGAGATTTGGATTCACTTGCTAATGCCCTAAAATGAGTTGAAAAACGGATGGATGGCCTAGATAAAACAAGTGGGCCACAAAACTTTTCTAATACAAGTGGTAAGTCTAAACTAGGCCAAGCTAAGTTACGACGGGATGTTTGCATGGGACGATAAGTTAAAATAGACAACATTGAGCTAAATAAGAGATTTGTGTGTTTAAATTAACGAGCGCCGGAAGCTCTTCATTATTTACTACTTTTATAAACTTGGATAAGTTGTGACCTTATATATGATCCCTTAGCTTTCAAGATTGATTGGCGCATCCGGTGACATCCTCGGCATAATATGCTTCTAATTCAAGACGAGGCGAGTTAACCATTGCATTGTCGTATCTATTCACATTTATATTTCTTGACTGCTTTTCCTTCTTAGCACATCACCGACAAGTCCCCGTATGCTTATGACGAAACATATCTGGCCATGTATTACTACGCATCAGCGCCTTAGCGTTACGCTTGGCTACGCATGATCTTTTGTGTATGAGTAGCTCGTACCTTCAGGCACATGTCATTACAAGACCTCCTCTGGGGTTTCGGTCATCCCTATATCTCTGCGTGTTATAAAACTCCTGACATGACATGCGTCTCTGATAGAGACATCCTTGTCATCCTTACTATCTCTCTCTCCACTCCACGAGTAACTTCTCCTTAATGTTATATATAAATGTACCGACATTTGACAGCATTCCATTAGTTGGATCTAGCCACGACAAGTTGGGTGTAACCAGTAAAGCTTACAAGTTATGACAATTAGGGTTCAAACCTTGAATCACTCACACACTACACTGTCTACCAGCTCAACTAAGGAGACAGATACATCTCTTCGTCGTTGTCCTCATCATCTAAGCCTCATCCCAATTAAAATGGATCAGGTACGCGAGTACTGCTCTGCCATTCCACTCTTTTATGAGAAAGGAGTCCGTGAAAGTGCACACAAAGAACGGCTGGTCAACAAGTTTTAAAACGACGAACACCATCACCTTGTCTAGCTGCACCTAGAAGTAGCCCTTGATTAGAGAACCGTGCGCACAGCTGGACATTGAACTGGACTAGATGGGCAACAACCCTGACTTCCTCAAAACCCAGAGACCTCACCTAAGTCCTTGCAGCAGCTTGATAGAGGAGAGAAAGCATAGCCAACATTCCCAAGGCTCCACAGATAGAATGTCGTCCCGCAGAGATTCAAGATCTAGATGGCAGCAGCGATCTAGCAGAATTGCAACTCAGACACCCAGGTATTTGCCATCCCAACCATGGTTCTAAGACTCAGTGACTCATACCAACTCGTCCGGTCTCGAGTCAAGTTATGCCGGGAAAGTTGGGGGGCAACTCCCCAAAAGACGTTCCAGCTTGGAACCATCTAGTGACCTATATTATATCAGTTGGATGAATATATGTAGTTATTTCTCTCCTCAATCATCTGAGTATATGTAACCCAACAACCTGATTTATTTGGAGCTTGGTCCATCCGCGGTGATACATAACATATCAACGGTTCAGATTGCCCAATCATAAGACCCACTGGACAGAGCAAAAGACCAATATGTGAGGTGCTTGCATGGTGCCCAGCTGGTAGCAACAGGGCATCCTCATATCAGCTCATGGACTATTTTGTATAATTTCTCAGCTGGAGGAGGTTCACAGGTTCACTCAACTAAATTGTCCGAGTCTGTAAACGACTCGTCCAAGTCGGGCTGAGTCGGTATGTGTCAGCCCCATGGTACGAGATTTTTGGTCTCATCTGAGTCGCATCATGGTCCCAACGCATTCCACCAGAGACAATTATACTGACCAAACAGGATTATGTAATGCAGCTGAATGCAGACTGAGACCTGACTCAGGCAGCCCAAAGCAGACCCAAACCATACACCATTGACTGCGCCCTGATGATTCAGGCCAATCGCGATACCACAAACAAGCTTGCAGAAGCAGGCCAGCAGAGTGCCGATGCTAGCGGGTGGTTACGGAGCAGTCAGTCAGCTCCATAGCCATTCTACAAAGCAGCCACAGATACGGAAATGGGCAGGGGATGCAAGCTGCATGCATGGTGACCCAGAACATTAGGCCGTGAAAATGAGGCATCAAAGCAAGATATTCATTCAGCTCAATGGCCAACAAGGAACCTGCCTGCCAACTGCTCAAACTCAGTCCAAAGACCTGAAGCAAACAGATAAAACCCAGAAATCCAGGCCAAAATCCAAAGAAAATAGCGGTGTACATATGCTAACCATTGGATTAATTGGCTGGCCGGAACCCAATTGAATTATATGCCCCAGCCATCATCAGTTGCTTCTCCTTCTAATGGCAAATGAAAAACCCCCAGCAACTGCCCATCTCATTGCAGCCTGGGATGGAATGAAGGCACAGGTAGCTGACCACGTTCTTGCATGCCAGACTAACTTTTAGATTATGGAATTTGACTATGCTCCTTTCCCCAAAGCTCTCACACAAAAACAAGAAAAAGCTCGCCGGTCCACCTTTCTCCCATCCCCGTTACATTGAAAGTTAGTAACCCATGTCTCGTGAACTGGTGAATGTAGTTTGATGCCATGGGATATCAACAAGATTGGAAAAGTGGAACCAAAGATGCTGAGATTTTTTGCAGCATAGGGTAGCTATAAGACTAGCCATGCTTCATAGGATGAGCATAGCTAAAATGAGGATGTTGAGATGGATGAACAGCAAGACGAGGAAGTTAAGGGAACTTAGGAGCAGCTCCAATAGGAAATAAGACGAGGGAAAGTAGACTTAGACGGTTTGGCCATGTGCAACAGAGACCATGAACTGCACTAGTTAGGAGTTTGCTCAAGTTGATGGCTCTAAAAAGGCAAGGAGAAGGCCAAACAAACATGTGTGGAGGTAGTAGAAAATACTCAAGGACCTATGGTTTAACTGAGGATATGGTCTATGATAGAGTGAAATGGCAAAACAAGATAAGTTTAGCTGACCCCAATTAGTTGGCACAAGGCTTTGATGATGACAATGATCATGATCATGATGGGATGATATGGGAGTCAGGGTTCCATGAAGGCCTTACAGAAGGGGGAAATCAAAGGCATGATAACCACTACCAACTGGGCCCAGGATTCAATTGTGGTTTTGTAATGAAAGAGTCACCACACGAAACAGGACTGGTATTAATGAAGGGTTTCCAGAACCATGGCCCACGGGCAGTATCAACCATCAAAAACCTCAAGATATTTATTCTAAGCAGCTTTGAAAGAAAGCTTACTGTCCTTGACAACCTTCTGATAGAGTCAGTTTTCAGTTAGATGGAAAGGGAGCTACAGGGTGGAATTGAGGACAGTATCCAGGCAATTAATACCAAAGAAGGGAATATTCCAACTATTTGGGGCAGGGATGAGCTGCTCTACATGAGCACCTGGTTGAGCATTTTTCCTTAGTTTTATGATACTCGATGGAATGGGAGGAAGCGTGACTGTGTGAATTTGAATGCTTGATAGGACCTATTTCACAAGGACTACCTACAAAAGAGAGGAGCTTTCCTTTCTTGCCACGTTGGCTTTCCCACAAGATATCCAACAAAGATTGAAAGTAGCTTTTGTTTGAGGATCCAAAAAATAATAGATTACAAGATATGGATGAATCACAGTGGGGCCCACCTTTTAAATACGATGGATGAATGAGGTGACACTGGCCCCCTTTCTATTTCGAAAAGACTAATCTATTGGATGCAGACACAGGACAACAGGATGATAGAGAGAGAGTGACACAGTAGAGGAAGGAGGGGGGGGGGGGGGGGGGGGAGGAGGGAACAATTGCGAAACTGACGTACGATATCACTGTCCAGAAGCTCGTCTGCGGCGGATGTGGTCCACTTTAAAGTGGTCTGAAGATGAAGAAGAAGGGAAAAAGAACCTCTTATCCGAGTGGGCGCAGGCAAGGCAGGGTTAACAGCTTAGCAGGCGAGGCCCTGACCGTGGGGCCCACCTGGATGTGTTTGTTATATATCCAAGCGTTCATCCGTTTTTCCAGCTCATTTTAGCGCATGTTTTGAAAAATGAGACAGATCCAAATCTCAGGTGGACCATACCACAGGAAAACAGTGATGATTGAACGTTTACCATCAAAAACTTCCTAGGTCCTACTATAATGTTTATTTGCCATCCAACCTGTTGATAAGGTTACACAGACCTGGATAAAAGTAAAACAAAAATAACAGCTTGATCCAAAACTTCTGTGGCCCACTAGAAGTTTTTAATGGTGAGAATTCAATCCTACTGTGTGGTCCACCTGATATTTGGATCTAGATTATTTTTCTGATGATGCCGTAACATGATCTGGAAAAATGAATGGGCAGCATAGATATACAATATATACTTCAAGGTGGGCCCCACGGTTAGGGACTCAACCACTAAGTTGTTACCCTGCCTCGCCTCATCCACGCCCTATCCGAGTACTTAAAAACAAGACTATGGCGGTAGTTTACACCATTTTCACTTCAGGCAGGATCCGGCGCAGAGTTGAGATGGGTTTTGATTTGAGTCAGGCCCAGTTAGGGCTGACTCAACTTGATCCAGTTTTGAAATAGGCTTGACTCGAATTCAATCCGGCTCAATACCGAGTCCAGCATGCCTGACTCGATCCAAGTTCAGCCCGGCCTAGATTGATCTGATGGAGGCCGATCTGGTCAGATGTACTGAATCGGGTCAAGTTGGCACCGAGTCGTATTGAGAGATGAGGGAGGGAGGGAGTGGAGAGTAGAGAGGAGAGAGAGGAATAAGAGGACGAAGAGGAGGGTGATGGTGGTGGGTGGTTGTCGGGCTTGAAAGGGGTAGGGGAGGAGGATGAGGGAGGGAGTGGAGAGGAGGGAGTGGAGAGGAGAGAGGAGGAGGGTGATGGTAGTAGGTGGTTGCCGGGCTTGAAAGAGGAGGATAAGGGAGGGAGAGAGAGAGAGGTTGGGATCGGGTTGGGGTAGGGTTAGAGAGTTGGGTTTTGGATCGAGTCTAGTCTAACAGGATTGAGTTTCAAGTTTAGTCGGATCCAGTTAGTGGGTAACTCGAACTCGACTCGGTTTGAGTTTGGATTGGGCGAAGCTTACTTGGTTCGAATCGACTCATCCATTCAGCTCAAGTCGAATCGTATCGAACCGAGTTGAACGAGTCAAGTTAGCCGAATCGGGTTGTCCTATGCCGACCTCTAGTACACATAGCTTAGTGTACAAGGCAATGTGTGTGGGACTCACCATGACGTGTGCATGACATCTAATCAGTCCAACATGTGGTCCCCATCATGTTCTCTTGGACACTAGAAATTATGATGACAGAGAACTTGGGTGGGCCACACACAAGTAACATTGGGATGGAAATTCCACCATCAAAGAGCTTCCGGATTGCTTGTGGGGCCCTAAATATTTCATAAATGCCATCCAATGCATTCATAAGATGAATCTCACCGGTATGAATGGACACCCTAGAATTCATGTGGGCCACGCCGGGTGACTTTATGATTTTACATAGTTTGGGCTACATGAGGTTTTGATCAGTAGGACGAGGGTTCCGTAGTAATTAAGTACTGACCCCTCCAGTATCACCAGTACCGGAGCTGGTGCGGGTCGGTGCTCAAAAAAGTTCAGCAGGCCCACCATGATGTATGTGTTTTATCCACGCTGTCCATCCATTTTTCAATATCATTTTAGGGCTTGAACCCAAAAATAAGATAGATCGAAATCTCAGTTAGACCACACCACATGAAATTATTCATGCTATCCGTCCATTTTTCCAGATTATTTTAGGGCTTGAACCCAAAAATAAGACAGGATCCAAATCTCAGTTAGACCACACCACATGAAATAGTGATGATTGAACTACCACCATTTAAAACTTCTTAGGGCCAGTGGGCATTAGGATGTTTTTAACGGTAGACGTTTAATCACTGTTGTTTTTTGTGGTAGACGTTCAATCACCCGATTTGGATAGTTCTTGAATCGCATTAAGCTCAGACAGTAATGGGCCGAGCCACGAGTTGAATGGGTCAGGTCAGTAGGCCTTTGATAGGACTAGCTCAAAAAGCCTGGCTAGGCTCACATACACCAAAAAGCCCGGCTAGGATTACGTCCAAACCAAATCTGCCAATACGCAGATCCCAAGCATGGATTTCAACGACAATTTTATCACATGTCATGCATGATGATGGAGCCCACCTAATGAACAGATCAGATTTTTCAGGAAAGTGGGTGGATGAGCTCCGGGTCAAAGCGGATTGAGGCCTGCTTGTTTTGGCATGTCACAGGCCCGGTCTGGCTCGGACCTAGGTTTTACTGTGTGGGCCAGGCTTTGAAAGACATCAGTCGGGCCCCACCCAGGCCAGTAACAGCCCTTTGACCATGATGGACCACCTTGTTTTGTAAACAAAATCAAGTCCATTGTGAAGTGGAGCAGCCATCATTACCATCAGTTCATTGGGCCCAGTTTGTGGCCCTGATTTCTAACGCACAATTGAACTGTCCACATCGCAGTAGCGCATGTGATTAGGACCACTTATTTGGTGGACCACCGTCGCAAGGAGGGTATGTATATGAAAAATATATCATTTTTCTCTAGATTTTGATGTTGCATGCAAGGTATTTGATGAAATATATATAAACGGCTGGTGCTGTTTTACATACAATAGGAAATTGAAAGCCCACTCCATGTATTTGTGAAAATGTTGCACATGTTCAATCCTAACTTGAAATCAGCTCGAACTGGCCCGAGCTGCAGACCAAACCGAGCCAAGCTAGCCAGTTAGGCTTGAGGATGGAGCTGAGTTTGAGCTGAGGTTAGCTAGTGGCCGAGCTGAGCGCTTAGCTCGACTCGGTTTGACTCATGTACACTTCCAATCACGAATGAATTAATGACTTGCCAATGATTTTTAACTATCCATTTAAATGACTAACATTTCGATGGCTCAAATCATTTTATTAGTGTCATTTTCGTAATGTAACTGATAAACAAATTATTTTGGAATATACCGTGAATTCGTAGCAACGACAACACATGCTAAAATGTAACTTTTCATTTAGCATTGTTAGTTCCATTGACCTTTATTTATAGTTCGGACCGCATAGAGAAAAAGGTGCATTTACATCCAATTGTCTCCAATGCTCTCGAATATAATGTGCCAAACGATACCTTTATACGGATATGTATTTTATCTCAGTGGTGGTTCAAGATGCTGCACGAGTTTTAGCCAATTGAGGTGGCCCACACGCTAGCATGAGTTGTAGCCCATTGAGGCCTACACGCTAAGTGATCTGAAGATCGGGACCGTCTGATGAACTCTATGTTATGCAGGCCATAGAATAATCAAAGAAGATTTTAAATGGCTTTTGTTTAGTTCTAGATATCAATGGTTAGGATGGTTGTTGACCATGACCATGTGTGAATAACTTATTTATGATAATAAACGGTTCAGATAATTGGACCATAGTGGCCCAAGTCCAACACGGTAGTTTCTTGGTGGTGATGGAGGGAAAATGATCTCATGATAAATAGCCAACCGCGAGTCTTATGGCCCATTTCGATGGTTATTTGATATCCAACGGGGAGGGCCTTTGGAAGGTTTCAACAGTGATCATCATTAGCACGGCGGCTTCCTGTGCTGTGGCCACTTGAGTCTTGGATCTGCCTATATTAAAATAGTTTGAACAAATGAATGAAAGGTGTGAAGAAAACCCATACGTCATGTCAGGCCCCATAGAGCCCCTGCCAGGGCCAATTTCCGTTCAGACAGGGACAACATGCAATCAGACTTTTAGGAACCCAGTTGGTTTTGATGTTAGATCCACCCAGACCATCATGCCTATGGCATCAAACATCAACCGTACATGTGTTTTAATTAGATCACACAATTGGAAATAGTATATCGGGCATTGCTCACCCTCTAAATTGTTTTCCTTCATGTGGCCCACTTACTAATCAATGGGCCTGATGTTTGGACCCCAAGCTTAAGTGTCTAATGGTTGGAAGATAGGCCTGTGAATAGTAAGGGTTCTTGTATTTCTCTTAATTTTTCCATTAGTACGGCTCACTTGAATTACGGGTCAGTTAGATCTTTTTTATTATTTTTTTAATTTTTGTTATGGGCCTAAAACAACATTACACAGTAGTCTAGAACAGGTATGGGCAGCGGTGTCAACAGGCCGGGTTACTGCCAGGCCTAGTGTTGTCAAGCTCGGCCCAAATTGTACAGCCTAAGCCTAAACCAAGCCCAAGCCCAAGCCCAGATGGACCAAAATAGTCCAGCTTGAGCCCAGCCTGAAATGTTTAATACAAAGCCTGGACAAGAATGTTTATACAGAGCGCGACCCAGGCCTGAGCCCGAATGAAATTTTATAAATATACGTTTTGGTGGGCCCAAATATACCTCTGACACATTTCCTTTTGACATCTAATACACGCATTTAGTGGGCCTCACCTTCAAGGGAGAAAGAGAGAGAGGGGCGAACCTGCTCCAATCATCGACAATGCTAATGGACGAAGACCTCGCTATTGCAAGCTGATCAAGGCTTGGTCAGTTGAGGTGCAGAAAGGGAGATGAGAGGAATTGGTTGAAGGTGAGAGAGAGATGGGAAAGAAAGGGCTGGAGGTGAGAGGGATATGGGAGCATTGGGCAACATGTGGGAGAAAGACACATTGTTTCTTTTTCTAACCAGAAACACCCAACTAGTTGAGGTTGCCGGGTCATGTAGGCCTCACCATAGTTTTATGTAAAATCCAATTGAATTGAATACTAGTCTAATAAAGATGGAATGCCCCAATTGCAATTAATTTCTTTTATGATATTGAGGAATTGGAGGAACACCACCTGCAATTTGACAGCACTTAGTCATTTACTTCCCAACTTTTTACATACTGACTGTTTAATCGGAACATTCACAATTCATCTCACATAAGCATCCAAACAGGCAGTCTTTGATTTTGCTGACAAAATGTTGATGATGAAACTATGCATCTTAGAGTATTCCATTTAGTATTGCCCCCTAAATTAGAAAAAAAAAAAAATCAGATATATTTTCCATGCTTTTGCAGCATTTTCGGAGTTACCTATTGGGTGAGATTGTGATTTGCACAACCATTTTAGTGCATGTCCGTCGTTTTTCTTTTCCAGTTGATAAGCTGGGATTGGACTCTCAAACTCCATGTGGCAAGAACCAAACCTGATGGATGCGAGATAAAAGCGTGCCCAATGCTTTCTTCTTGGTCAGGTATATGGATAGAGTATCCTGATGATTGTTCCAAATGGGTGTCCAGTAGATAGAAATCAGTCACTTTTTATGGAGGACCACTAGGCCAACTAGGTCCACCTGTGGAACCCACTTCATCTTAGACTGTGGGATCCCCAAGCAACCCATGTATGTATGGTCCAACTCATCTGTGAGATCCATAGAACCTATTGGGAGTTGTAAAGGACTCTTTGTATCATTCATATGCATGATTTTGGCCTCTACACCCAAACAGTAAGGCTGTATTTAGAGAGATCCATTCATCAATATTTGGACTCTATGCATACACTTGTGCCACTACTTTATTCATGAAAGTCTAGCAAAACCTTAGAAGAATCTAAAATCCTGTTTTAATTCCCCAGGTTTTCCACTCCCCACCTAGAAGTTGGAGCAAGATTTTTGGCCAAAAGGAATTCATAGGAAATGTAAGAACCAACCAAGAACTTATTTTATTGTTTATTCTTAAAGAAACTAAGGAATTACTCAGCAACCAAACACCCACTCAAAAAGGTTGAAAAGAGTAGAATGCTTGTGACCCCATGTATGACACATTCAAACTTCATAATGGATGAGTACTGATATGGGTCTTGTTTGGCATGCACGTTGGATGGTTGAAATCCAATCACTAGAAAAACTGTACTCTTTCTTGTCTAACCCTAAATTAGACTGTCCAAACTATGGAAACACTGTCATAGGTCTCTAGTCCAAAATTAGATTTGCTGAATAATCTTAGATTCTTATGATGGACACTTAGTTTGCAGAATTAGGACCATTGCCTATCACTGAATCAACAATTTTGACCATCAAATCATTGTTTGTTTGATTATTTGAGTTACTTAGAATGCCATATGTGCGATTTCTTGGTGAATGTGTATTAACCATCAATGCTATAAAATGCCATGGTATCAATGTTTTTGTCTCAAGGGTTTTGTGGGATTGGGTCTTGGAATTCTATTAAAGAGTAGTGTCTTCATGGCCAATGGTTCCTTTTAGACATGTTGGCATTTGCATAGCATATCTGGACCATCCATCAAGTACTGTCCATTCTCCTTTATAGGCTGCCTTGGAGAAATCATAGAGATGGGTTGATCAAAACCATCCAATCAGTAGCATAATCATTACTAGAAAATAAATCATCGATGTTTAGGATCATCTGATTTCTTCCATTCCTGCAGGAGTGCTACACGTAAGGTGAATGCCACTGAGTTTTGATGCAACAATGTGGATGGGACTCTCCCCTGGTGATTAGCGGGCTGTTGTGGGCCCCATTTGGTGTTTGGTTGTATGCAACCTGCATCATAATGGTGGCCCATTAAAATCAGTCTGATCCAACCATCACGTGGGCCACACCATAGGAAAAAAAAATGAAAACGAACTCATGATGGTTCTAACATGTGGGGCCATGGTTGGACACTTCACACCATTGGTCTGTTGAGTCATGATATGGTTGGACAATGATCCAAACTCTGTAATTCTTATCCACTCAGCATATCCATTTTAACAGATAATTTTAAGCCTTGAGACAAAAAATGAAGCATACCAAGTGAAGCACACCACAGGAAACAGTCTCAATTGAATGTTTACCGTTGAAAAATTCTTGGGGCTACAGAAGTTTTGGATCAATATGATATTTGTCTTTTCACTTCATCCATCCATGTCTATATAATCTTATGAACAGGTTGGATGACAAATAAAAATTACTGTGGGCCCTACTACTGTTTCCTGTAGTGTGGCATATATACTCGAGCTTTGGAAATGCTTTCATTTGGGCTCAACCCCTAAAATGAATGGGAGAAATGAATGGACGGTGTGGATAAACCAAATACATTCACGGTAGCCCAACAGAGTTTACTCAGTACAATAAAAAGAGTAGCTGAGTAACTGAGTAGGAAATTCGATTTCTAGTCCGGCTTCTACTCAGATTAGAAGATCCAAGTCATCCAATCATTAAACTTGAGTTTGTGAGGAACGTTTCCATTGTTCTTTTCTTAACCGGCCATCCGTTGGCTTCCAAAACCAAGGGTTGGGAAAATCTGGTTGTGGATTTTGATGGGGGAATGGTTTATCCATTGTCCAATCTATGGGCCAAGCTTGTGAAAGCTAAGAACATATGCTTATCCTTGGGTGGAGATCATATCATATTATTCCATTCCTTTATTTGGAATAACTAATTGAAGTTGAAGTGGAATGAAGGTTTTGCATCAATCTTCGAATAAAGAGTAGACGAAAACAACAACACGCTTTTGATCAACGCTTCCTATAAAATCTTCATTCAATTGTATTAATAACAGCAGAACAACATTTGCATCTCTCTCTCTCTGTTCCATATCTTCAAACTCCTTCCCATTTCCTATTTCTAAACCAATTTGAATTCAAATTCCTCCCTTCTCTCTCTGTTCCATATCTTCACTCCTTCCCATTTCCTATTTCTAAACCAATTTTATTTCAAATTCTTCCCTTCTCTCTCTGTGCCATATCTTCAAACTCCTTCCCATTTCTTATTTCTAAACCAATTTTATTTCAAATTCCTCCCTTCTCTCTCTCTGTTCCATATCTTCAAACTCATTCCCATTTCCTATATTTACACCTCTTTGAACTCAAATTCCTCCCTTCTCTCTCTGTTCCATATCTTCAAACTCCTTCCCATTTCCTATATTTTCACCTCTTTGAACTCAAATTCCTCACTTCTTTCCATCACTACCAAAACAGAAAACATGGTTGATTCACTGGTCTCGCTTGCCATAGAAAAATTGGCCAAAGTTCTTGAAGATGAGGCGGTTTTGTTGGTGGGTGTCACCAACGAGATCAAAAAGCTTTCCAGTACTTTCACCTTGATCCAAGCTGTGCTTAAAGATGCTGAAACTCGGCGAGTGAAGGGCGAAGCTGTGAAGAAGTGGTTGGAGAATCTCAAAGACGTGGCCTATGATGTGGATGACATACTAGATGAATGGATGACGGGAGCTCTCAAATCACAAGCACCTGATGAAGATGGTGTGTCCTGTGTCAGTAAGAAGAAGGTGACAAGCTTCCTGTCACCTGTTAACTGCTTCAATCATGTCGTGTTAGGCTGCAAAATTGGGAGTAGGATAAAGGAGGTGAGGGGTAGATTAGATGATATCGAAAAAGATAAGAACCTATTGGGTCTTAGAGGAGATAGTGGGGAGAGGGTGGATAGTGAAGTGAGGTGGGCTGAGATCAGAGAGCGAGAGACAGGATCCCTACTCGACCAACCGTCAGTTGTTGGCAGAGAAGATGACAAAAATGAAGTCCTGCACTTATTGCTGATGGAGAGGAATGAGGTGCCCTTCGTCATTTCTATCGTTGGAATGGGGGGTGTGGGTAAGACCACCATTGCTCAGCTCACCTACAATGATGACAGGGTCCAGAGGCATTTCGACATGAAAATGTGGGCGTGTGTTTCAGAAAATTTTGATGTGAAGCAGATTACAGAATCAATTATAAAATCTGCAGACACTGAGTTTAAGAGGGAAAACTTAAACTTGGATCAATTGCAACTTCACCTCCGTGAACTGTTGCATAGAAAAAGATTCTTGATTGTGCTTGATGATATTTGGAGTGAAGATAGTGAGAAGTGGGAGAAACTGAAACTTCCCTTCCAAACTGGTGCATCAGGGAGTCAAATCATCATAACCACTCGTAGTGAAAACGTTGCATTAGCGATGGGAAGGTCTCACATACACAAGCTGGCTGTCTTATCCGATGATGATTGCTGGTTAGTGTTCCGGCGCAGAGCACTCGAGCATCGGAGTGCAGAAGAGCTTTCAGAGTTGGAAGCTATTGGAAGGGAAATTGTAAACAAGTGTGTGATGTAGAGCGGGTCGCGGACAATTTCATGGCTAAGATGGATCAGAAAAGGCACGGTCGGCGATAGAAGTGATCCGGACCATCGGACCTTAGATCGGGCGTATCTCACAATCCGGAATGAGTTATCCGACGTAAAATATATGATTTTGGGGTAGAACGAGCTACTTTAGCCAACCAACCCTGCTACGCCGGGTTGCCCAGCCCGGATTTGCGAAAAACCCCCTGATCGACGGTCGTTTCCTCGTTTTAATTTTGTTTTTACTATAAATAGTAAGTTTTAGTTTGAGTATAACTTTTCATCCGTTGGGCTTTAGGAGTTGTGTCCAACATGAAAAGTGCTTAGGATAATTAGGAGAACGGTTTGTTGAAGCCAAATAGGACACTTACTATTTTTGGCCGAAAACCTTGCACACTAGTAGACATCGTGACCGTCTATAAATAGTAAGTTTACTATTTATAGTAAGTTGCGAATTCTAGGAGTTTTAGTTGTAGTATGAGTCTGATTTCTTTCATGTTGCTTGGTTCCCTTATTTAAAGGGGTGTAAACTCGTTTTTAATTATTCATCAATCAATTTCGAATTTATTAGAATTATTTCTATTTTTCTGCTTTCTTTCCTCGTGGATTCGAGAAGTCTCTGTGAGGAGTCCAGAGAAGCTCCGTGGATTCGGAGTAGTTATCCTTGAGGAAGACGGTGATCGACCTCATCACGTTCATCCCTGCGTCAATTTGGTATCAGAGCGACGTTTTCCCTCGGGCCGATGGCAAACAACGAAGGTATGAATCAAAATCCTGTGGACGATGATCCAGGGATTCGTTATCTTTCGGAAAGAATGGAAGCTTTCCATCGGGAGAGCCAGTTGACCATGCAAGGGCTGCAGGCAACCCTCGACCGTCTTGCGGATGCGCTACTTCCACCCCGAGCCCTAGGCGGTGCTCCACCACCTATGGTCGCTCCACCACCCGTGGTTGCTGTACGTCGTGACCCTGATTATCGCAGAGCACTACCAGCGGTAAATCGTAGGGCTACACCAGATGATTCTAGTTCCAGCGACGAGGACATTAATGAGGGTTTTGATCGACGACCAATCCATAGAGGCGATCGTCTAGATCGTGTTGAAAGAGACTATCGAGGTAAGGCTGAACTTCCTAGTTTTAACGGTTTATTACATATCGAAGATTTTCTCGATTGGCTAGCCGAAGTAGAGAGATATTTCGATTATATGGATGTGTCAGACCATAAAAGGGTAAAGTTGGTAGCGTTTAAATTAAAATCTGGTGCTTCTGCATGGTGGGAACAATTGCAACTCTCACGAGCCCGCCAAAACAAGGCGCCCATCGCATCATGGCCTCAAATGAGACGTCTTCTTCGTTCACGATTTCTCCCTAGTGATTATGAGCAGATATTATTCCAGCAATACCAGAATTGTCGACAAGGAAATCGAACTGTTACAGATTACACTGAAGAATTCCAGCGGTTGGCTACACGAAACGATTTGTCAGAATCTGAGTCACAGAAAGTGGCACGATTTATAGGTGGGTTGCGACCGGTAATTCAGGATCGAGTTCAGATGTACCCAGTCGGGACAGTAGATGAAGCAGTTCAATTGGCAGGAAGGGCAGAAATACAGCTTGCAAGAGCTCCTGCTCGTCCCTATCCTTCAAATCGACCTCCTATGACAAGTCCCACACAGGATCCAGTGCTGGCTCGAGGAAAAGATCCGGTAGGAGAACGTCCTCAACCTCCTCCACCCGCGAACCGTGATACGGGGAGTGGAACATCTAGACCTCAACGGGCAGCACCCACAACAGCGGGCCCGAGTAGGATTCCGAATCCTTATGCTCGGCCAAGGCCGAACAATTGTTATCGCTGTGGCCAACCAGGCCACTTATCAAACACTTGTCCTCAACGTCCAGCAGCGCACTTGACTATAAACGAAGGGGGCACTGAAGATGAGGCCGTGGAAGAGGATCATGGCTTTGATGAATATGAACAAACCACTGAAGAAATAGCAGGTGGCGATGAAGTGACAGGCGAAGATCGTGGCGAATCTCTCGTTGTGAGGCGACTACTGTATACCCCACGAAAGGAATTACATCCACAGCGGCACAATATATTTCGTACTCGGTGCACTGTCAGCGGAAAAGTCTGTGATGTGATCATAGACAGTGGTAGCAGCGAGAACATCGTCTCAAGAGTGACGGTGGATAAGTTGCAGCTACCAACGACGAAACATCCTTCTCCGTACTCAATAGGCTGGATAAAAAAAGTGAACGAGACCAAGGTAACTGAACAATGCACTATCTCATTTTCAATTGGTAAACATTATAAGGATCAGATACTTTGTGACGTGGTTGACATGGAAGCCTACCATATGCTACTCGGTCGACCCTGGCGGTCGGACCGTGATGCGACCCATCGGGGGCGAGACAATGTCTAAATATTCGTCAAGGATAGTCGAAAAATAATCCTTGCCCCTATGGCACCAGAGAACCACCCTGAAGCCTCTAAAGTGGAGGGGAGTTCTCTCTTGACCATTCGGGATTTCATAGAGGAGTCTAAGGAAACCGACGAGGTATATGCCGTAGTGGTGAAGGGCGAGAAGGAGGAACCCTCAAACATCCCTCCAAGCTTAAGACTGTTACTAAACGAATTCAAAGAAGTCTGGCCTGAAGATTTACCTGATGGATTGCCCCCCATGAGAGACATCCAACATCACATAGACCTCGTCCCTAGGGCTAGCCTGCCCAATCGCCCTCATTATCGGATGAGTCCGAAGGAGTGTGAGATACTTCAGGGGCAAGTGGAGGAATTGATCCGTAAGGGTCTATTGAGAGAGAGCATGAGCCCATGTGCTGTACCAGCATTATTAACGCCAAAAAAAGATGGAAGCTGGCGCATATGTGTCGACAGCCGAGAAATTAACAAAATTACTATTAAATATCGGTTTCCAATACCACGGTTGGACGACATGCTCGATATGTTAGAAGGGGCTAAAGTGTTCTCTAAACTCGATCTAAAGAGTGGGTACCATCAGATTCGTATTCGACCCGGCGATGAATGGAAAACCGCATTCAAGATAAAGGAAGGGTTATATGAGTGGCTAGTCATGCCTTTCGGCCTATCGAACGCACCAAGTACTTTTATGCGTTTGATGAATCAAGTTCTAAAACCGTTCACTGGCCGATTTGTGGTAGTATATTTTGATGACATATTGATATATAGTCAGGATGAGGCAGAGCATAAGAAACATCTCAGGCAGGTGCTGCAAGTCCTACAAGATAACAAGTTGTACCTCAACTTTAAAAAGTGTAGTTTTTTAACTAACAGCCTGTTGTTTTTAGGATTTGTTATAACGTCCACAGGAATTCGGGTGGACGATGAAAAGGTGCGAGCTATTAGGGAATGGCCGATCCCGACAAACATTCATGAGGTGAGGAGTTTTCATGGATTGTCGACTTTCTATCGTCGATTTGTGCGAGATTTTAGCACCATAGTCGCGCCAATAACGGACTGCATGAAAAAAGGGCCGTTCCAGTGGACCGATAAAGCTGATAAGAGCTTTCATGAGATCAAGCATCGTTTGTCTACAACACCGATCTTGGTGCTTCCTAATTTTAATAAATTATTTGAGGTGGAGTGTGACGCTTCATATGTCGGAATAGGATGAGTATTATCACAGGAAGGCAGGCCGGTAGCCTTCTATAGCGAGAAGCTTAGTGAAGCCCGAAAGAAGTGGTCGACTTACGAGCTTGAGTTGTACGCAGTTGTTCAAGCGCTGCGACATTGGCGGCATTATCTGATTCAGAGGGAGTTTGTTCTGTACACCGACCATCAGGCATTAAAGTTTATTAATAGTCAGACTAACGAGAATCGTGTGCATGCTAGATGGGTTACGTTTTTACAGGAATTTACGTTTGTTCTGAAACATAAGTCAGGTCAGCAGAATAAGGTGGCTGATGCACTTAGCCGTCGTGCGTCACTACTTGTTACGGTGAGCAATGAGGTGGTCGGCTTTGACTGTCTCAAGGAGCTATATGCCGAGGATGAAGACTTCAAAGATTCCTGGTTGAAGTGCCAAGAAGGTCACCCCAGTGACTTTCATATACAGGATGATTTTCTCTTCAAAGGGAATCGATTGTGCATCCCCCAAAGTTCTCTAAGGGAGCAGATTATTCAGGAACTACATGGAGGTGGCCTCGGTGGACACCTTGGGCGAGACAAGACGCGAGCTCTTGTGGAAGAGCGGTATTACTGGCCGCAATTAGTACGTGATGTGGGAAGATCTGTACAACGTTGTCATACTTGTCAGACCTCCAAGGGACAATCTCAGAATACGGGCCTCTACACCCCGTTACCTGTACCTGACGGTCCTTGGGAGGATTTATCAATGGACTTCGTACTTGGTCTTCCACGAACACAACGCGGCATGGATTCGGTGTTCGTAGTGGTCGATCGTTTCTCCAAGATGGCGCACTTTATCCCATGCAAGAAGACCCTTGATGCAACACATGTGGCGAATTTATTCTTCAGGGAGGTCGTACGGCTACACGGGGTCCCTAAGACCATTACTTCTGATCGTGACACGAAGTTCATTAGCCACTTTTGGCGGACTTTGTGGACGAGATTCGATACACGACTTCAATTCAGCAGTGCTTACCACCCACAGACTGATGGGCAGACCGAAGTTGTGAATCGCACTTTGGGAAACCTCCTTCGATGTATTTCAGGAGAGAAACCGAAGCAGTGGGATTTGACCTTGTCTCAAGCGGAGTTTGCATTCAACAACATGGTGAACCGCTCGACAGGGAAATCTCCGTTCCAGGTTATTTACGGACGAGTACCTCGCCACACACTAGACTTGGTCCCTCTGCCCAAGCTCCCAGGCATGAGTATTGCAGCAGAACATATGGCAGACAGGATCATGGGTATTCATGCGGAGGTGCAGACTAAGCTACATGCCTCGAACGAAAAGTACAAGGAACAAGCGGACAAGCATCGTCGACAAAAGGTGTTCGAGGTGGGCGACCAGGTAATGGTCCATTTGCGAAAAGAAAGATTTCCAACCGGGATGTACAACAAGCTGAAGAATAAGAAGATTGGACCGGGACCGATCATCCGAAAGATCAATGACAATGCTTATGTTGTTGTCACGCCCCAAACTCGGAAACCGGGCTCACAAAATTCCCGATCGCCGAATCCGGCGCCGACAGCCTCCGTAGAACCCCATTCTCGGCTCCTAGCTCCCATTCGCCAGGTTCCGATCCTGGGATGTTACGAGGAGGATTTTTAACATCAGTCTGATACGTAATAAGCATAACCAAAGGCATAACCCACAAACAACAACCAAGCACTCCATTACATTTCCACTATGATCAAAAATTTTACAAGTACAATGAGCATAAAGGGAAATACAATGGTAAATAACAGAAAACTCCAAAATGATCAGCAACGCGCTCCTGCCTCAACGCTGCTGCAGTCCAACGTCACCTGCACGCAACGGTCGTGCATAAGCTTACAGAAAGCTTAGAGGGTGGTGAAAGTGTGTGCACAAGGTAGTAATATGAATGCAATGTCAGAGTAATGCGGAATATGCAGATGGAACCAAAACGTCATGAGCCGTACCAAGGCTATGCAATACAAGACATGAATGGTATCGGCCATCCCAAGGCCATGCAATGTACAATGCAACTCAAGCATACAGATACTCATCAATGTCCACACGTCAATACAGCTCATAGTAATGGAATATCACCGGGGTCTAGTACACTCTAAACCAGATTGCCGCCACATCGCGCGCAATAAGGTAAGTGGAAGAGACCTCACTATCCGTCTGCCAATATCGGGCGTGACTCGTCGATAGCGGACCCATTCCTCGAGCTGGTCAAACTCAGCCTAGCATTGCCCCCTACACTCGGGCGGGTAAGGCCGTACCCCCTTCCAACCGACCACGACACAGTGGAGAGCGTAACCGTCTGGTAATCGGCACTCAACGCTCATCTACCCACTCAGTCTAGACGTTGGAGCAACCTCTTGGTACCATAAGAGTTTAGGGACTTTCACCCAGGGATATCTATAGTACCCCATGTAGAACAAGTATTTCCGGTATCCAATCCTGCCAACCACGATGCGTCTGTGGAGGCTACGGCCCTGATGTCGCTAGGGCGTGCAATAACCATGTCACACAATGCGGAATGCATGAATCACGCTATCCAGTCATGCAACCAATCCTGCACATACCGTGCGCTCATGTAGGGCAACACCGCCTAACCGGGAGCCCATAATCAACCTGCCCGAAGGCAAATGCTATGATCAGTCAATCCTCATACCGAGCATACATATGATGCGCATGATCATAGTTATACTAAACATGTTATAATAAAATGAATTATCTTACGATGCAGATGGGCCTGGACACAGCAAGTACGGCCTGGTGATGGGCCCTAAGGAGAGTCGTAATGTGGACATCCAACCAGCATTACGCTCGCAATGTGGATGTCAAACCAACATTGCTCCCAAGGCACGATCGGTGTGAACATCGTACTTAGTCTATGATGGATTTACACATTGCAATGGACCGTAGGTTGTCCCCATTGGATCTTATATATATATATATATCAAATGAGCCATATCCTATGGGCTTTTATTCAACAGATGGGCCACATAAACGGGCCATACCAATGGGTCTTATGTGCATTGCAATGGGTCGAAACCCGTGGGCCTTGGATTGTATCAATTGGACCTAGTCATATGAGTCTAATATGTATCAAATGGGCCACACCAATTAGGCCCTCAAACGTATATCAAATGGGCCTCAACCAAGAGGCCTTATATGAGCCGAATGGTCCCAAATCCCTAGGCCTTAAACAATTCAAATGGGCCTAATCCATGAGCTTGTACGTATGTCAAGTGGGCCTAAACCCCTAGGCCTTACATATAACAATTGGCCTACCTCCATGGGCTTGCATGCATATCAAGTGGGTCTAATCCCATGGGCCCTTTTTATAAACAAAAAGGGGTTTAGTACCATAGGTCCTACCATATATCAAATATCCTACTTCCATGGGCTCTAAAATTTCAACAGAAGGGTCCAAGAGCATGGGCCTTGAAGTACATCCAATGGGCCTAGTCCCAAGGACTTGCAACACATCAAATGGGCCTAGATCTAGGCCTAAAATGCATCAAATGGGCCTAGCCCATAGCCCTTTTTGAAATTCAATGGGTCCCGACTCATAGGCCTTACAAAACATTTATTTCCATCCAAGCTAATCATAGGGACACATGGTCTAGGGCCCACTACAATTTTCATAATATAAAATATACATTTAAACTACATAATATACATAAAGATATATGGTGGGTCCCACAGAAAATAATATGGGTAGCTGGTAGTGGGCCCCATCATCAAGACAGGTGGACGGCGTGTGTAAAACACCTGCAACAGGGTGAGTCTCACCGTCCACGGGCCGTGGACGGTGCAAATGAATCACATACATCACCGTGGGTCCCACAAATGTGGCCCACCTTAATGTTTATTTGAAATCCAACCCGTTCATAAGGTCACTCAGACCTGTATGAAGGGTCAGTAAAAATTGCAGCTTGATCCAACCCTTCTGTGGACCCCAGGAAGAGTTTCAATGGTGGGTGCCCATTCACACTGTTTCTTGTGATGTGGCCCACCTAGAGTTTGGATTGACCTGAAATTTGGAGGGGGCCCACCTGAGAAGGGGACCCACCTAATGGATGGTGTAGAATAAACATATACATCATGTGGGGCCCACGGCAGCAGCCGTGAGTGACTGCACGGCCGACCGTGCAGGCGCTGCTGCCGTGCACGGTCAAGGCAGAGGCACTGCCTCATTTTTTTTTAAATTTTGTTTTCTTTTGAAAAAAGAAAATCTGAGGTTTTTCGCAGGTAGGGCCCACCATCAGGAAATCCAACCCGTCCATTGGCTCCACCGGCTCGATGCCGACAAATAGAGTCCGGAGTTCGAATTTTTTTGATGCCTAGAAACACCAGAAAAAAATTTCAATGGTAACCGTCCATGTTTCCCATACTGTGGCCCACAAGATATTCGGATCAGTCTCATTCCTTTTCTTGACGGTTGAATCGAAGTGAGTAAGGGAATGGGCGGCTCGGATCAAACATATACATCAGGGTGGGGCCTATACAAGTGGGCCACCAAAAAGGTCCCTTTTTCCTTTCTTTTTCTTCTTTATCTCACTTCCTTAGAAACGTCCAGCGTCTAGGACGCTGGACGACTGGCTAAAAAAAAATAAAAAAAAACACTTGTGGTGGGCCTGATGAAGTGGGCCACCACATGATGGGCGGCATGAAAATAACATCTAAGGTGGGCCCCACTTGAATAAAATACATACATCAAGATGGGATCCATTCAAGTGGGCCACACCATCCTTTTTGCAATAAATAAAATAAAATAGAGAGAGAGACATGGAGAGTGGGACACGGCTTGTGATGGAGGGTCCCCGTCCTTATGGGCCCTCCCTTGCAATGAAACATACAATAAATGGATCCCTTGCACATGGGACCATTAGAAATGTAAATCAACGGTGGAGATCCATTCTCCACCGATATTGACGGTCTAGATGACCTTTCTAAGTGAAAATAAACATCATGATGGGGTCCATGGAGATTGGCCCCATCATGGAATGATCATGATGATCCAAGTGGTCCATCGGCCACAAATAAGGGTCCCAAGTGAGATCCACACCATGGATCGGTGAGTCTCACTTGGTCCACCATAAAAACAATAAAAACTACCCTATAGAAGCACCCACCGTCCGATCTTCTCACTCCTAGGGGTTCCTTGGCACCTTGGCTTCAACTTCAACGGTTAGGATGAAGAATGGAGGGTTGAGATTGGAGATTTTGGGGTAGGAAGGTGGGCCACTTGGAGCTTAGGGTCTTTGGAGAAATGCCATACGTGGGAGCTCTTTGAGATTTTTGTTGCTTGGTAGTTTTTCTTGGAATGAGAAAGAGAGAAAGAGAGAGAGTGATGTAAAGGGAGAGAGAGAGAGTGATGGATGGATGGGTGAGTGATGGTGGTGTAAGAGAAATTTGACTTTTGTGGCTTTTTGTGTAAGAAAGGTATGGGTTGAGAAGACTTTGTTGGCTTTTGTGTAAGAGAGGTATGGGATGTGAAGACTTTTGTGGTTGCTTGGGAAAAGGGATGGAGGTGATGTGTACTTGACATGTGATGGGTTGATGGGTGATTGATTGATGGGATTGATGTGATTGATGTGACACATCGTTGAGATTCCCTTGATTTTCGCAACGCGCGGCGTTTTCTCGCACCGAACGTTGGCTCATATCTCTTGATCAGGGTATCGCCTCGGCGCGTGAGTCGCGGTATCGGAACCGCGGCGACGGTGCGGTCGCTAAGGTATTGGTCTCGGGTTGAGTCGACTCGGGTTGTCGGTACAAGAATCCAGGTCGCGCGTCGATATTGTTTAAGGGTCGAAAGTTGCCGGAATTCGACCGGTACGACCGCGGAAGTGTACGGAAAGGTACGGACCAAGATACGGGTCTTACAGTTGTTGATCTTCCAGATGACATGGCGATCTCACGGACTTTCAACGTTGCGGACCTGACCGAGTATCATGAACCAGCGCAGGAGGAGAACTCGAGGACGAATTCTTTTCAAGTGGAGGGGACTGATGTAAAGCGGGTCGCGGACAATTTCATGGCTAAGATGGATCAGAAAAGGCACGGTTGGCGATAGAAGTGATCCGGACCATCGGACCTTAGATCGGGCGTATCTCACAATCCGGAATGAGTTATCCGACGTAAAATATATGATTTTGGGGTAGAACGAGCTACTTTAGCCAACCAACCCCGCTACACCGGGTTGCCCAGCCCAGATTTGCGAAAAACCCTCTGATCGACGGTCGTTTCCTCGTTTTAATTTTGTTTTTACTATAAATAGTAAGTTTTAGTTTGAGTATAACTTTTCATCCGTTGGGCTTTAGGAGTTGTGTCCAACATGAAAAGTGCTTAGGATAATTAGGAGAACGGTTTGTTGAAGCCAAATAGGACACTTACTATTTTTGGCCGAAAACCTTGCGCACTAGTAGACATCGTGACCGTCTATAAATAGTAAGTTTACTATTTATAGTAAGTTGCGAATTCTAGGAGTTTTAGTTCTAGTATGAGTCTGATTTCTTTCATGTTGCTTGGTTCTCTTATTTAAATGGGTGTAAACTCGTTTTTAATTATTCATCAATCAATTTTGAATTTATTAGAATTATTTCTATTTTCCTGCTTTCTTTCCTCGTGGATTCGAGAAGTCTCTGTGAGGAGTCCAGAGAAGCTCCGTGGATTCGGAGTAGTTATCCTTGAGGAAGACGGTGATCGACCTCATCACGTTCATCCCTGCGTCAGTGTGGAGGGCTCCCTCTTGCAGCAAAGACGATAGGGAGTGCCATGTGGTCAAGAAGGACGAGAAGTGAGTGGGAGCTTGTCTTGAAAAGTGACATATGGAATTCACATGATGTCTTAAAAGGCGTTTTACCAGCTTTGTTACTCAGCTACCATGACTTGCCTCCTGCTTTGAAGCAATGCTTTGCATATTTCTCCATCTTCCCAAAAGATTGGCTTATAAAGAAGGATGTGACAGTGAAGTTATGGGTGGCACAAGGTTTCATCCGCTCCGACAGAAGAAGAGACATGGAAGAAATTGGCAGTCTATATTTTGATGATTTACTAAGACGCTCGTTGCTTCAAGATGCGGAACTGGACGATGAGATGAACATAGTCAAGTGCAAGATGCATGATTTAGTTCATGATCTTGCACAATCTGTCGCTGGTAGTGACTGTTCACTGGTGGATATCAGAGAGCAAGCCTCGCTGAACCCAAGCAATGTCCGCCATTCTCTTTTAGTTTTCAGTGATGAAGATGGTGATGAAGTGGCTTCCATTTGGCCCACCTTGTATAAGGCTAAAAAGTTGCGGACATTGCTATGCGTCTCAAGATTCTCCAGCTCTATGGTGCCAAACAATTTATTTCATCATTTCAGACACCTTAGGGCATTGGACTTGAGTTGCACTCGCATTCAGAAATTGCCTGGAACAGTAGGGAAATTGAAGCAGTTGAGATATCTTGATTTATCTTCGACAAGCATAGAGGAGTTGCCAGAGGAGGTGAGTAATTGTGGAAATTTACAGACCTTGATACTCAATTGGTGTTATCAGCTAAAAAACTGGCCTAGAGGGTTGAGAAAAATGATTAGCCTGAGACATTTAGAAATAGAATACACTGCCAAGCTGAAGTACTTACCGCAGGGCATAGGGAGGCTAAGTAGCCTCCGGACGGTAACAAAGTTTATTGTGGAGGGTGGCATCGAAGGATGTAAATGGGGAGAAGTGAAACAACTGATGAATCATCTTCATTTTCAAGGAAGACTCGAAATTGTTGGGTTGGAAAAAGTGAGCAGGGAAGAAGCAAGGGAGGCAGAAGTGTATAAGAAGCAGAAGCTTTATGCTCTATCCTATGACTACAGAGTTTATGAAGCGTTGGATGATGATGAGGTGAAGAGAATGGAGGACGTGCTTGAAATCCTGAAGCCCCCTACAAACTTGAAACAGCTGGAAATAAGGAGTTACGAAGGTTGGAAGCTTCCCAAGTGGATAGAGGATCCAGTGTTCTCCAATCTAGTGAGGCTAACGCTCTGGTTTTGTGACAAGTGTAAACAATTGCCAGGTCTTGTAAACTACCTTCCCTTAAATACCTTTTTATTTGGGGAATGAAAGAGGTGAGAAAGGTGGGTGGTGAGTTTAGTGGGGATGATAATAATGATGGAAGTGGTGGTGTCGTGTCATTCCCAAAGCTCAAGACTCTCATCTTCCGGAGTATGCCAAATTGGGAGGAGTGGGAATTGAGAGGTGGAGATGGAGAGGTTATGCCATCTCTCCTCCAATTAGAAATATTTGAATGCCCAAAGCTAAAGGCGTTGCCCAACAACCTTCCACCTCTCCTACAGAGGCTGAGTTTAGAGATAGGTAATGATGGGTTGCCATCGGGTGGGCCCTTACCCATCCTCCCCAACCTTAACCATTTGGTGATTTTGGGAAGTGATGAGATGACATCGTTCCCTTGTGGTTGGTTGGGGCAACTCAAAGCCCTCCAAACTCTGAAGATCTCGTTTTGTTCAAATTTAAGGTCTGTACCAGAGGAGTTGCAACACCTCACCATGCTTCAAAAATTAAAGATATGGAGGTGTCGACTCTTAGAAGAGCGCTGTCGAGAAGGTGGAGAAGATCGGTACAAGATTGCCCACATCCCCAATATCAGCTTTGAATTTTGATTGAATCAGCTTGATGAGCTGTATTAACGGATGGATGGTGTGGATATACAATGCATATATCAAGGTGGGCCCCACGGTCTAGGGCCTCACCCACCAAGCTGTTACCTCGCCGTCACCGAATCCACACCTCTATTCTTTTTTCTTTTTTTTTTCTTTATCTTTTTATGTATTTATTCTTTATCTTTTTCTTTTTTCTTTTCTTTTTTTTTTCCTTTTATCTTTTTATGTATTTAGTTTTAATAATATTTCAATCAAAAACTGTTCATCAGACGTTGATTCCATTTTTATTTCTTCCACATGTACGCAATTGATCTACCGTTGTGGGTGAGACCCTGGCCTCGGGGCCCACCTTAATCTATATATTGTATATCTATTCCGTCCATCTGTTTTTTCAGATCATTTTATGGCATGGGCCAAAAGATGAAGCATATACAAATTTGGACCACACCATGAGAAACAGTGTTGGAAAACCATTATAAACATTTTTTTTGTGGGCCACAAAAGTTTTGAATCAACCTTATTAAAGTAGGTTGGATAGCAATGGGACTTTAGGAAGTTTTTGACAGTGATCATTCAATGACCTAGACGGAGGGAAAACATAAATATGAGCTTGATCCAAAACTTCTGTGACCCCCAAGAAGTTTCCAACAATAAGCATTTACACCCCACTGCTTCATGTAGTGTGGTCCATTTGAGCCTTCAATCTACCTACTTTTTGGGCTCATTACTTAAAATGATCTTTCAAAATAGATGGACAGCATGGATAAAATACATGCATCATGATGGGCCCCACAAAATCCCTAATAGGACCATCCGTCTCAAACTAGGTCCAGGTGGGGTTAGTACCCAATCCCAACCCTACTGCTTGAGGGTTTTTTTTTTTTACATTTTAGGATTTTCTTCTCTCTTCTTCTCTCTCTCTCTCTCTCTCTCTCTCTCTCTCTCTCTCTCTCTCTCTCTCTCTCTCTCTCTCTCTTTTCTTTTGTTTTTTTTGTTTTTTGTTTTATTTTTTTTTTCATTTTTGGTTCTTATATAGCTGTTGGAAAATCCCTAACTCTCCTTGTATTGATTTTTTAAAAAATAATAATAATAATAATAATGAGAGCTTGGATCCATGCCATAAAATGAATTCATTCAATGACCACTATAAAATGAATTCATGCCATAAAATAATGAATTCATGCAATGGGATTATTTGTTTCAATGACCACTATTTGAGATTTGTATTGCTTCATTTTTGGATCCATGCCATAAAATGATTTGGAAAAATGAATAGACTTGATTTGATATACAACGTGTACATATAATGTGAGCCCCACTGTCAGATTCTCTTATCGATCCATTTATTTTGCACACATACAATAGCTTACAACTTGGTTCAAGAGATCATATACAGATGCAGGGGTCAGTGAAAGCTTGGATTACATCTAAAATCCTTCCAATAGTTGCATGTGTAATATGTGTGTCACTATACTATTACTCTATTAGACACATAGCCTACTAATGATATTCCAAAATAATTAGATTATCAATTGCATCACTATAATTACTTTAATACGATGATCAGCGCCATCCAAACATTGTCCATGCAAATCAACGGTTAAAAATTGTTGGTTAGTCACTCGTACATGATCTTGTGCTTGTGGCCCATCCGAGACTTAGAATTTTATCATTTTCAGGCAAAGTATATATTTCAGCGGGTTTATTACAACCATTGTGTCATACATTACATAGGTTCACTAATTAGAGATATTAAAGTTGATTTAGTAATTAAATTCAAACCCCCATAAATACACCACGAATAGCTACTTTTGGTGATTTTGAATCTAGGCTGCTAAACACAACAAGAGGATTTCAAATCCACAGGGTTCCAAATATAAGGGGCTCCAAATCCACGCTCCCAAATGGGCCCTAAATGTATTACAAGTGTGACGTATTCTTCCCAACCGGTGGTCTCCTGGCCCATTTGATGATCAGGCCCGAATTTCGTGATTGAGCCTAGACCATAACTACAAATTGGCCTTTCCTCAAGCATTCACAGTCCTATGCTGTGGTCAACCTGAGATTCAATCTGCCTTATTTTTTCGCTCATGCCCTAAAATGAGTTGTTGTGCTCATACCTAAAATGAGCTGCCAAAATAGATGAACAACATAAATAAGACACATCATGGTGGTGCCCACAGAGCACCAACCAGTACCGACCTCTAATCTGAAAGGGTCACTGCTGAATCTGAGCCCACCTGCTTATACCTGTGTGGAGTCCATCAAACCTGCACATTAAATAGATCCCACCATAATGATGGGATGCTCATGCCTATCTATTAGATTAGCCATAATAGAAAGCAATTGGCAACTATCCAAATGCCTCCAACTTCATACGGTACCCACATGAAGGTTGGATCAAACTGCATTTTTCATGGTGGGCTACCCTTCTACATAGGTTTGATAGCATACATACCAAAGTAGGCCCATATGCAACCCTTGTAGACTGAGTTTGTTCTACAAGCACTGGTGGCCGAATGGACCTTTTGTACAAAAAAAAAAAAAAAAAGAGCCTCAATTTTAAAAGATACTCAGAAATTCCGTGCCAAGAAATGGAAGGGATTTAATATAATAACTCCGGTGCAAGGGGAAGGAAGGATAGATCTCAAAAGGATGTAGGTGGAGTTACTAAAAAAGGCTCAAGGACTAGTAGTTTATCTATAGACAGGGATCCATAATGAGATGAAAATGGCAAAAGAGAATTGGTGTAGCTGACCCCACTTTTTTCTTCTTCTTTTTCTTTTTTCTTTTTGATGGATGAAGATTTTATTGAAAAACTGTGCCAAAAGAACAGCAAAAAATACAAAAATAAAAATAAAATTACAAGCCCAAGCGGGCCATCAAGACACGAGCCAAAAGCCCTTTCAATTACCCAAAACACTGCCTTGCGATGGACCCAGCCTTCCAATTCTGATAGTGCTTAAGATAATGGCAATGATAATTATTTATGTCATTAATTCCAGTTTTCATAATGAAGATACACAACCGATTGATTTCACAATGCACTCTCATTATAATATTCCCATGCCTTTGGATTAACAAGGAATTAAAAATAAAAAAAACTATATTCCCATGCCTCTTGGATTAACAAGGAATTAAAACTAAATTAACTATCTGTGTTTCTTTTAAAACTGGCCAAATGTGAGGAGTAGAAGATGAGACAGCCAACCATTGTCACTACTGCAATGAGACTATCAATGAATTCAGACCAAGCATCCATCCATGGTCCTGCAATGAATGGCTCACAACATAAAAACCAACTTAAATGGACCTTTTTCCTTTCAACCATTATAACTTCCACATTGCCACCATCTATTGAGAAGGCCACAAATTGGACAGTTACGTGTCATTTGAGATGGAAAGCATTGGGAGGGAGGGAGGGAAGCATATCCAAGATTGAGATGGTCCAAGGAGTTGTCACAGATGGAAGGCATTACCAAGATTGAAATAGAAGGCATCAGTCCATTGACAAAGGTGACCTGGCAGTCTGTCATGACCTATTACAGTAGCCAATGCCAGGATTTATGGACCACTCAAGAGCAATTGAGAGCAACTGAGTTGTGGGTTGTACAAAGCAATGTTGAGGGTTAAACTCCTATGTAGTAAACCATGGAACCAAAAAACAGTTGCATTCTTCATGGAATAATGTTAGCATATACAATCCCCATTTTGGACTCCTGCTCCGGTGGTAGACTCTTTAGGAGTTTCAACACCCGGTCAAGGGTTCGAGTATCCATAGGTGGTGAAATCCCACTAAGGCGTGAGTGTGTGGGTTGTGTGTGTGTGTGCGTGTGTGTGTACACACACAATCCCCATTTCCTTTTCCCCAAAACTCGATATTCAATCACTTCATTCACAACGGAAGGTTACAGATAAGAAGTAAACATGGGCAGTTTCAGTCTTCAAATTTTCTCACCCAAGTGACGACATTCAACTACAGAAACCAAGTTTCTAAAATGATGCAATGCTGTGCTCTCATCCACGTGCATTCACGCTCTTTTACTGGCTTCTCATTTTCCCACCTTTTCCAGCCCAAGGCAACTTTTCCCTTCACTTCTTCAGCATAAGCTCACAGGTCTTGCCTCGCCTTCATCCTCTACACTCTACACTCTCCCCATCTTCCAAAAAAAAAAAAAAAAAAAAACACCTCTCCACCCGACCAATATTTGGCCTTGGGCTGCACCTGATCAATTTCATCCATTGCAGGAGAAATCAATTGAAAAGCAATAGTAAAAACACTGAGATGACAGATCCATTGAGCATCCAATACAAAATAATAGAATGTAAAGAACAAAAGAGAATGCAGCACTGATTCGTGAGGAGAGAGCTGTGAAGTGGTGAATCATGGGGACGAATGCCAACTGGGCACACTTGCGTGAGAACTGTGCTAACCATCAAACCGTGAACATTCCCTGGCCCATAAATCAGGCCAATCAACTCATCAGATGGGAGATTAAAAAGCAAATAAACAGCCCTTACTCCACTTACACTTGTGCAACTGATGAGGGGGGATCAGAAGGCTCCTAGCAGATCCCCCACTGGTGTGCCAGTTGGCAAGTGTGCCATTATTGATCCCTTCAATCTCTCCTGCGAATATCTTCAACATTTTTTTAAAAAAGAAAGGCTTAAAATCAAGTTAGCATTCTTGTCAACCATCACAATATTAAAATTGGCAAATTAAAGAATCAAGACAATAGAAGTTAACAAGAGAGGCAAACCAGAAATATCATATATGCGTAACTAGCAAAAAATGTCGAATGAAAAAATAGAATGCTTTGGCTAGAACAATTGAGAAATTCTATGAAGCACAACTAGTTTTGAAATAATGGGGATATGCACACAATGTATAGCTATCATCACATCATTTCTGCGCTTTATATTTCAAGAAAATCCGAACACGCATATATAATTTATTATTAAACCTGTGTCAAGACAATCCTAGCAAACAGTTAATGCGTGAAGGGAGCTAGAAAAAAATAAATAAATAAGAGAACCCAAGTGACCTTCAAAGTTTACGACAGAAGAACAAGGTTTGCATTGGAGCTTTCCATCCATGCCAAAACCAACAAAGTTAGTTCCCAAAACAGTAATCTATCCTTTACATCCTTTCTTCCACTCTCAAAATCTCTTACCCTCTTCGCACTGTCAAACATAAAATACCAAAACCACCATAACCCAAAAGCCAATAATTTCCACATGAAATTCCATCCGCAAAACCAACACAAACACAAAAGTAAAAGTCGAATGAGAAACAATTTCAACACAACAAGAAAACCTCCCACCTAAAATTCTCACACTAGAACCACCATTTTCATGAGAAATAAAGAAAAAAAGAAGAAGAGCTTTTCAGCTTCTTCATTTAAAAACCCAACAAAAAACCACTGCAAAAGCAGCATCAACGTGAGAAGCTCTCCATTCGCTAAGCACATCGTCATGCAACTACCGTCTGCACAAAGCCAAGGAAACATACTTGCCAATCTTAGAAATACACTCATTCGATATCACTGGTCAAATTTTGTTATGATGAAGTAGATTGAGTGCTCGAAATTCCTCTTCAAGTCCACGGGGTGGTGGCTCATCAAACTCTTGGTCATATACCTCACCCGCTATGGGTAAAGCCAGTTTTTCACTGTCCACAGATCCTCTCCGCACAACAATAATCGCAAGAAGAATCAACACAACAGATTCAGGTGCAGGAATGGAAGAAGGCCGAAAGGTCTGTTTAAATGTTAGCAAGTATAAACAAGAGGAAGTGGAGTGTGAGCCCAAAGCAGAAGTACATCTAGTTAGAAGGATCATGCAACTAAGGTCAAAAGAAGCATCGAATGACTAGACAGAAACCATATTTAGCTCAGTTCTGAGCTAATCAATGAGATTTTTCAAAACTGATTTCATATTTAGCTCCAATCAAAATTCCAATCTTCTCTCCAAGTTGATTGATAAATCAAGCTCTAAAGTTATCTCTAAGACTGACCTCTGACTTGAAGGAACAATAGCTCTTAGATTTATCCATGAAAACAGCCTGATTTTCTGAACCATCAACTTTCCCAACTGTTTGTGGGAAGTTTGGGAGAGACCCACTTCTGAAACAAAAGGGGAAAGGAAAAAAACAAAAAAACAGAGGAAGACTTCTTTTTTTTAAAGACCAATAATTATTAGCTTGATTTTCAAGGCAAACCAATTAGATAGAATCCCTAAAAAGCTCAAATGGGTTGTTCCCTAAATTGATGAAAACGACTTCTAGAACCTGTTTGGTCTGAATGGTGGGGTCACCTGAAGCATGGAACCATCATTGGATATTAACTTCAGAAACTTTATGAGCCTGGAAATCAATACCAGAAAAGCTTAAACTAATACAGAAGTACTAATCTAACAAACAAACCACCTTCAATGCAGAACTGAAGCTTGGTGGTAGAATTCCCCCGCAAGCTGGTTTGAAAATCACCATTAAACACAGGCATTAACAGTATGCAGAATGTGTTCCGATCAAATGAGTCGATGGTTTTGTCATTAAGTGAAGAATCTTCCCTTGCTTCCAAGAGGAACATCTGAGATTTGACAGAAACATCACTGTCAGACTTTCCATTTCTGGGTATCATCCACTAGATCTTGAATCTGAAAGAAAAAACAATCTGTATCCCTTGTTGTGACCACATAAAGACCAAAGAAAACCTTAAGATGAGAAGGAAATAAATCTTCCAAATGCTGACTGTGTTTCTTGAAATGCACTACCAGAAGGACTTGTTTGAGTTGGAGTTGATCAAAAGCCTCCAAAGCCAGGCTTCTGCCCAAATACAGAAGACGTTGTTTCAAGGGGAAAAAAACAAAGACTTTTAGTCAGACGCCAATAGAATTACTGCATGTCAGACAATAAACACCTTGAAGCCAATTTTCATGGTAAAAAAAAAAAAAAAAAAAAAAAAAAAAAAAAAAAAAAAAAAAAAAAAAAAAAACCCATTCAACTGAATACTTTCCCTCCACATCTCGCAAATAGGCTTTTTCTAAAGAGATTGTTTCTGTCAGGCATTTCATCAAACATGCAACAGGCATCGTCGAGCTGGACCGTTGGATGTATCTAGAAATCATGCAATTCCATGCGACGAGATCAAACCAATCAATTTGCTTGAAGATGGAGACATATGAATCTAGTATAAAACTTGAGAAAAGAAAAAGATCTCCACTATAAAAATCGTAGGAATTGCACATGAAAACCATACGAAGAGAAGTCACAAAAATTACATTTAAAATTTTTTATTTTTTATTTTTAAAAGCAAATTAATCTTCCAAACAGTAGGAATTGTACATGAAACAAAGAGAAAATCCATAAAAATCAACAGACCTTGGAGTATCCATCTGTATGAAGAGCTTTTCATACTTATGGAAGATGCAGTTCACTAAAACTTGGTGGGTTGACTCAACATGGTTGAGTCGACTCGGTTCAATGAGATTCCAAGCCAGGTTTCACAGAAACTTGCTGGCCAGCATGACTCACTCATGACTTGACGAGTTGTGTCAATTTAGAAATTAGAACACAACTTCAGGTCCAACTCATGAACATCCACCCTCACTTCATTTAGAAATTAGAACACACAAACGGCTCACCAAAGCAAATTATTTCTTGTCCTTCAAATACACAAAAGAATATAATATGCACCAGGCAATCCCCTGATTCGCCTTTACTCAAATGAAAGTAGCATTTGACATGCATTTCATGAGCCTGGGACAGGTTGACTCAGCACATATGTCAACTCATTGTGTACTAAAGATCTTAACACATATATCAGGGCCTTTATGCATCTCCCTTCCACATCAACTTGTAAAAGGACCATAATCCACAAAATAAGTGAACAGTTAATTAACTAAACAAATTTATGAATCTGTTACCATTATAAAATCACAACTGCATGATGTCAAGAAGCATGAATTTCACCTGTCCAGCAAGTTTAAAACTGTGTGTCCGCATGTATTCCATTCTAATATATAAATTTGGTAAATGGCACCTGGAACAAGAAAATGTCAAGATTCAATCAGAAAAGAGACCACACTCTCAAGAGATAAGAAAATTTCAGTTGCTGATAATATGTGCCCCAATAATAGATGAATCCATGATACCACACTCTGAACATGAGGAGAAATAAAAGAACTAAGTCTCGTCTGATGATGATCACAAAGAAATAGAGGTGCCTGGAACTAAATTATCGGTTTACTGGCTTAAAGGACCAGCTTCTTTCTAAACCAATAAATTATACATCGAATATGATTAGCTTATTAACCAATTCATTAGCCATGCATGAAAACTATCACCTAATATTGAATTTTTCATTTGGTCTTGAAGTTGTTCAAGACTACTAGTGCAGTTTGTGAATCTGTCTAGACTCAAGACATCATTGAATTTGGTGGATGCAAGCTTGAATCTATCTAGCTGGTCCAGCTAATTAGTCATGCTCCAGCTTCTGTTGTAGACCAAGAGTGGCTTCTTCTAATTTAAGAATAGGCTTATTCTAATAACATATACCCTGTTTATTGATGTCCTTGGAATCTCTAACAAGTGGTGCCAACAGTGCCATATTGTTGGTGTAGTTGCACATTCGTTCTAAGTGCTGTTGCTGCTTTGAATCACTCTTTGACCTTAGCACTTGTGCTTTTGCTCTCACTCCCCTCTTCTTAGTTGTTCATACTTGCTAAAATTTTAAAATAGACATGTCCTTGCTCCCACACCTCAATTTGTTGCCGCTTCGCCTCACGCTTCATGCAACTATAGGTTGGCTGCATGGTAGGTTCTATAGTATCATATTGCATAAAAGGATATGGATCCATTAAGCAAGTCCATGCCAATCCTTCTAGTGGATCTTGTGTGGTCATCAAAATGAATGCATTACGTGGATTTGGTGTTTATGTATGTTAAATGCAGTGATTTGAAAGGGGGATTGTTAGAGCTCTTCCACCATTTTCATTCAACTTACTCTACAAAATGCACATGCTGCCATGTTTGTGCAATTTGTTGAGTTTCCGAGGCCATGCATTTGGATACACAATTGAATTAAATTGTGAACATTCAGTTTAATCAACAGGAAATGCCAACATTAAATGACGCTTTCCTACTATTCATAATGAGGAAATCACTCTCAAATTGCATTCATGTTTCTTAGCCAGTCCACCCAATATGAATGTGAAGGAAATTACAACATTGCAATCCAATTTGATAGTGCATCCAAACGCACCCCCAAGAAACTTTCATAACCCATTTACCTTCCTATATCGCTTTCCATTAGCAGCTATAACCTTGAAAGTAACCATTTGGCTATTTACAAAGGCCTACTTCAATAGAGCCCCAGCTCCTTTTTCTTCTTTGAAGTAAATTTTTTTTGTTATCAATCAGAAACAAGAAGTCATGTGACCAGCCAAGGCATTCATGCATCAGTAACCTATATTTCACTTATTCCATCAGTTAGCATTGATGCCATGGGATGCCAATTGAGCTGATTTCATTAGAGATGAGATCAGAAAGTTTTCCCTGCTCTTGCCTTTTTTTTTCACCTAGCACAATCTATTGTTTGTTAAGGAATTGCCATTCAGCTCTTTTGCCCTTTTTTATAAGCTACACGAAGCACACGGCTTAGTTCTATTATTAAAACTAAATGCCAAACAACTATTAATTGCAATAACCAAGAAACCAAGCACCTGAAAGTACTACTGAGTAACAAGAATGAAATGGCTCTAAAAAAAATGTCGGAAAAGAATCCCATCCAACATCCCAGTGTAAAGAAAAAACTGCTTACCTTGCATATTGGACGCTGAGGGTCCCTCAGATTGACAAGTAAATTGTCACTTTTTAAATCAAAGTGTACTATGTTCTTTCCATGCAAGTATTCCATCCCAAATGCCACATCCATAGCAATCAAGAGACGCTGGCGCCGATCGAGGGTCCTGATGATAAATAGTAGTAAGTAAAATTTCCTCCATCATTCAGATGCCATGCAACAAGTAGAGCATGCACTCACTTCACATCATTAATGAAAAGAACATAATTATAAGACAAGAAATAAAAACAAGTGAGCAAGAATACCGATCACTATGCTGTAAAGCATTTCTGAGAGAACCATTAACCATGTACTCTGTTACTGTCGTCATGGATCCCCCAGGGCCATCCCCACGGATACCCCACAGCCATCCACAGATCCCCCAGAACCATTAACCATGTAAACTGGGGTTCATCTGATCCAACAATTTGGCCTTGAGGTCCTGAATTGCAATGAAGGTAAGCAAATTGACAATAACTTCGTAAGAGATGAGGCCACATTTTGAAGTTCTCAGCTCCCCAAGGCCAACGCGATAGGCTGGTACCAAAATTCTGAGATATGTCAGAACCATCCAGTACATATCTATTCATTTTGCAGTCAATTGTCCATTCATTTTGCAGCCTGAGAGAACAGACTCAGAAGAGGTAGATGATTGGAAAACAGATGCTGCTACACCCTCAGCAACAGCCTGTAGTTCTTGCTTGATTTGCTCCTCTGCTGACCCTTTAACAGCAATTGAAAAATGATAAATAGATGTTTCAGTCTTAAAGCAAGAGCCTAAAGAGGTCATTATATGGTACATGAAACTGTTTGTATAGTTCATGGTTTAAAGTATCATCTGATGCAACACATATCAAGTGATATGTATCAGATATTCAGCCCTAAATGTAAGATACAGATATGTGATTCCTTGCCAATGCAGCACTAAATCTGGGAAATTTGCTACCACTCTTACGAGACTTCTGTTTAACATTCAAAAAACACTGATATGTATCATTTTAGGAGCCATTGGTTGTAATTGTCCAATTTCATCAATGCATAGTATTATCTCTATGATGGAGTCCACCGATAAACTGATTAGGTCATTCAGGGGTGGGCCTCAACTATACCAGTTATGGATCAAACACAAAACATAAAAACAAGCATCATATAATACCCACTCGTACCAAGGAGTCTTTTAAAATTTTACAACCTATGCTTATAAGGTAAAATGAAAGCTAGAGAGAACATGAGAAAGCATTGAATTATCAAATTTCCGTATGTAAATAGGGGAGCACTCACTGCCAATTCCTCCCACAAGCTTTTCGGCTTCCCTTGTGAACCGGTGCTAGCTTCCCAGTTTTGGAATTCCGTTTGCAGGTCACAGAAGAAGTCCTCTGTAACACCAACATTCAGAATCACATCAATACAAAGCAGTTTTCAAAGATGATGAAGATACCCATCCAACTTTAAATTGTTAAGGACAGTTTCATAGTACCATGGTATCCGATAGGACAAATATACCTATTGTTATTTGAACATCTCTCAAAAAATTACCTGCAGAATGAACAGGTTAAATAAGAACTCAAAATCTGCCCTGTCCAATAGGTTGGCCCTGCCATGAGGATCACCTTATGCAAAATTCAGTGTCATCCGCTCACCAGGTGGATCACACTAATGTATAGCCGCGGATAAGTAAGAAAGCATGACAAATAGCCAGAATTAAGGGAAAATTTTAACCTTGATGCATTTAAGCAGTTGTTTGTGTGATCTGGACTCTGTACCAACCAAAGCAATAACATCTTGCCTTGGAGGAACAGAGAAATGAAGACAGAATGTTTTTAAATAAACAGTTCAGGAGAGCAGATACCTTGGTACATTATAGCATCATCTGATTACCACATCAGGGATCTTCTCTTGTGACCTCTATCTATGCAAAGAACGTCAAGAGCCCCCACACATAGTAGTTGCTAAGTTAATATCTGAAGCATTCAGCATCAACCATTGCATGTGACTTCTTATAGACAGACCAATCACCTTTTGCATCACAATGGCCAAGACAGGTTTTCCATGCTCATTCCACTCTTTTTCTGCAAAAAACTGGAAGTAGAAAAGGCAAAATATCATGAGAGAATATGCTTTGACAGTGGATTAAATGAGTTACAAGCAAAGGTGGTAACCATTCCATGCTCATTTCCTCTACAATTGCTGTGTGAGGGAGGTGCGTGGGCATGACATCCAGCAATTTTTATTTTTTTTAATCCATTAGGGTGGCTCTACCATTGTATGCCACCACATAAATGCAGAGGTTCTTGGTTGGTTATCCAGTGTTTTTTATGGTGGGGCCTACCATTGTGTACATGCCATTCAACCTATGCATTTCGTGAGCCCCACCATGATGAAGTGATTCCCCCAAAAGGTCAGGCCTATACAATCATGATTCCCTTAGAACGATAAGCTTATTCTACAATTTATGTACTAATTTGTAAAAGTTACACACATTTTTACTTCCCATTCATGTGGTCAGGCACATGCTTATACGTTAATGTCTACATGGGCTAACTTTGTTATGTGTATGCCATCCAAGCATTAAGTGAGACCCCATTTCTCCACAGCCCTAAAGCAACCAACCTATTTGAGAAGGTAAGTCTACACAGAAGAAAAGCAAGAAATCAAAATCAGAAGATTGGGACTCCTCCAAATTGGGAAGTGAACCTTCGCACCATGAAGGATAAAGCAATTGCTCACGAAGTGTTCCCAAAACCATAAATGGCAGACAGATCAGAAGAGTTACTGCTATCCAGAACGTCATCAAACTCACCTGTGTATGCAAAAGGAATAGAATTTGCAGAATTTGCATAGGGAAAAAGGTATGCTCAGATCTGAAGTGGCTATAATTGCATCTCCCAAAGGATTCAAGCAATAGGAGTTGTATGATCATCAACCTGAGCCCATTCATATGATCCCCGGTTTTTCAGTTTGTTCGGATTCTAAAACATCCTCTTCTAAAATAATTCATGGAATAAAACTTCCAAATTCCAAAAGATAATATAATATCACGTGGAGTACTAATTCATTTATTCCATCATGCAACAACATATCTTATTATCATATACTAAAGGACTAATTTTTTTTTAAATTTTTTTATTACATAAATAAAATTCTACTACAAGCCATGGAATTCAAGTGAATACAATCATGTAGAGAACCTACATCCTAACGTTCATACTAACTTCTTTTCCTTCTCTACATGACTCCACCCAACTACAAACCCAGCCCGGCCCCCACATTACTTATATATAAAACATGAAAAACCTAAAACATAGAGAGAGAGAGAGAGAGAGAGAAGAGAGAGAGAGAGAGAGAGAGAGAGAGAGAGAGAGAGAGAGAGAGAGAGAGTCTTCCCATCAGTTGTTATTCTTCCTACCATCTGTACACATGCCCCACTTCCTTATCTGTATCTGAAGCATGGCAGCAGCAGCCAAGAAATCCAGGACCTGAGCAGGGTTGAGTACTGAGTAATCCCTGTGGAGCCACACATGATGTATGTGTTTTGTCCATACTACCCATGTGATTTTTCAAATCATGTTAAGGCATGAGTTCTCACAAAGTTTCAACATCAGGTCTTTAATTTCAATCGTTTCCAGTGGTGTGGTGTGGAACACTTAAGCGTTGGATATGTTTCAATTTTGAGCCCATGCCATGAAATGATCTATAGAAATATATGAACGGTAGGACTAAGACACATACATCAGGTTTTGGATAAGGATGATATCCGTGTTTTGCATTCATGCATGCAGCTGTGACAACGTTCATTCCCACTGTTTTCTGTGTTGTGGCCTATTTAAGCTTTAGATATTTTTCAATTTTAGGGGTCATGCCCTAAAATGAGCTGGTAAAATGGATGCATGTAGCCTGCTCATAGTTACTTAGTAAGTAATCCACATCTCAAGTTTAGTGGACATGCCCATCAATCGGGACAATCCAATAGATTGGCCATTTCAACTGGATGTTCTGAATTATCTGATGACAAGACTGCTTTGGAATGATCTGTACAAGTTGTAGACAAATATATGGATTTGAAATTAGACACCTACCTTGATGAACGTAGACACCACCCTCTTCAGAGCTTTCAGATGGACCCCATCAGCATTCCTCACAATCCTCTCCAGCCCTATTATCACGCCCATCAAAGTAGCATCCACCATCCCATCAACACGGTCCACAGCCTCTTCACCATCTCTCGCGAGAGCCTCGCTACCTCTAGCATCCTCCGCTACACTATCGCCATCTGCTGTCTCTCCATTTCCCTCTCGACCCTCTCCTCTTCAGCACACGTTCTCGCTCTCATCTCGTTCAGCCTCCTCACCTGATCCTCAGACAACCCTCCAAGATTCATCCCAGCCACCTGCACCTGCCGCAGCGAGTCCACGAGCCAGAAGACGAGCGATGGCTTCCAGTCCGTCATCCAGAGAAAGGCATTCTCCAGGGAGCTCAGCGACGCTGGAGAGGAGGGATTTGGATATGAGAGTTAGTTTCAAATACGCAAATTGTGAGTTTTACATAATTTAACACATCAACTACATTAATAGCCATACATTTAAGGGACCATTCAGTAGATGATTAAGATATTTTTGTATATTAAAAATATAGATCAACCATTAACAACTATGCCCATTATTTAGATGGTCTAGATAACTCTATATCATTGCCACTATTATTACGAATGAGTCACCACTATTTTACATCAAACACAAAACTCACATAATGTCTCTGTGCAATAAATAATGTAACTTGCACTTTGGATCTAGTAGAGCTCTATGGGCCCCACCATGATGTATATTTTTTAATCCCCTCCGTCCATACATTTCTAGATATCATTTTAGAGTTGATAAAAAAATGATATGGATATAAATCTCTAGTGGACCACACCACGGGAAAACAGTATAGATTGAACGTCCACCATTAAAAAGGAATTTTCATACGGATCATTGTAATAAGCTGCGGCTAAAACCGTAGCTAAAATAGCCATATGTCCGTCGCTACTGCCCTGTTTTTTGGTAGTGAACCCACCGTCAGTCTCGGTCCCCTAATTAAATTGTTTAAACAATCCTAACCTTTGAGTCATGGACACTTGTTTCTTGATAAAGAACCATTGGATATTTTCATTCTTTAACTGTCCAATAAATGTCTGCCAATTTTATTGTCAATAAAGAAATATGCCTAGTTTTTTTTTTAAGGTTATCATGCATCTAAGCTACAACAGATAATCTGGACAGTTTGATTTTATCTACTTGTATACCACATTTGCAGATTTGAAGTAATTTTTAAATGGCTGTGTATCATCCATCACACCTTTTAGAGTAACAAAGTTTTTCCCCTGAGTTCTTTGGTACTCAGGCGGCCTATGGCACTTGATATGCAGGCACTTAGAAATTCACGTGGCATGTATTAACGCAAATGAAACCAACTAGATTGTGCACCACATCGTCATCAAAAAGCAGTCCAAAGATCAGATGGGTTGAACAAACCTAACGTCTGATTTGTGGACACTTGATTGTCAACCGTCCAATAGATGTCACTAATCCGATATTCAGATAATCAATTAAGCTTTAACTTTTGGTTAATGAAACATCTACACTAGCTACCACAATTTGGACTGTTTAATTTGACTTCTTGTATGCAATTTCTAATTAATTTCTACATTCATGCATAAAATCCATCACTCTGACAGAGTATCAAAGTTTTTCTCTCTTCCAATTTATAACAAACTACCATGTTAATTTAGCAACATATAAAAAATGGTTGTGATTCTTTGATTGCATGCATGGCATAGTTGTACAACAATATAGACCATCCAAATTGTTGGCCCACCATTCTGATAGAATAAATAAATAAGCATAAATTTTGGTTCATCATAAATCCAAATCGAGACCCTTTTTAGGACAGTTTAATCTGAATTAGCAGGATATTTGAATGAAATGAACTCATTTTGGGTATAAATAATCACTTCCATCAGACATCGCATAGTTTAGGACCTCATACAAAGGATTACATGCATTTTGTGGTGTTCTGAGTATCAAGTGTGTACTATGACTCTTTTAACATCTCCTGAAGTTCCATCGAAGAACTATATCGTCTTCCCGATGTTTCCCGATACATGCATGTTTCCCTTGCAATACCTATATGTTTCTGTATCCCAAGGTTGTGATACATGCATCAATACCATTACTGTGAAAACTGATAATGACCATGTACGACCTTAGAATAGTGATAGAAGGAATTATAAACCATAATGAGGCCAAACATAATAGATACTTTCAAGTATTAGGATATCTAAAGTGAAAGAACCTTTGAGAAAGATGAAGAAAGGAAAGCGGGAAGACTATTTGGTGTAACCATAAAGGTTTGGAATTGCACGGAAGATATTACTTATTATTCTGATATTTTGGTTGACAAAGTTGTTCAACAAGAAAGATGAAGATGGCACCAAACTGTCTTTTCTAATCAGATTATGAAGTTGGTCGTCTATGCATGATGAATTAGTTCACCAAAATTCAGATTTGTCATCATGCACAATGGATCAGTTCACCATTATTAAATTTTCCATTCCTGATGCTTACCATTTTTCAAGAATTCATATTTTGGTAATCATTTTCTAAATAATCACCTCCCACAAAGGTCAGAAATAATTCATTTAGTACCCAAAAGCATTCAGGAGCTCACTTATAGATTTAGACAAGTCACCACCATTTAGCAATGGTTTTAATATTAATCCAAAATTTTCACTGACTAGGTCGAGTCATTCGCTAAAGCAAGTCAAAAACCTAGAATTTTATATTGCAATTTCCAAGTTGTCTCCGATTTTAAATAGTAGTAAACAGTGTACTTGGATAGGAATATGTGTCCTTTCCATGAATTGGAGAAAATTATAGACAGGTAAAAGATTATATGAAGCACAAATTTTTGAAGAATTATCAACTAAATAAATCAGTCTCCGCTGCATCTCTGCATATACCTGGCATTACAAAAATACTATTTAGTTGCATATATGAAACATACAGCAGTATCTCATGATAGAGAACTTACTCGATGTATACTGGATCTGAGTGTACTAAATTCATTTTTCAGAAGATAATCTCTGCTTCGCAACAAGATCATCAGAAGAGTAATAGTCCACAATGAGTTCCCCTGAAAAATACAACAGATGATAGTTAAGATAAATGTCCAATAATTTATAGAAATATCCTATAGCACTTGAAGATTTATTTATTTATTATTATTTTTTTGGAGAAAAGAAACAGGAAATTGTCCAGAGATGACAAAAAAAAAAAAAAAAGTAGGCCGCTGACTTCTTAAGGACAGTCAAAACATCCCCACCAACTAAGATTTGTTCTCTTTGGATGCCTTTTTTTTTTAAAAAAAAAAAAAAAAAAAAAAAAAAAGGAAACAGAATTCTTATTGAAGACAGTGCCAAAGGGAAGGTGAAATAAAACAACTAAAGCCCTAACAACACAAACTCATCACTATGGTTGAAGGCTTTAATACAATAAACCCAATCTATTAGATCTAACTTCACCTTCTTAAAGACAACCACTACCGTCCTACTTATATTTCCGTAACACTAATTATTCCTCTTGTTGCAAAGAGATACCGAATTACAACCAACAAAACTAACCTCCACACCACTCTCTTCTTTTTTCCCAACCCCTCCCCCATGCCAAGCAAGGAAGAGGCCATTAATGGATCCCAACATCACCCATGACCTAAAGAAGGCAGGAAATCTCTCTGACACCTTCTTAGCAAATATGCAATGGATGTACAAATGCACTAACTTTGTGTGTGCGAATCACCATTGACCTTTTTTTTTTTTTGTAGATTGTCAATTGTAAGCACCATATTCCTTCCCACTAGCCAAGCAAAAGCTGCAACCTTGGGAGGAAGCCCATGGAACCAAACATGAGATATATGACTACTGCACTCACCCAAAGGGGGGTTGCTACACTTTTTTATTTCTTTCTTTTCTTTTTCATTTCCGTATTTAAAATTTTTTTAAATAAATAAATAAATAAATAAAATCTTTTTATGGATTTAGTTTTAATAATATGTCAATCAAAAGATGTTTATCAGATGTTGTTTGCCTTTTTATTTCTTCCACATAGATGCAACTGATCCAGTGTTGTGGGTGAGACCCTGACCTTGGGGCCCACCTTAATCTATATATCGTATATCTATGCTGTCCATCTGTTTTGCCAGATCATTTTATGGCATAGGCCTAAAGATGAAGCATATACAAATTTCAGGCAGATCACACCACAAGAAACAGTAGTGGAAGACCATTATAAACTTTTTTTGTGGGCCACAAAAGTTTTGGAACAACCTTATCAAAACAGGTTGGATGGCAACTGGACTTCAGGAAGTTTTTAATGGTGGGCATTCAATGACCACTACTTCTTACAGCGTAGTCCGGAAAAATGGATGGACAGGAATAGATATATAAGCTAAACATAGACATGAGCCCCATGGTCAGTTTCTCTTATCCATCTATTTATTTTGTACACATAGTTTAAGAGATCATATACAGATGCAGGGATCAGCTGGTGAGCTGCTTACATATTCTTCACAAGGTGATGTATTCCGGCCCATTTTATAATCAGGCCTGAACTTGTTGATTGACCCTGGACCGTAACTACAAATCAGCCTTATTGTAATAGAATACATTCTAGACAAGGCAGACAGGTGGGGTTGAAATTTACAAGGTTTGTTGTTTTTTTTAAAAAAGGCAGAGTTTCCATAAGAAAGGCATTACTCTGCCCTGAGCTGTCTCTGTTTCAGCCCCTCCAGCAGCTGTCCCTGCTCTGTTTTGATCTCTGGTTTGCTGCTGGAAGTTGCTGCTCTCCTCTGCTCTGTTTTGAGCTCTGGATTGCTGCTGGAAGTTGCTGCTCTCCACTACTCCGTCACTCCTTACTGTATCTTCAGTTCTCGTCGCTTTTATGGGATGCTTGTCCCCTCACTGTTTTTTCATTTAGGTGGCCTGTTGTATATCTCAATAATAGGAGTTTAGCAATCATAGGTGAGGCCTGGATCCTTTTTGGTGGGGCCCACACGAATGGCTGTAAATCCCCTGTTTTCTTAATATATTTCTGTGGCATGTTTCCACCTTGAAAATAATAATAATAAGAAGAAGAAGAAGAAGAAAAGGGCCCTGCCGTCAATTTCTCTTATCCATTCATTTTTTGCTTATTGCAGTAAAATACATCAAATAGGCAAAAGCTAAGCTGTTTGTTTGATATGCATCTACTAAAATGAGCGATAGCTATGTAATAATAGGAAATAAAATGTAGCACTTTCACTCATTAGACGAACCATGTATATATACATGCTTTAGATTCTTAAGTGTTCACTATAATGGTTTAGATTTTCTCATTCGGCCTATGATTTATATATATGTGGTTTGGAATTTTTAGAATTTAAAACATCAACAGTTCAATATCCATAGATGCATATGCACCGTGTGTACATGAATCCAATAAGGGCCCGTTTGGCAGGTCGGATTGGAAGGGACTGGATGGTATTGGAAGGGATTGGAAGTTAAATCCCGGAATTGGCTGGGTGTGCCAAACAGAGTCGGTGATCTGATCCCAATCCATGGATCTTAAGACAATACACTGACAACACCATCATTACCTTTAAATCCCATCCAATCTACCCTAATCCATTCATATTTACCTCGGATGTGTTTGGTTCAAGGGATTGGAAGGGATGGGAAGGCTTAATCCTAGGATTGGCCGGGTGTGCCAAACAGACGGGATATAGCAAAGCAATCCCATGGATCTCGAGATAATCCACTGACAACACCATCATTACCTAGAAATCCACGCCATCCATCCTAATACCATTCAATCCCTTCCAATCCACCCGGCCAAACGGGCCCTAATATTTCAGTTTTTGGATGGATGTGCCTTCAAACATTATTTTAATCGTTGATTTTGATTGTGTATCCAAGTTGATGGTGTGTCCAAATAGTTGGCTGTCAAGCTTTCAGGCCTAACTTATCTCAAGCCGAGGTTGGATTTCAGCATTAGGCCCAACACTCATGCTTTGGTTTAAATTTCAATTCCTGACCAACAGGTGTATCACCCTGTTTTAGATCCAGAACCAAAAAATAGCCATGTCTATGTTTCCAATGGACCACGTGATTAGAAACAATGTACAATGCAATACTCACCCTCCAAACTGTTTCTCTTCTTATGGCCCACTGAATAACTTATAACCATAATGTTTAGCACTCAGTGCTAAGTTTTAGTGTGGTATGTAATGTTTAGGAGTGGATTATGTAATCATCAACGTGTATCAAATAGAGTGGAGGTCTCTCTCCCACCTTTTCTCTTGATGTAGCCCACATGAATCATGGGTCTAACTGATCTCTGTCCATGGGCCTATTAAAAGAGTACACATCCAATAGTCAGAGTGGATCTCACATACACATGAGGGTGGGCTCCTTAAAAATAAGGAATCAGATTGTGTCCTGGACCCACTTGGACCAGATCAGTCCAAAGAGGGGTTTTATCAACATCATTCATCCCTTTGTCCATATCATTTTAGGTTATGAGCTCAAAAAGTGTATCAAATAGGGGAGATCGAGTTAACCACCATTAAAAAATTATTGGGGCCCATGGACGTTTTGGATCAAGTTGAAATTTATGTCTTCCTTTCATCCACATCTATGTGACCTTATGAACAGGTTGTCAAATAAACAATACTGTAGACCTTTGGAAGGTTTCAACAGTGATCGTCATTAGCACGGCAACTTCCAGTGGTGTGGCCCACTTGATTCTTGGATCTGCCTCATTTTTGGGCTCATATATTAAAATAGTTCGAACAAATGGATGAACGGTGTGAAGAAAACCCATACGTCATGTCAGGCCCCATAGAGCCCTTACCTGGGCCAATTTCAGTTCAGACAGGGACAACATGCAATCAAACTTTTGGGAACCCAGTTGGTTTTGACGTTAGATCCACCCTGACCATCATGCCTATGGCATCGAACATCAACCATACATGTGTTTTAATTAGATCACACAATTGGAAATAGTATACCGGGCTGGCTCACCCTTCTAAATTGTTTTCCTTCATGGGGCCTACTTGATTAACCAACGGGCCTGATGTTTGGACCCCAAGCTTAAGTGTCTAATGGTTGGAGTGGATTTTATATAATCATCACGGTGGGCAATGTAAATATCAAGGGTATCCCTCACACATTTTCCCTTTGTATGGCCCACCTGAATCAAGGGTCATTCTAATTTTTTCACATTTTTCTTAAGATAGTATTATGCATCTAATGGCCAAGGTAGATCTCAAATAAACATCAATGGGCTCCATAAAATTATTTTTATTTTTATTTTAAAAAAATAAATAAAAACAAGGGCGTGCGTTCCAGTAGTAAACAAGGCAAGGGTCAAGAGAATTCTTTTTTACTCGGGTAGGGTAGGTTAGGCTTGCACCAACCCGTATTTCCAAGCTAGGCTCAGGTTGGACTATTTTGGCCTATCACTAGCCTAGACCAGGTATGGGTAGGGGTGTCAAGAGGCTGGGTTTGGGCCAGGCCAAGTGTTGTCCGAGCTCGGCCCAAATTGTACAGTCTAAGCCCAAAGCAAGCCCAAGCCCAAGACTAGATGGGCCAAAATAGTCCAGCTCGAGCCCAGCATGAAATGTTTAATACAGAACCCGGACAAGAATGTTTATACAGAGCCCGACCCAGGCCTGAGCCTGAATGAAATTTTTAAAATATACGTTTTGGTGGACCCCAAATATACCTTTGACACATTTCCTTTTGACTTCTAATACACGCATTTATCAACAGGGCATCCTCATATCAGCTCATGGACTATTTTGTATAATTTCTCAGCTGGAGGAGGCTCACAGGTTCACTCGGCTAAATTGTCCAATTCTGCAAACGAATTGTCCAAGTCGGGCTGAGTCGGTATGTGTCAGCCCCATGGTATGAGATTTGTGGTCCCAAACCAGATCACCCTAGAGTCCAAGTCGACTCAACTCGTCTAAGTCGCATCATGGTCCCAACACATTCCACCAGAGAATTATACTGACCAAACAGGATTATTTAATGCAGCTGAATGCAGACTGAGACCTGACTCAGGCAGCCCAAAGCAGACCCAAACCATACACCACAGACTTCGCCCTGATGATTCAGGCCAACCGCCATACCACAAACAAGCTTGCAGAAGCAAGCCAGCAGAGTGCGGATGCTAACGGCTGGTTACGGAGCAGTTAGTCAGCTCCATAGCCATTCTACAAAATAGCCACAGATACAGAAATGGGCAGGGGATGCAAGCTGCATGCATGGTGACCCAGAACATCATGCTGTGAAAATGAGGCATCAAAGCAAGATAATCATTCAGCTCATGGCCAACAAGGAACCTGCCTGCCAACTGCTCAAATTCAGTCCATAGACCTGAAGCAAACAGATAAAACCCAGAAATCCAGGCCAAAATCCAAAGAAAATAGCGGTGTGCATATGCTGACCATTGGATTAATTGGCTGGCAGGAATCTAATTGAATTATTTGCCCCAGCCATTATCAGTTGCTTCTCCTTCTAATGGCAAATGAAAAACCCCCAGCAACTGGCCGTCTCATTGCAGCCTGGGATGGAATGAAGGCCCAGGCAGCTGACCACGTTCTTGCCAGACTAACTTTTAGATTATGGAATTTGACTATGTTCCTTTCCCCATAGCTCTCACACAAAAACAAGAAAAAGCTCACCGGTCCACCTTTCTCCCATCCCCGTTACATTGAAAGTTAGTAACCCATGTCTCATGGACTGGTGAATGTAGTTTGATGCCCATGGGATATCAACAAGATTGGAAAAGTGGAACCAAAGATGCCGAGATTTTTTGCAGCATAGGGTAGCTATAAGACCAGCCATGCTTCATAGGATGAGCATAGCTGAAATGAGGATGCTGAGATGGATGAGCAGCAAGACGAGGAAGTTAAGGGAACTTAGGAGTAGCACCAGTAGGAAATAAGATGAGGGAAAGTAGACTTGGATGGTTTGGCCATGTGCAACGGAGACCAAGAACTGCACTAGTTAGGAGTTTTCTCAAGTTGATGGCTCTAAAAAGGCAAGCAGAAGGCCAAACAAACATGTGTGGAGGTAGTAGAAAATACTCGAGGACCTATGGTTTAACTGAGGATATGGTCTATGATAGAGTGGAATGGCAAAACAAGATAAGTTTAGCTGTCCCCAATTAATTGGTACAAGGCTTTGATGATGACAATGATCATGATCATGATGGGAAGATATGGGAGTCAGGGTTCCATGAAGGCCTTACAGAAGGGGGAAATCAAAGGCATGATAACCACTAACAACTGGGCCCAGGATTCAATTGGGGTTTTGTAATGAAAGAGCCACCATACGAAACAGGACTGGTATTAATGAAGGGTTTCCAGAACCAGGTGGCCCATGGGCAGTATCAACCATCAAAAACCTCAAGATATTCGTTCCAAGCAGCTTTGAAAGAAAGCTTACTGTCCTCGACAACCTTCTGATAGAGTCAGTTTTCAGTTAGATGGGAAGGGAGCTACAGGGTGGAATTGAGGACATTATCCAGGCAATTAAGACCAAAGAAGGGAACATTATCTCAGACTTGCAAAAATAAGAGAGAGGACGGGTAGGGACCTAAATCATGTTAGATACATTAAAAACGAAAACCAAAGGTGCCAATAGAGGACAATTAGATTAATGAAAGATGGAGAAGCTATCTTCAAACTTTATTAAATGACAACTACTCTGAGAGCATAAGGATGGAAGGAACCATGAACTCAAATGACGTCAGAGATCATAAATACTTATGTAGGATTAGGATATCTGAAGTGAAAGAAGTTAATAAAGATGAAAACAGAAAAAGCCCTAGGACTAGATGGTATACCGATAGAGGTTTGGAAGTGTATGGGAGATACTGGGTTATTTTGGTTGACAAAGTTGCTCAAAATTATTGCAAGATTGAAGAAAATGCTAGAGGAATGGAGGAAAAGTACCGTGGTACCTATTTATAAGAAGAAATAAGATATACAAAAATACAATAACTATCATGGGATTAAACTTACAACCCATACTATGAGACTTTGCGAGAAAGTGATTGAGCCATACTATGCAATTTTAGTAACAATAAGGGGGGGCCAAGGAATTAGTTGAGAATGTTAACCAAACGGTTTCCCAAAATTGACCACTTTCAATACCTTGGATCAATAATTCATGAAAGTGGAGAGATTTGGAAGGATGTTGACTATAAAATTCAAACGGGTCGAAGAAATGAAGATGTGCCTTTAGAGTTTTATGTGATGGTCAGAAGGGAAAATTTATAGGACAATTATAAGACAAGCCATGCCTTATGGGACAGAATATTGGATAGTTAAGGAACAACATGTTCATAGAATGGGTATAACTGAAATAAGGATGTTGAGATGGATGACTGGCAAGACAAGGAAGGGTAGAATTAGAAATGAAAATATTCGAGGGAACTTAGGATTAGCACCAATAGGTAATAAGATGAAGGAAAGTAGACAAACAGTTTGGTCATGTGCACCAGAGACGAAGAACATGCTAGTTAAAATGAGTAAGTTGGTATGGGTTGAAGGCTCTAAAAGGGCATTGGGAAGGTCCAAAAGAACGTGGGTGGAAGTAGTACGAGAAGGATTTGATGACCTATGTTTTAATTGAAGGTATAGCCCTTGATAGAGTGGAATGGCAGAACTGGATTCATGTAGCCGACGCCAATTAATTGGCAGAAAGCTTGGATGATTATGATTTTTGTGGCAGACACATTTTATATATCAGCAAACACATTGTCATCTAGCTCATTTTCAAAACATCAGCAAGAAAATTCCCATTTTACTCCATGTTTCCAAAATACTCAGCAAATTTTCACAAATCTTGCATCCAAAAGAATACATGAATTGACAAAAAGAAAAGAAAAGAAAAGAAAATTCAACCATAAGTATGCGAAAAACAACTATAATCTCAAATATAAAATATCTATTTTATCATAATAAATGATTTTTTTAAATAGAAGAACAACCTAACAAACAAGCCACTGGGAAAAGGGCTAATATATGATGAACAAACTAATAACAACCTATTGGTCCTTGCTAGGCCGACAGGAGCAGTGCAGAACACCAGGTTGGTTCATATTTGGACTCTTGAGATCTAATTCTACAGGTCATAACACCAAGTCTGTTTTAAATCAAAACCTTTTAAAGTTCAGATTTGGAAGAACTTTAAGAATGCTCAACAAAAAAAAAGAAGCAAAGAAGACAGTGGGAAGAGAGCTCACTAGTTATGCATGCTTGGCGAGGATCAAGCAACACATTTTTACAACAGGGTAACATGCACCAAACTAGCGAAGAATGCTAAGAAATAAGGTTTCTTCTATTAAAAAAAAAAAAAAACCCATTCACAATCTACTCAAGTGAGACACATTCACAGAAGGGGCAATGCATAGCTTACAAACAAACTAAAGCCTGATTTTTCTTTTTTTCTTTTTTTTTTTTTTTGGAAAGGAAAAACTAAAACCCTGATGCAAATGGAAATGACTAAAGTACCCCTACTTAAAGAATTGTTCACAATCAGCCCTTCAAGTGAGTGTGTTTTAGAATTTTGCTTTTATTTATAGACACGAGATTAGTTGTCAATGACCTTTGTCTCTGGTCCTGCATGTTTCTCCACACCTTCCTTTGCTGTTGAGTTCCTCATTGTAATTTTCCTTTTCTATGTTAATAAAAAACCCTTCATCAACAAAAATATCCGCCCATTATTTGGATGAGGACAGTGATTCCCGCGACACAATGGCTGCCTCAATCAGTATGGGTGGTAGTGGATAGTGATTGCCCTAACAAAATTACCAATTACTGGCATCATTTCCAGACTTTTTAGTGCATGATACATGGCACTTCTCCAAATATCATGCATCAAAGCCCACAAACAAACATATATTTTTGCTTTAATGATGACAACTATTTAGGTTTGGAAAAAAAAAAAATCTCTCACATACCATTCTTATATAGAAGAACCCATTGAGCTCCCATACAGCACCAGGCTCAATGTTCAGCTTGTGCTCCCCCTTAGACGGAAATAGACTCATCATCTCCGTTCTGCGTCATTGAATCTGAGATATTAACAGTGCCAACCCGCTCTTCCTCCAGAAAAATGCACCAATTTGGAGACTGAATGGCCCGTAGCCATCGGAAATCATCCACATTTGCCCAATTCCCAGTCTCATCACCAAGACCAGAATCCCTCATCTCTTTCTCAATCCATTCATACACCAAGCCATATGGTGCAAACCTCACACCACTACTATCTTCAATGATAGGCCAACTCCGGACCCGCAAATAAAAATCAGTCGCCTTTGCATGATGAATCCTAATCTGGTGAGATGCCAACATGAACAGACAACCCTCAACTTCTTCGATATGGATTGAACCAGATACCAGACCAACATAAACACGACAATTCCTAAGCCGATGAATGAAGAGTGCTCTCAATCTTCCCCTCAAATGAATTTCACAAGATTCAAGATCTGAAAGGGTAAAATCATCATCTTCCGAATCCTTAAACTGCTTAACCAAAACACCACCCACCTTGTTTTGAAATCCAGGGGAATGCCGGATTCCAAGGTTTGTTTTTTCATCCGGATTTACCTTTGGAACCTTTTTAATCTTGCTCTGGAATCCAAGAAGAACCCATCAACATTAGGAACCTTAACTTGAGCTTCACCACCTGCATCCACCGGATTTTTCTTTGCAGGTTTGTTCCTGAATGCAAACTTCTTGCGTGGCAGAAGCTCCGAGCTTGTGGCTTCAAGGGATTCTTTCAATTCAGCTATGGACTTGAGAGATGAGCGAAGTTCATAGGATGGGAGGAAGTATGAGTTCTCCGCAAGGAGCTTCTCGAGATCAGCGATGGCAGCGGAGAGGCTGTCAAGATCAGATTTCAGGTGGGATTTCGAGTCGGGGTTCTCAGCAGAAATCTGACGGCAACGACCCAGGGCTGTTTGGATGGAGAGCTTGGATTGGGAGAAGAGATCAAGAAAGGACTGGGTAGATTGGGAAGAGGAATTGGAATGGGATTTGAGGGGAATGGGATTTGAGAGGCGTTGGATTATGGCGGAATGCTTATTCTGGGACATTAGGTTTAGAGTTTTGGGGATGGCGGTGGATTGGGAGAGGTTTGAGAGGTCTTCTACTCCTTCCCTTCTTTCTTCCATGGCTTTGTTTCTGCAAAGGACAGAAGAGACCCCATGAGACGGAAGCAGATTGCGTAGTCAGTAACTCAGTACGCTAAGCGTACTGAGTACACTCTGTGGGGTCCACTGTAATTTATATATTTTATCCATTCCTTCCATAAATTTTACAGGATAATTTTAGGGCTTAATACTAAAAATGAATCATATCCAAATCTTGAATGGACCACACAACGGGAAACAGTGTGAATTGAGCATCTACCGTTGAAAATTTCTCTAGGGCCATTAAAGTTTTGGATCAAGCTTATATTTGTGTTTTCCCTTCATCCAGGTTTTTGTGATCTTATTAACAGGTTGGTTGACAAATAAACATCACTGTGGGGCCTGGAAAGGTTTCAACGGCGGAAATCATTATTTTCACTGTTTCCTGTGGTATGGTCTACTTGAGCTTTGTATATGCTTCTATTTTGGTCTCAACCTCTTAAATGATCCTGAAAAACGGATGGACGGTGTGGATTAATCACACACATTCACGGTGGGCCCAACAGAGTTTACTCAGTACAATAACAGCATAGTAACTCAGTACGCAAACCAATTTCCCATGAGGCAATGATGACGATCCAATTAAGCTTTCGCTTGGCCCAGCACAGTTTTCATGTGGGGCCCACTTTCTGTTAATTATCCTTCAGTGCTCACTATGAGGTCATGCCCCATCAGCAGTAGGGCCCACGATTTTGACGGTTTATATTGACAGTATGTATGTCTTTTGTAGACTGTCTCATTCCTTCAACGGATTTAAATTCTACAGCCACCGGTGGTGTTGATCCGTATGATAGCACAGTATGATGTAGGACATTGATCTCATGGGACGCATCATGGGACGCATTCCTCCTGTAAGTTATGAAGGAGGAATGCCAAAGCAGGGTGTCAAGGATGGTAGTATAGAGAGGCATGATTTTTCTTCAGTCCAAAACAATGGAGATTTTGCAGCTTTAGAACAGGTGCATTTCACTTCCTTTCAGTTATTTTTCACTATATTATGGTCTTAGTATGTCTCCCTTGTTCCTTCACATATCCTTAGAGTTGGGAAATTGTAATATCTAATCTTAGAAATAAAAGAAATCACTCTGAAACCTTTAAAAAAAGAAGAAGAGGTCACTCTGACGTAAAAGTTGTTTGAATTTTGATATGATAAAAGCCTCTTTATATCCCTTAGAAGCAATCTCCATTACTTACCTTTGACGGTGTTCTTCTCATTTCAGGAAAATTTCTAGCCAAATCAGAGTGCCTTTTCAATTTCTTTTATGAATAGGGTTTTTCAGTAGTTGAAAATTGAAATGATTATTTTTATTGCACTGTTTATTATGCATCTTCATCCTTAAAAAAGTGTTTATTGTGCATCTATGGAAGCATTTTCTTTATTTTCTCATTTATTTATCAGGAACCACATATAGTTCAATGCCTCTTCTGGGACCCTGTCAACAGTGTGAATTGGAGCATTTCCATCCTATCGACACAAATCAGACATTTATTTTTCTGGCTTTTTGTCGACATAAAATTTATGTGAGGTTATCATCTTTAAAAGAACTGAACTTCAACTGGCAGAAATAACTTGCTATTTGATTGCTCAGTATCTTTCATTTTCTTTTCTTTTTTACCCATTAAAAAAAGAAAAGAAAAGAAAGATTACTTTCCACGATAAACAAAACTATAGGTACGCAGGATGCAAAACATATTAAAAAATGGGAGGATCAGAAAGGATATAATCAGAAATACTCAGTAACTGCTTCATTTGTCCTTTTCTCCTCCTGCAGGGATATATAAAACCCTTTTATGAATAGGTTTTCAGTAGTTGAAATGATTAATTTTATTGCACTGTGTTTATTATGCGTCTAAATCCTCAAAAAAGTGTTTAAATGTATCTATGGAAGTATTTTCTTTATTTCTCTCTTGTTTATCAGGAACTGTGTAGTTCAACGCTTCTTCTGGAACCCTGTCAACAGAGCCACATGCTTCTGCAACAGTGTGAATTGGAGCGTTCCATCCTATTGCCACAAAATCAGACATTTATTTCTGGGTTTTTATTGACAGAAAATTAATCTGAGGTTATCATCTTTAAAAGAAATGAACTTCCAACTGGCAGAAAAAATTTGCTATTTGATTGTTCAATATCTTTAGTTTTCATTTTTTTTTTTTTTGCTTTTTTACCTGTCAAATGAAAGAAAGATTACTTATCCATGATTTTTTTTTTTTTTTTTAAAAAAAAAAAAAAAAAAAAAAACTATAGGCATGCAGCATGCAAAACTCATTAAAAGAATGGCAGAATCAGAAGGGATATAATCCCAACTAAGTGGCAGCTTCATTTGTCCTAATCTCCTCCAAGGCTCTGGTAAATGTGATGGAAGGAGATACGAAGCAATTGACAGGGTTTTCTATACCCTTCAAAGCTCTGCCAGTATCCACAGGTTCTGCCCCTTGCAACTTGCCCATTTTATCAAATTTATCACATCACCTTCCCCAATTACAAGATCGGGAAAGAATTAAGTCCCTTAAGCATATTCGACAACTTGGCTTCATTTCAGTCTCCAATAGGACTTGCAAAGCCAATTTTGAGCATTCCATTGTTATGCTGATTAGATACAGTTCTCATAGCCCATGCCCAACTTTGCAAGGGTCTTGAAATTGTAGTGCCACTTGCTGTTGCTGCTATCTTCTTCTGGAGTGTTATTTTATGTCCACAGGTGTGTAGTTTATCTGGGGTGGATGCCTCCTGAAGAGTAATGGAGGAAGGTACGGTACCCATGAAATCAGTGAGCGTGATGTTTTTGCTGAGTAAAAAAATAATGGAGCTACTGTTCTTAGTGCTTTCCTGGTTGGTATACATGGAATCATTTTGTGATGTATCCGCTCTTATCATTAAAATAAAAAAAAAAAAAAAAGGAGAAGAAAAAAGGAGAAATCATACTGCACAGTCCTGTAGGGCATATGATGAGGGTTGTGAGGCGCTATGCGGCAGTCACTTGTTGCACTTCTTTATCATATTATGTCATATCAAATGCATTGCAGTTCTTAAGTCACCACAGTTTCCTTCATATTTTAATCAACTTGGTCTGTTAGTCTTTGGTTGACAGTACACTTTGTTTACCCTTTTATGTCATCAGATTATGCATATAATTCTATTTTGTATCATGAATTTGAGGTGAATTTTCTTTGAAATAATTATTGCTCACTTGGTGTTTTTTTTTTGGCAGCATATTGAAGATTTGACCCAAGAGAAGTTTTCACTGCAGCGTGCTCTTGAGGCATCACGAGCTCTAGCAGAGTCCTTGGCTGTTGAAAATTCATCTCTAACTGATAGCTTCAATCAACAGGTTAGAGTAGATATGTGGTGAATGCTATACTAGTGGAACTGCTGTTATGCTATCTTATGCAGTTTGATTCTCTCCATGGATGTGTTCTTGTTGCAGCCATTGCACTCCATGCTAATGATTGAGGCACATGTTGTGCTAACTTTTAACATATTGTCCATTCCATTTTGTTCTCCATAGGTGGTTCATGTGGGTGGCATAGATCAGACTTTGTTGTTTTTTCTTAAATAATGTTTTGTTTTGAATGACAAATTTTATTAGAAAAGAAGCAAGCTACAAAGGAAGCAAGCAACTTAAGCGAGGGGGAAGGAAGAACTGACAGTGAGTCACTTGTCACTCCCTCGTTCGTGAGTGTATCGGCATTCGTGAGTGTATCCGCAATCCCATTCTCCTCCGTCAAATGGTAGAAACAACTATATTAAACAAAGGGCTAACATTCTGACTTCAGCAAGGATATAAACTTACTCCAAAGGCCTCAGCTCCAAACAAGGGCTATCTATATCGATTTGTCTCAACTGCTAGATGTCCTCTTAATCACTAAGGCATGGAAGAATCAGTTAGCTACATCATCAAACCCTGGCGTAGAGAGTGAGTGCTGCTGCTTGGGTGGAACTTACCATGCTACGCCTCAGGAAATGATGCAGCAGTGTCGCAACCCCTCCCATCCTGGCTGGTCCCATTTTCTTGTTTGAGAAGCCTGTAAAGTTCCGCTTCCAATTCCCAGCCGGGAGGGGTGATTGGGAGCAGGACCTGAAGGTGAACTTGGGCTTGGGCTTCAGCTGACCATTCTTTAATCCAATTGCTGCTTTCCAATCCTGAAAGAACTCCTTCAGCTTCTTTGAATTCCTGTCTCAGAAACGCCTAGGTAAGAAGAGAGCACGGATTCTCCATGTTGTCCCAATTGCCTATGTTTAGAGTAGCAAGCTTTCAGGTGAGGAGTACAGAAGTTAATTGGATTCTGCTTTCCTAGCATTGTCATGGTTAGGCCACTGACTTTTACATTATTTAACTGTAATCAAATCATATAAAGGATCCAACTGATTGACTTTTGGACTTCCACTTGCTGAGTCAAATGGTAGCCCAAGGAATTAATATTCGTTATAATCATCCTCAAATGGTAGCCCAATGAGTTCATATTGATTATAATCATTCTCAAATAGTAACCTGAGGAATTATATTCAGTATCATAATCTCAGAATCTTTTGCTAATTTGATGCAATTTGCAACTTCCAAGTGATATCTAGCTTTCTGCTTTCCTTTTCATCTAGAATTACTTTATGAAAGAATTGCTATCTGTTTGTTGTTAACAAAAATATAAACAGTTCTGTTGTGAACTTCTAGGAGGAGAGCACAAATGCCCCCTGGTTCATATCACATTGAGTCTAACTACCTTATATGTGTATTTCAATGTTTTCATTTTGTACTCAAGAACATTTACTTTCTTCCAGGGAGCGGCTGTCAACCAGCTAAAATCTGACATGGTAAGGTTGCAGGAGGAAATTAGAGATCAGTTGGTAAGTTGTTGTTTTGTCACCCCACCCCCTCCTTTCTTTTCTTTAACTTTTTTTGCATATTAAATCTGCATTTTGTCTCATGTTTACTTTAAAAGGTTGGTCTAAGTTTGCATCCTGTGGGGTTATATATTCTCCTTTTTGCTTGTTATTTTGGATGCTGCTAGCTTAACTGTCAAAGGTGTTGGATTCACTAGCTTAACTTCAGTTTGAAAATAATCACTCCTTATGTCTGCAGCAATCTGAAAGTAGTTTCATTCTTCAATTCTGAAGTTGTTACATATATTTTATCGTTTAGATGTTTTTTGTCCGAGTATTTTCACGCTGCATCATATTTAGAGTAATTCATCCTGCATCATATTTAAGAGTAATGCCTGATAGTGGCTGTAACATGGAGTCTAAGATGTGACATTCAATATTATGTCAAACAATCAATTTATTCCCATTCCCTGATGTTTATTGTTGGGTAAATATAAAGGGACACAAGGCCTGTATATCATTGCAATATTAAATCTAGGACATGAGCCATTTGTCACATTGTTGTTATCATTGCTTTTGTTATTCTTATTTTGTATCATTATCTACTCAAATGTGTATGTCTGTAAATTTCATGTATCCATCAAAATATATCAATGAAACAAACTTCCCTTTGCCTGGTATCGATATGCCAGGCAGTCCCCAGCCTCGGTAAAGGACGGTTGATGTCAGGCAGAGAGCCGAGAGTCCACAATCCGTAGCTGCTGACTATCGTATATCAGTGAAATAATGAAGACTTGGTCCCCCCATCATCTTTTCAAGAGGCTTCCCATTAATCTTGTCATGGTATTAGTATAGGTCCACTCGGATTTTCATACATTCACAATGAATTCGATTGAAATTTTTGGATATCAAATTCGTTTGCTTACCTAGCTGTTCATATTGAGGTCTTGGGTTGGGTGCCCTTATTGATGTCAGCCCACGGCCTATTATAGGGCCCGACATGTGCTGATTTTGTATTGTTTGTTGCAAGATTTGGGGCCTAAATGTTAGAGATCACATTTCCCATATGTGGTGGATAGGGGGGCTGATGTAGAAGATACGATTGAATATTTTGAAGTTATTTAGTAGATTTGTTTTTCCTATTTTAGGCCAAATATTGATTGGTGGGGTTTTTATTTTTATTCAAAGATGATGATTGGTGGGATTTTTATTATCTTAAATAAATTATAGATTGATTTGAAATTAATTGCTTGATTTGAAATCAATTTAATACTTGGGAGATCTTTATTATAAAGATTCACGGGGATTGTCTTTAGGGTCTATGAAAGGGTGGTGGTGTAGGAGGTAGAGTATTGCACATTCTTCGAGTTGTGAGTTTTCTTAAATTTGAATATCAATAACGTTATTTCTCCCTCTCTACTCAAATATTTCCTGTGAGTGTATATGTGTTCATTTTTTTTTTAGCATCGAGATCTCATTCACTCGATAATTGGGTTGCACCATTATGGGAAGTCTGAATATCAATAAAGTTATCTCCCACTAATCTGAGTGTATAATTTTTCATTTTCTTGCAATATGTGCGTCGGGATCTCATTGACTATATAATCTAGTGCACCATTTTTTGCAGTGGGTCATCTTTGGGGATTTCCAACTCTACATTATCTTATTGTGCCTTCGAAGGGGGTGACACAGGAAGAGTTTGTACAACCCAATTGATCCGTGCAATCACAGAGCGAGTAGATCAACTCACGGACATAACATGCAATCTCACTCATTAAGGGCGTGTTTGGCCGGACTGATCCCATGGGAATAAGAGGGATGGAATGGTTTTTAAGATAATGATGGTGGTGTCATCTCATGGGTTTGCAATAGCCCATGGGATATACAATAGCATGTTTGGACCATCACAAATGGATGGGTTTGCATCTCCACTGCTTCTTGTGGTGTGCCCCACTCATTGTTTTATATCTGTCTCAAAACAGGTTCATGGCTGAATGTAGGCTGGTGAAAATGATGGAGGGAGTGGATATCTCATTGATATCTCGGTGGGCCCCACATAGTGGTGAAAACTTGCATCCCGAGATTGGCGGAATCCGTCTCAAAGACGGGCGGTGTTTACGAGGGCGTGGTGGATGAAATACATCCCGCCATCCCAAACAGCAGACGGGAGGGGATGGTGCGCAATAACCCTCATAATCCCATCTAATCCCATCCCTCTTGACTGTCCAAACATGCCCTAAGTGGGAGACTCTGGCAATGACTAAATCCAGAGACTGAAGTTGGAGCACGTGGACACATAGGGGAATGTGTCCACCAAGGTCCTAACCAATAGTGGGCGGCTCTGCCTTGTGAAGACACCAATAATCGAATCCTTCAATTATAGTTTATCACCACAAAGAAAGGTTTCTGAGGGGAACTTACAACAAGCTCAAGTTTACGAAGATTGTTCCATGTCGAGTCAAGATGAAGTTGGGCGAAAATGCCTTATGGGATTGAGTTGCCCAATGACTTAGATATTCTGCCAACTTTCAATGTCGCAGATTTGTTTGAGTACCACAGCAAGGTGTTTGACGTGGAAGATGAAGTCATTGTCGATATGGATAAACAACTCCCGAAATAAAAGAAGGAAGAAGTTGCGTAAGTTTTGCGGATGAAGATTACGAACACTTGATGGGGCCAATACAAGTACGACTTGGTGAAATAGAAGAACAGGCCTCATTCTGAATGCACATAGATCATGGGCGACGAATAAAAAAGATTGGATCCGAACCTTTGCTAGTTTAATGAAGTGTCCAACTCTCTAGATTGAATTTTTTCCAACCTAAGGGGAATGATGCAGGCCCACAGCCCACGGAAGGGCCTAGCATGTGCTGATTTTGGGCTGTTTGTTTGAAGATTTAGGGTGTAATGTTACAAATCACATATACCATTTGTGGAAGATTTGATTTTGAAGGTATTTAGTAAAATCTTTGTTGGTGAGATTGTTATTGTCTTAAATAAATTTTAGATTGATTTGAAATCAATTAAGCATGGTTTGAAATCAATCTAATAGTTGGGGATCTTCAGCGAAGATTCAACGGATTGTCTTTAAGGTCTACAAAAGGGTTTGCTGTAGGATGTAGAGCATTCCACATTCTTTGAGTTGTGAGTTTTCTCAAGTGTTTTAAAAGAAGAAGTTTGAATATCAATAAAGTTATTTCTCCCTCTCTACTTAATATTCCGTGAGACTTGTGAGCGTGTTCGTGTTCGTGTTCATTTCTTTGTGATTCGGGTGTCGAGATCCCATTAACTCGATAACCGGGTTGCGCCGGCACCACTTACCTACATGTATCGAGGGGTTACTACCATCTTCTTAATCATCCCTTTCAGTCTCCATATGTTTAACAAAGGCGTAAAGCCTATTTGCAAAGTAATTATGATTGAAGGTCGTATTTTTCAAGTGGAGAGGTAATTATCATTGAAGCTCAGATTTGCATCTTTAGACCTTAGCTTCCTGCGTTTTTTCTAGTTCTGTAGCTCTAGATCTTACCAAGTAATGCTGTGGTTGTGATGTTGCAGTGTCTAGAACTTTCAATGCATCCTGTACAAGTTCATGATGCTAAATTATTGTTACTCTTGTTTGCTTTGAATAACAGATGGCACTTAAGGCTTTGAAAATGGAGTATGTAAATGCACAACTAGAATGTAGTGCAGCTGATGAACAGGCAAAAATGTTAACTTCTGAGGTCATTGGCTTAGAAGAAAAGGTGGTTGACTGTTTCCTTGGTCATTAGCTTGCTTTGTTTGGATTCTCTTCTCCTAAAGGAGTGCATATGTTTAAACCTGCATTCCAGGAATATTTGGGGCAGAAAAACAAACAAATGGTATATAAGTAAGGAAAAAAAAATAAAAATGTGAACACTGTCTTCTATCAAGTGTAAAAGTTGACTTTTTGTACTTCTTAAATTTTATTAGCACATGAGCCATCTTCCCTTTGTGATTGAGAAAGATTTCCTGGAGTTTCCTTTTCATAAATATATTGACAGGGTTTTGAGTTTTGACATATGTGGTATGAGGTATCAAACTTACTGCGTGCAGATTGGTAGAACTGATCATCAGTTATAGATAACAATTTTCAGCTCTCATATCTCTTATTGGTTATTAGATTACAAATGGTCAATGACTCTTATATATATATATATATATATATATATATATATATATATATATATATTAGTTGTAAAACTCGTGCACAATTATGTGAAATTAGTCTGATATGTGAGTTTTCTGCTGGTTCTGCATCCTTTCCATGTAAATAGTTGTGGCTCTTGGTGCTTCCAGTGGCTAGGCATCCCCATCTCAATAGTTTCATTTTGGCATTTGATCAATTACTCATTAACATGGCATTTATAAAGAAAAGATATTACAGACATGGTACTAGAGGTGGCTATGGATCAAGTTGGGTTGGGTTCAGGTCATAACAGGGATGGGTCCCAACCCAAACCCAACCAATTTATTAAACGGGTTGAAAATATTATCCCCAACCCAATCCATCTATAAATGGGTCAACTCAAACCCAACCCACCTGACCAATTTAATTAAAAAATATTAAAAAAAAATAAACTACATTGTCATTCTTTATAAAAATATCAACTAAATATTTGAAACTCTTAATTAATATAAATCAAACTCTTACCACAATCCCAATTACAACCTTATAAACCAAGTTTAGTTTTTTGGAATTTAAAAAAAAAAAAAACTCATATTACATTATAATATGTCATACATACATCTGTGTGTGTACACATGCCGGGGTTTACAGCCTAATACATGAGTTAATTGTTAGGAAATATTGCCTCTTAGGACTAATGAGATTTATTATGTCCTTGCATAGCTGCATTCCATCTCAATAGTCACATTTTGGCATTCACTCAATTACTTGTTGAAATGATATTTATCAAAAAGGAAAATCAGTAGCATGGTAATTACAGAGCAGCAGGCAGAGCCTAATACAAACATTAATTTGTTTGGAAATATTCTGTCATATGACTAATGACCTTTATTATGTCTTTGCATGGCTAAAGAAAATACATCTCAATTCTGGCTGTCAAGATCGTTTCATTCCCTGATGTATCTGAGAAATTATTGATCCATGACAACCCTCTGAAAAATCAGGTGCCTGCCAGTCTTAACATTGTCTGGCCTTTGGACAGATCATGTGCTAGGAAACTATTTTATGTGAAAATAATTGATTGAACTTTGGAATTGCTAAGGTCTAGATATGGGTCCTATTGTTTTTTTAAGGTGGTTATAGTAATGCAATCTCTTGGGCCTATGAATGCTCTTATGCCTGGAGGGTGGCTGATCATTTTGAGGAACTGCAGGACATTTGTTTGGGTTGGGAAATGGGGATGTTTCTCTGTCAGGTTCCTGGAGAGGCAAATGATGACGCATACTGCCTTGCAAAATCTGCTGCCAGCAGGAATGAGACGACCATTCCGGCCATGAGCTGCTGGTCTAGTTTCTGATTTGTAATCTCTGTTTCAATTTGCTGCTGCAGCATCTAATCTGCTTTTTTGCTTTGTTTCTTATGTTGGGTCTCAGGGCCTCTCTGGTCCCCTTCTTTGTATCTTCCTCTTTCCTTTGAACAAATTTGATCATCCATGAAAAGTTATTGAACTTCAAACATGGTATTCAGTTTTTGACTTCTCTGAGCTTTTTGTAGACAGATTTAACATGAACCTCTGTGCTGCAGTGTTCCTTATCATGTTAATGATTGCATTTTATGTTTCTGTTTGAGAGATCTCATTATTGGTTTTTTTTTTTTTTTTTTTTTTTCCTTTCTGTGAATTTGTCTCGTGTTCATCATGGATGCTTGCTATATCAACTTAGTTCTGAGTTTTTCATGTAATTTATTTGTATAGGCACTCAGATTGAGGTCAAATGAGCTAAAGTTGCAGAGGGACTTGGAGAAAATAAATGCTGAAATGACTTCATACAAGTATGATATACATCCAAGCGTCTTCTATGCTTATAATTCCAAATATCTTTACGTCAATTCGCCTAGAACTAATCTGAGAAATAGATAATTACCTGAGATAACCACTGGATGTAAGCTCTAATCATCAATTGTTTAAACTGAGATTGCAGACATGACTACGGAATTTTTAAGTTGAGATAGCCCACATCTTGCCATCAAATGTTTAAGCTCTAATTACCTGATTTTTTTTAAAACTGAAAGATGACAAATTTTATTCACCAAAGAAAACCAAGAACGCACAGCCAAAGCAGGAGGTAACCCTTTTGCCACCTCCCTGGCAAGAAATAGGGATACACCACAAACGAAATCAACAAAACAAAAGAATTCAAAACCCTGATGCCAGCAAGCCTAGCCTTGGCCTCCAAAATCCCACTCCAATGCCCCAGGAGGCCATAGAACGACCAGCCCCTAAACTCCACCATTGGGGGATGGGTTACCCTGACAAATTTCTCTCAAGAAGGCCAAAAAAAAATTAAAAAAAATAATAAAATAAAATAAAAAGAAAGAGGCTTACGAACCATTCATGAGAACTGAAAAGGATACCATGGAGATGCGCTCTCCAACCTGCCCAATCCACCTTTCCATGAAGCCCATAAGACTATGCGTCTCTCACTTAAGATCTACAGTCAATGAGCTCATTGGCCAATCTCTCTCTAACCTCCGTCTTTCTCCTTGATAAAAGGTCCTCGGAAAGGTGGGATTACAATGCTTAAGACCCCCTTAGCCTAATTAAGAGGACCTTAGCCAAAATTGTGTAGATATCCCTACTAAGTTAATGGGTCTAAAATCCTGAATTTCAGCTGCATCTTCCATGCTTGGGATAAGAGAGATGAAAGTTTTATTCAGCCCTTTGCTCAGTGTGGATCTAGTGTGGAACTCAGAGAGACTCATAATCTCATCCTTAATGATCCCCCAACATTTCTGGTGAATGCTATTGTGGAACCATCCGTCCCTAGTGCATTTATTTATGTTCTCATGAATCATCCTGCCAACTTCTTCCTCTTCAAAACTAGTCCTCCATCCCCATTGACAGAGATCTAAAGGAGAGCCCATCGAGAGACAACCTCCTAAAATCCCTCATGCACGACCTGGAGTAGAAGTCAACAATTGCCTCCTTGATATGGCTTTGATTCTCTCCAAGTTTTTCCTCAATTTTCAGCTTGTGGATGTGATTAACTCTACACCTATTACTAGGCGTCATGTGAAAAAAAATGTCATATTCATATCCCGTTCTTTTAACCATGTCGACCTCATCTTTTGCCTCTATGCTACTTCCTGTTTGATATTGCCAAGTATTTCACCTTACGACCTTCCCTTTCAGTTGATTTCACTTCATCAATGGAGCGCTCCTCCCTGTCAATAGCTACAATGCAATTTAAGGTTTCTTCTTTCTTTTACTCATCCGCTGAAAATTTGACATTACTCTGTTCCTTCAACTTTAAGGAATTGGGAGCTTTCTCAAGCACCTGTATCCAGTCCATCCCTCCACCTCACAATCCTTCCACCATTTAGCAATAAGTTCGATGTAATCCCACTCCTCTAGACACCAATTCCGAAATCTAAATGGGATGGACCTGCTGAAATGCGGACGATTCCAAGCAGATTGCCACATGATTGGGCACAGGTGTCCACACCCCAAAATGAGAACCCCACTAATGAGGAATCTGTCCAATTTGCACATAAGTAGCCTCTCCTGATTATTCCTCCATGTTAACTGTTCCCCATATGACAGAAGATCGACCAGATTGTTGTTGTTTACAAATTCGGCAAAGTTCCTCATCGATTTTGTGACACAGGTAACTCCCATCTTTTTATATGAGAATTTGATTGTGTTAAAACCACCTCCACACACCACAGGAGGGCCACCTTGCACAGGCCTCCAATAATTCTAACCAGATCTGTGAACGATCATTGGGATGATTTGGCCCATATAGTGCACAAAGAGTTCCTTTAAAACTATCCCCAATAGCTGAGCCCACAATCGAGACCAAATAAGAACCAATACACTCGTCCTTAATCACTATCTTGTCCCTGCTTCTCAACACAATGACACCCCAACAGATCCTACCATAAGAAAGAAAACCTTGGGCATCTCCATTGCTCATCGGCTATCCTACTGCTATTGAATCTAGTTTCAATTCCTGCAGCAATACAACTTCAAAATTCACTCCTCCGTTGGTTTTTGATGGCTAATCTTCTCTTGGGGATTTCCCAGACACCTCATTCCAACAGGCAATCTTCATTTTCAAACCTCTCTCTCCCTTCGGCTGCTTGCAGCCTTCCTGTGCCCTGTCATCAAGCTCCTCGGGGCTACATCTTTATCATATACCACCAATGAAGCTATGTTTGCTAGTTCTGTTTTATCTTTCCTATCCACTGCAAAACTAAGTCCCACACCCCCTGCTCATTGTGTTTACCCTTCGATCTTGAAAATATCCTGTTCGATCCTCACCATTGCCCTCGCAGGACAAGTCCTACATGTTTCTGATCTCCCTGCAGATTCCTTCACCTCCTCCCTCATGATCGAAGCTTCCTGAAGCTTCTTTTCGAGATTCTCCTAGCCAGCCATAACTACTCCCACAATCACACAATTCCTGATATTGTTCTCCATCTGCTTCGATTTTGTTTCTTAGATAGGGGAACAAACCAGAATGGCCTAGTTTCTCTGAGTGAAGGGGATAGGGAAGAGTCGGATCCTGAGTTTGAATGTCCTTGATCCCTCTTGATGATGATTGCTAAAAGCCCATCAATGGGCTAGGATAGTCCTTTCAGACTTAGGTAGAGTTGGCCTCATTTGAGACTGTCTTTGGCATGAACACAACATCCCCACCAGGACAAAAAAAAAAAAAAAAGATGGATTTGAATTGTGGGCCCCATTACTAATATCACATGAGCCAGGATAACACCCTTGACTCAAGAAAATGGCAATATATTTCAAACAACATGTGCCTTTCCATCATCCTTCATTTGATTCATGGACCCACTTTTTTTTTCTTTTTTTTTTGAGGGCTCTATGGACCCCACCAGAACTGAGATGGTGCAAAGAATGACATCCTGCAGAATTTACATCCTCAAAAGAAAAGCAAAATTACAATCCTATACATTCTTTAATGAGGCGGCCCATTCAACAACGAAGAGCTTAGCCTTAATAATTGCATCTCTTTTCAAGGTTTGAACATTCTGAAAGCAAATATCGTTTTTTATTCCCCATATATTCCGTAAGCCGGCTAACAGCACCAACCTCCATGTCACTGTCCTCTCCTTCTTTAGCCCAATCCCATGCCAAGCCAATAAAAGCTCTCCAGCTGATCCCAACAGCATCCAAGATAGCTCAAAAGGAGGTGAAGAAGCTTTCCCAAATTTTCCGAGCAAAAGGACATCACGAAAAGATGGTCCAACGACTAGCTGCAACTTTTTTTTTTTTTTTGGGGGGGCGCGGGGGTGGGATAATGCATAGCTGCTTCATTTGAGCACGTCTTCCACCTCCTACTGAACATAGAAGCATCTTATAGAATGACTGGACTGCAAATCGACCAAGATTGTCCATTTTTCAAATCATCATATCACATTCCTTCACCACCAGTGAGCAGTTAAGAAGATAGCCTTGAAGCTTCACAAACTCCACCTTATCATCGAGCAGGTTTCTGCGGTATGGAGTACACTTCCCACCTCCCCCCATTATATCAGTGGAAATTAGCAACCGGGATATCTTGATTCATAGTAGTATTTAACAGCCGAGGGAATTCCACCTTTAGAGGATTGTCCCCTATCCAAATGTCCTCCCAGAACCACACTTTTTCCCCATTGCAGACCTCATGGCTTATCCCTTCCTCGAACTTGGCTTCCAAATTGTGGATATCTCCTTCCAAATTACTAAAGCTTCATAAAGTGAAGATTCTCTTATCTGCCAAGCCTTGTCTGGCATCCGTATTTAGTTGTGATAATCTCCCTCTACAAGGCCCCCTCTTCATTTCCAAACCTCCATGTCTATTTCCCAAGTAATGCGAGATTTATCTTCTCAAAATCCTTAATGCCCACCTCTCTCCTTGTAAGCCACACACCTTCCATTTTAGCAGGTGAAACTTTTTCCCTTATAATCCCTTTCATAAGTCCCTTCTCAGCCTCCCTAGCTGGCAAAAGGACTGACTTTGGACACTTGAATAGAGACATTAAGTATAAAGGCATATTTGACATTGCTGCTTTAATGAGAGTTATGTGTCCACTTGAGACTGCTTGATCTCAAAACCTCACCCTAATCTTGAGTAAATGGGAGATTATCTTGTAAGCCATCCTTTTCTTAAAAGGTTTAGTTTATCCCTGATGTCCACCGCAAGGATCAGATCACCTTCCAACGATTCTCCACCTTTCCACCTTAGCTGCAGCCTGCAGGCTCTGTATTCTTGCTGTCCCTCCCTTTCTCTAGTGAGCGCAACTCACCATCATGAAAGCTGGCAATGACTCCACTTCTGTTTGGTGAATGGATTGGAGGACCCAATGAGCATTCACCGGAACCCTTTCCCCAGGCACTTTCGACCCTTCGAATTTCCTAACCTTCCTGTTAAGGAAACCAAATCTGCCAAGCTTACCAGCGACTCAATTGTGAGGAACAAAGTTCTTGACAATCTTACTGCATAGTTCAAAAATCGCAAGTCCGATGGACCCCAGTTCTAATCGAACCCTTAAACAAAAATGGAGAATGGTCCCTTCTTACCTCCCTACGACTGAGCCTTGATCACTGGAACCTATTGCCCCATCTTCAATGCTTTACACAGTCCATTGGTTGAATTGCATCCATTGGTTGTGTCACCGAGTGCATGAATATGGAATCCATGGAGGCCTGTATCTTCCCATCAAGCACGTATGGAGGAGCCTCTTATGTTTTGAATTCCCATTGAGCACAATGCAATGTCCAGTAGTTCTTTTCAGAATCTCTTGTTACGGGACACTTATGTTTTGTGTGATAATATGTCAGAGCTCAGTGACATTAAGACTCTTTAACTAAAATCCTTTCTTTTTGAATCCATTCAGACGGAAAGTGTCTAGCCTTGAGAAAGAGCGTCAGGATTTGCAGTCCACAATTGATGCCCTGAAAGAAGGTAATTTGATCAAGTAACATGTAATGGTCCACTCTCAAATCCTGTTAAGATGCTGTTTACTGTTTGTAATGCGTAGAGTACTCATTCAAAACCTGCTGGGAGCTTGTACGGAACAAATTCATACTATTTTCTCGTCTTCTTCTTCTTAGAACACCCTCTTTTTTTTCTTCATTATCTTCAAACCTGTTCTTCCCACGAAGGGGGATCGGCTGAGGTCCTAAACCCATGAGATGTGGGGCCTGGATTATGAGATAAAGGGATTAATTTGCCACACTCTAATAGTGCGAGCTTTTAGAGCAAGTGGTTAATTATCCTGCATTAAATTGGTGTCAAAGCGGGAGGTCTCATGTTTGAGACTCCTCACCGGGGGTGATTAATACAGGAGCATTTTCACACTGGACTCGAGCGGGGTCGCCTGTTGGATGCAGGGGCACACTCAGGGTGGGTGACTCATGTGAGTTGGGGCCCACGGGGGAGGTCTCGTGTTCGAGACTCCTCGCCAGGGGTGATTAATGTGCATTTCACACCAGGCTTGAGTGGGGTAGCTCGTGGGATGCAGGGACACACTCGGGGTGGGCAGCCTATATGATTTGGGGCCCACGAAGGGAGTTCAACCGAGGTCCTAAACCCATGAGATGTGGGGCCTGGGCTATGAGATAAAGGGATTAATAAGCCATACTCTAACAGTTCGAGCTTTTAAAGCAAGTGGTTAATTGTCCTGCATCAGGAACCCACCTTATAGATGCCTTGGCTCAAGAATAGGGTCAGTCTGCTGATCAGGTGGACCACAATTGGAGAACAAATATATGGCTAAATAGGACTTGGCTGAAGTTTCCTCAGCTGTCCACCTAGTTCTAACATTGTGGCCAGGATTTTGAGCCGACCAGCCTGATTTTTGGGTGAGATAATCTTCAAGGTTGGGCCCACTTGCTGGACAGCTTGGATATTTTGCTTGTTTGCCAGCATGTTGTGGCGTGGACATGGTAGCCCTTGCACGTGCATGTGGGTTTTTAGAAACCTCTTGAAAATACTATGTTTATATCATTTAACACCGACCAATAAAAATAAGAAGCAATCGCGATGCATAATGTTGTTATTAATGCTATGAGTCCGGATCCTTTGTTATTTGGTAAACAGGGATTCCCTGATTGCCTAATTCTCATTGGTCCACATCACCACTCACTCAAAAAAAACTAAAAGAAAAATCGGACTCCAAACCATTATGAAAAAAACCAAAGGAAAAAAAAAAAAAAACGAAAAGAAAAAGAAAAAGAAAACGAGAAGAAAAACGCCAACGGACTCCACTTGTTGCTGCGTACCTCCTCTCCACACATCTTCACATCTCTCTCTCTCCCTCCCACTCTCACTCATTTCTTCTTCCTCAATCCTCTCCACACTTCTTCACATCTCTCTCTCTCTCTCTCTCTCTCTCTCTCTCTCTCTCTCTCTCTCTCAAAACACGGATCAAATTGGACTGTCCACGGATTCCATTGTAGAGGTATCATGACAAAAAACCTATGCTCTCTCTCTCTCTCTCTCAAAACACGGATCAAATTAGACTGTCCACGGATTCCATTGTAGAGGTATCATGACAAAAAAACTATGCTCATTTGATTATTTGATTATCTGATTGGTGGGCATTTATTGGTTGCCATTTTCTATTGTTCTGCTGAGGTTTTTTTTTTTTTTTTGATCTGTTTGAAATGAGGTGAAGTGTTTTTTTTTTATTTCTGTAATTCTATTTGTTACTTCTATCTGATTGGTGGCCATATCATATCAGTGATTGAAGCCTGTTACTGATATTTAAAACCTTGTTTTAGGGTCAGCCAGAGCCCAACCCATTACCAGATTCCCAACATTTACATTGAATTTGCGTTTGGTTGTGCTAAATGTCTTGAAATATAATGATTAATCAGTCTAATTAGTTGCAAAATTTCATGATATTTCATGAAATTTGGTGCAAGAAACACCCTCTAAAGCAAGTGCAGAATTTTGTAGACAATATGCTGATAATTAATATGTTGGCGAGGTTGATGTCTGTGGATTTGAGTGATCTCAACTTGGAGATATTGGTTTCTTTAACTGTCAGTCATAATTACCAAATGAAATACAAGAAAAGGAAAAAGGAAATTGCAAATGTGTACTACTTCTCTACCCACATGCTTAGAGCTTGCAACTCATACACCTAGTCAATGTCCGTAAAGAAACATGTACCTGAAATGGTCATGTTGAGGTGGTGAGAAGGGGTATGAAGGCTTGTTTGCTTTCCAAAGATTGGACCTTAGGCAGGATCAGTAGGCGAAAAAGGGCTTGTTAGTGCAACCGACCCCAAATTGATGGGAGAAGGCTATGATGATGATGAGGATATTAGATGTTTGAGTCTGATTTAGAATGTTATGTTTATTTCTATATGTTAAAGTATCTCACAGTATCAGATCATATTAATTAAGTTTTCAAATAAGAGCAAATTGATGTTGTGCAGATTTCACAAAACATGAAGTAAACCTGGAATGAAGGAGCTAAATGAACGAGTGAAAGTTCTCCACTAGCCTTGAATTTGATGAAGACATGTTCTGATAGCTTCTCCTTGCTCATGGGTAGTTCCATGGCTTTTGATGCCTATTGACTTGTAACTTCAACTACTCTGTTATGCCAAAGGCAAGGCACTTTTGGGTTGAGTGTCCATAGACATCCGTGTAAAATGGACCTCCACAGTTCAAATGAATATTTTTCTGGTGCTGTTGGATGCATGTTATGGACACATGGCCACAAGTTTTTTAGTAATAAGTCCTCGGTCTTTTTTTTTTTTTTTCTTCATTGTTGCTATTATTCATATAATATTTCTAGCCTTGTGGATCTAATGTATGGACCTATCAGTTGATCAATTTCTGAGTCTGACAAATTATTTCTGCATTTGGCATTGAGACACAAGTTCTGAGCCTAAGTTACATATCATTATGGTTTGTTTTACCATCAAACAGTGTGAGAACCCAAAATTTTCTAGCTGGCTGATTCTTTGATAAAGGAAGAGGTTCAATTTCTCCATGTGGCGATGGGGCATGAGGATGAATCTCTTGATGAATTTAGTAAAGCACACAATGCATTCCAAGAAGATCTGATGCACTTCCCAGCTCGTAATGCTTATGGTCTTGCCAGCGTTGCCAACAATAGTGACTAACCTGTGGCCTTGCAAAATGAATTTGAGAATGTGAAGAAGAGAATGGATGATGAGGTCAAGAAGGCTCTGCGGTTTGAGAAGAAGATAAAAGTTCTTGCACAAGGATATCAGGTATAGCGAGGAGAGCTTGTCAAATGTCATGGTAGCCATATGCCATTACCACCATCCTATTTTTGGATCAAATGCTGGTGAATCATATGGCCCTACTTGTACTGCATTCTCAATTTATTTCTTTTTCTTCCCTGGGATTGGAGTTGCATATCATTTGACAATTTGAAACCTAGGGATTAATGATAGGCAAAAATAGAGTATTTTTATTTTATTTTCTACTTATTTTATTAACGACACTTAGGCAGACCTTTATTGGTGTTTTGGTAACCTTTTGCTGCGCTTTAAATATATTTTTATAGGCGCTTATTACAGTTTTTACCAACGTTTTTACAGTTTTTACTGACACTTTTTGCAACTTTTACTGGCTCTTTTTACAGCTTTTACTGACGCTTCTTTACAATCAACAATGGGGCCCACAATTTGAATGCCAAAATCCTCATTTATATATCACACAGCCTGGCTGATAAGCCGCTGCAGCTGCTGCATTCTTACTGGTTTATTCCTCAAATATCTAGCATAGTTCTTGATCTCCATTACAAATATTTATAAATAGTTTTTTTTTTTTTGGGTGTTTTATGCGCGCGCGCGCGCGGGGGGGGGGGGGGTGTAACTAATTTCTTTTTGCTATTTTGTTTTGCAGGATTAAGGATGGGATGAATGGGAGCTGGATCGATAGATTTATTCTTTTTTTTTTAATGTATTTGGAACCATTTAACTTGTTATTGTAAATATTATTTTAATATTTATTTTGAGGGTTGGTTAATGAAGGGCTATGGCCGAGGTCAGGTTTGATGGATCTTTCGTTTGAGGAACCCACAAATCCCCGTTACATGCCCATTTTACGATTATTATGGGTCATGATTAGGCCTGAATTACATGAATTGCCAAGCTTGACTTATGCAATTTAATAAGTCAAAAGGCTACATGCATGGTCGAAACTGCCTTTCATCAATATTAGTTTTTATGAAGACAAAGCTAACACATTTTCTACAGGTGCTTTTTCGAGAGTTAACAATTGTGAAAATGCTGATTCGAGTGTGGCAACAAAGTTGACAATGAAATTTATATAATATTATCTTTTAAATTTTAAATATGTAAAAATAAAATAAAATGCAGGTTTCAATCAAATATAATAAACATTGGCTAGCACATGTACAAACCTTTTACAGGCACTTCCACGTGCCTTTACCGGTGGTTACACAAGCCTTTACCGACTGTTCCACAAGCCTTTACTGGCGCTTATAAAAGTGCAACGTCCAACACAACCATTGGTAAAAGTCTGGAACTAATAACTAGTTGAGATTGATGATTTGAATTATTAGAAGGCATCCCAATGCATGTAAGATAAATAGTTTTGTTTTTTTTATAGGATTGGAAAATTTTCAAATATAAATGAGAGAAATGGCAGACACCATATAAGAGAGTAAAATTTATGTCAAAATAGCTAGGTATATGCATCTGTGGAAATGATACAGTTGATGGACTATGTGATGAGATTATACTTGAGGCATTGATATAATATTGTCATAGTATAATGGGGTTACACTTGGGAATGTGAGACAATTAATGGACTAAGTGATGAGGTTACCGCTAAGGATATGATGTGGTTGTATAATAGTGTGAAGTGGTTTCACTTGAGAATATGATATGGTTGATAGACTATATAATGAGGTTGTGCTTGAAGATATGATATAGTTGTGTGATAGTGTGATATGGTTCCACTTGAGGATATAATATGGTTGTGTGATAATATAATGTGGTTACATTTGAGAATATGATATAATTGATAAACCATGTGATTAGGTTGCACATTTGGATATGATATGATTGTGTGACAGTGTGAAGTGGTTCCAGATTGAAGAATATGATACGGTTGATGAACTATTTGCACTAGAGAACATGAGATGATTGTGTGAGAGTGTGATAAATGATCTCTACTTGGGAATGTGATACGGTTGATGGATTATGTCATGACGTTGGATAATCCAAGGTTGTGTGACAGTGTGATCATGTTATACTTAAAAATATGATATAATTGATGGACTATGTGATGAGGTAACACTTGAGGATATGATATATGGTTGATATGTGGTTGTGTGAGTGTGATGTGTCCACTTGAGAACATGATACGGTTGATGAAAAACGTGATGGAGTTGTATTTAAGGATGTGGTATGGTAGTGTGATAGTGTGATGATGTATCTATCCACTTGAGAATTTGATATGATTGATGGACAGCGTGATGAGTTTGCACTTGAGGATATGATATGGTTGTATGATAATATGATGTGGTTACACTTGAGGATATGATATGGTTAATAGACTATGTGATTAGGTTGCATTTGAGCACATGACATAGTTGAGACAATAGTGCGATGTGATTCCACTTGAGAATATGATACAGTTGATGGACTATATGATGAGGTTGCACTTAAAGATGCATATGATATGGTTGTGTGATAATGTGATGTAGTTTTGTTTGAGAATGTGAAATACTTTATGGACTATATGATGAGCTTACACTTGAGGATATGATATGGTTGTGTGACAGTATGGTGTGGTGAATTCACTTGAGAATGTGATACGGTTGATAGACTATATGATAAGGTTGCACTTGAGGATATGATATAGTTGTGTGAGTGTGAAATGATTTCACTTAGAAATGTAATATGGTTGTTTATTTTAGCGAAGATGATAGTTTATTTTTCTATTTCCTATTTTCAATCTTCATTCATTTAAAACCCTCAAAAGAAATATTAAAAAAAAAATAGCAAAAAAAATCGTAAGTGATAAAGCAAAAGTAATAGTTACCTAGGTAGATTCAAGTCACAAAATTTAGTTAAATAAGAGGTCATGCCAGTTGATGAATAAAATGTCATGTTTAGATGTTAAATTGAATTATGACAATACAATGCATTAAAATAAATAACAAAAGTGGGTTTGATTCTATTCACAGTCGAAGATACTGTGGTTACTAAACAATAAAGTTCATTCCATAATTTTTCAAGAACTTGTACCTTAGCATTTTCAACTACCAGGATGGACCAGAATATTTAGCTTACCATTTTACTGAGAACCATTCCATATTAGCATCTTAACAAACATTAGCCTCAATCAACATCAATTGTAATTCACACTAGAAGAAAATTGGCCGTTACTGGCAGTTTTAATCGCCAGTAAAGGCCCAGAAAACCACTAGTAAAGGCTTTACCAGCTGTTAGGACCTTTTACCGGTGGTTGTGCAGGATGCCCCTAAATCGTCAGTTTTTACTACACTACCAGAAAAAAGGTATGTAGCTATGAATAAAATCCATAGCTAATGATGTTTGGCTACGGTAATAGCTGTTGATATAGTAGCCATAGCTTTTAAAGATATGGCAATGAATTAAATCCGTAGCTAAAGAACTTATGATTTGCATTAATCCGTAGCCATAGAGCAAAGCTTCCTCATCAAAAGTTTAAATTAAAAAATAAAAATTGTTGCTTGGAAAGTAGCACATATCGCATCTCTCTGCTTGTCGTACGATGATTGAAGTTCTAGTAGACTTTCTCAAGATTCTTTCACCCTCTAAATTGTTGCTTGCAAAGCCAACTATCAAGAAGAAATATCTCACCAAGTGACTAAAAAGCAGAACATGCATAAAACTATACCAATTTCAGTAACTCTTTTTTTTTTTTTTAAAGGTAACCAGTGGAATCACCCTACCTGCATTTTATTGCCAAAAGGAAATATACAGCCATGTACTTCGGGTGGGCTTCACAAAGAACAACGGGCCTCACCTATCATATAACAAATACACAACCCTCACATATCACCAGACAGACTTAGAGGTGCATTGGCCCTTGATTGCAGGATCGACCATTCTGTTCAGAGATTCAAAATCATATAAGCACCTACCAGCCCACTTCAGTAGACATTGCCGATCTCTTGCCGTTTAACTACATAATAAAAAATCAAGGAAAAACCCATAAGAAAATTGCAAGAAAAAATAAAGTCCTCTACAAGATGGGCCAAGAGCTACTGGACACATTTTAATGTAGAAAGCAAGCACATATTGGAATAAGTGAAAATAATGGACTTATAAACTAGTTTTTTTGGAAGGAATGGTTTGTCAAACTAACCTCTAAGTAAAATGCAACTGCAACAAAGAGAAGAGAGAGTGTCATTCCAGAAGAGGAGACCTATAACAACAACCAGGATTGGTTGTCAGTTTGTAAAGTTGAACAAATAACTCCAACAGGTAGTAGAATCAACCATCCTTCCAAAAACTCACAATAAGAAGAAGACGTCTACCAGCTTTGTCCACCGACTAAGTAGTAATTATAGTAACAACAACCTAAACAAAAATATGCCTCAACAACCTAAACAAAAATATGTATTAGCTTGCATTATGAGGACTAGACATCAATAACATGCAAAGAATAAGAACACAAGTGAGAGCGAGAGAGAGATTTATGGGTTGAGAGAGAGAGAGAGAGAGAGAGAGAGAGAGAGAGAGAGAGAGAGATATTGAGTTTAACTCCTGTAAGTTATTGAATAGTTGAACACGACAAGTAAATGTAATTTTATTTATTATAAATACTTGTACACAATAAGGGTACACTTTATAACACTCACAAACTATCACTCTTGAATGACAACTCTCACACACAAGGAAAAACTCTTTTGAACTCTTAATACTTGGACACCTTGCTTTCACTCTTGAACTCACTCTTTGTTGTTTATGTATTTACATAATGAGACTCTTCCCATATTTATACAGGGCTATGGAAGATTTTAGAATCAACACAACTCTAAAGAGTTTTAAAAACTTCCAAATATCCTATAAGATTTTATTATATTCCGGAACATTTTAAGAGAATCCGGAAGGTTCTAGCATAGTCCGGAATATTCCAGAAGAGTTAAGAAGACTTTATCAAACTCTACAAGTTTCCGAAAGATTCTAGAAAATTCTAGAATTTTTCTAAAATGTCTGGAAGTTTCCGAAAGACTTTGGAATATTTAAGAGAGGTGGTGATGACATTTAACAGTTATGGGTTGATAAAAGGCTTCCACAAGAAGTGTATTTGATTTACCTTATAAATGAAGGACATTAAAAAAATAAACATGAATTATATTTCAACTGCAGAAGAAGAAAAAGAAAAACTAATACAGTTGCTAAAAGAAGTCAGATATAAAAGAATCACAATTTCTCAACAAGGAAATATCTAGCAAATTAAGGATCGGGAGAATCTTACCATTCAGAAAGACATGGTTGCAAATCAAGAGCAGAAGGAATGGAGAAGAGAAGAAGAGAAACTAGGGCTGCCAATGGACAGTCTAGGGCTTGGTCTTGGCTCGAATTTTGAATTGTTTTCATTGGGCCTATTCAAAATTCTGATTTCCTCAGGCCCAAGCCCAGTTCATTAACAACTCTAGCTCGAAATATCCCGGGAGTGTTTCCCATATCGGATGGGAATGCCCACATCAATCACAACGGATCACAAATTATTGTCCAGCGGCCGCATGCAACCAATGTGCATGCACATACAACATCTAAGCCACTAAAAAAAAATAAGGTAGACACTAGTTTGAAGGTCATTGTGCACAGGTTCCATAATATTGCATTCATCTGTTAGGGATACTACATCAATTATACCCACTTGGATGTATAGAATATTTTCATTGTCGTTGCATGTCTTAAATCAACTCAGCAACAGGGTTTGTTGATGCCATCCAACTACTACTCGATCACATCAAAGAAATTCAGAATTTCTCAGTCAATGCCATCGAGATTAGTTTTGATGCCATCAAAACTTAATTTTGATAGGGTTTTCCACCTCAGTTCAGAGGAGAGATAGTGCAGTCAGTTAAAAATCGGAGTGTTTCACTGCACTGCTCAACCAGTTGAGTGAACAGTGCTCGACCAGTTGAGTGAACAGTTCTCGACCAGTCGAGGCCCTAGTTCGACTAGTCAAGGGTTACGCAGATTTGCGCAAATTTTGTGCGGACTGCGTAAATTAGAGGCGGTGCAAAAGGGAGTTGCCTAAACTATAAATAGGGGTACCTAGGGCTATTCTAGGGTATGCACGAGAGTTTCCTAAAGCTTTGCAAGGGTTTGCTAAAGGGTTTAAGGCTATAAAAGGTGTGAGAAGGAGAGATAAAGAGAGAGAGGGAGCTTGTGAAAGGGAGGTTATGCTCGTAGAGGTACTCACCGTACACTCGATATCTCAGTGCCTCTACGTCCTTGTAATCGGTTAGATCTCTCCATTTTTCTTTTATTCTCTTATTGTTTATTCACTCATGCGTGAGTGAAGAAAGGTTTGATCCAAGCGATGTATACTTATGATCGGTTGTAACGTTCTACTTCATAGTGGATTGTTGATCTGGACTAAGTCCCGTGGTTTTTACCTCTTTGAGGATTTTCCATGTAAAAATCTCTTGTGTCATGTGGTTTATACTTTGATTTATTTCATTGCTTTATTATCCAATAATTTTGGTATTTTTGGGAGGCTAGATCCTAAGGTATTGTACAACAACCCCCAACAAAGTTGTATCAGAGCGTTTAGGTTGATTGAACAGAGTGGGATCGGTTCTGAATTATGGAAGGTGGCTCATCAAGAATGATCAGTCTTAATGGTTATAACTAGACCATATGGAAGGCTAAGATGGAGGACTTACTATATTGCAAGGACCTATATTCTCCAATTCAAGGCATATCAGCAAAGTCAAAGGATATGTCAAATGAAGATTGGAATAAGTTAGACCGGAAGGCGGTGGAGTTTATTAGACAATGGGTAGACGATTCCGTATTCCACCATGTGTCTACGGAGACCTCAGCGGCTAGCCTATGGCTGAAACTGTAAGGGCTGTATAAGAGGAAGACAACCGACAATAAAAATTTTCTGATAAGATGACTTGTGAATCTCAAGTTCAAAGATGGTAGTTCTATGACTAAGCACATGAATGAGGTCAGCAATATATTGAACCAGCTCTCTGCTATGAAGATGGTCTTAGACAATGAATTACAGGCTTTGCTATTGCTTAGCTCATTGCCTGATAGTTGGGAGACATTGATGGTGTCTCTGAGTAACTCTGCACTAGACAGAAAGATATCCACGAAACAGGTAACTAGTTATCTCTTCAATGAGGAGACAAGGAGGAAGTCTCAGGGGTCTACTCAGCAAGAGGCCCTTGTGACAAAAGAATGAGAGAGAGAAATGAACAAAAAGAGCGAGAGGCCCGAGATAAATCAAGAGGCAAGTCAAGTACTGGAAAGGATGTTGAATGTTGGAATTGTGGTAAGAAGGGGCACTACAAGCATGAATGTCATAAGAAGAAGAACGACAAGAAAGGAAAAGGAAAAGATAAGGAAGATGAATCAGATTTCACCGCGGTCACTTCAGATGGTGACGTTATAGTTATTCTTTCAGCAGATCACGATGTATATCTCATGGCTATGAGTGGGACACCGATTGGGTGATAGACTCGGGAGCCTCGTTTTATACAACTTCACGCAGGGATTTCTTCACAAGCTATAAGTCAGGAGACTATGGGACCGTGAAGGTAAAAAATTATGGCATATCGAAGATCGTAGGGGTCGGTGATATTGGTGTGAAGATTGATGTGGGCTGCACATTGTTCTCATGGATGTGAGGTACATTCCAGACCTTCACCTCAACTTGATGTCAGCGGAAAGGTTGGATGATGATAGCTATGAAAGCCGATTTGTTGGCAAGCGCTAGAAGCTTATCAAGGGTTTGTTGATCACAACCAAAGAAAAGAAGTGTTGCACCCTATACAAGGCAAGTGTCATTGTGTGCAAGGGTAGGTTGAACACAGTGAAAGATTCAACTATCGACATGTGGCACAGGAGTCTAGCCCACATGAGTGAAAAAGGGCTTCAGCTACTAGTAACGAAGCGACTCCTTCCAGACGTGACAGCAATACCTCTCAAAACCTGTATTGACTATTTATCAGGGAAACAACATAGAGTTTCATTTGTTAAATTTGTTTCTCATTTTAATAAAGTGCATGCATTAGATTTGGTTTATTCTAATATTTGTGGTCCTATGAGGACAGAAACCTTAGGTGAGGCATTGTATTTTGTCACTTTTATAGATGATGCATCTATGAGGGTTTGGGTGTATGCTTTGAAATCCAAGGACGAGATTTTTGGTGTGTTTAAATTATTTCATGATATGGTCGAGAGAGAGACATGGTAGATCATTGAAGTGCATCCGCACTGACAATTGTGGTGAATACATTGGTGACTTCCATGAGTATTTTAAGTCCCTGTGTATACGGCATGAACAGACGGTTCCCTAGACCCCCCAGCATAATGATGTAGCTGAGCGAATGATCACACCATTGTAAAGAAAATCAGGTGCATGTTATCCCATGTAAAGTTGTCCAAGACATTATGGGGAAAAGCAATGCACACAGTGGTGTATTTGATAAACAGGTCTTCATCAACCCCATTGAATAGAGAAGTATCCGAGAAGGTGTGGACTAAATAAGATCCATCGTACAGTCATCTCAGGGTGTTTGGATGTAGGGCATCCATTCACATACCAAAGGACGAGAGGTCCAAGCTCGATATGAAGATCAGATAATGTGTGTTCTTGGGGTACGGTGATGAAAAGTTCAGCTATAGATTATAGGATCCTACTGATAAGAAGCTCGTCAGGAGCAGAGATGTGATTTTTTTTTAAGATCAGTATATAGAAGACATTGATAAGCCAGAGAAAAACCAACCCAGTTCAGATGAGCTAGAGGATATGGATCTGGTTATTCCTCCTGTGGTGCCTAATGACTGAGGAGTATAACAAGGTGCAAAGGATGAAGAAATTTTTACAAAATATGGACCAGGGGAGCAGCCCTCACTTGATCCACTTGTTGAGTCACAGGTGAAGAGGTCATCTAGGGACAGACAGTCGTCGAAGAGGTACTCATCACATGAGTACATTATGCTCATTGATGGGGGAGAGCTAGAAGATTATTCTGAGGCCCTAGCCGACGAGCATAAGGGGGAGTGGTTGAAAGCTATGCAAGAAGAGATGAAATTCTGGCATAAGAACCACACCTATGATATGGGAAAATTTTCTAAGGGCAAGAAAGCTCTGAGCAACAAGTGAGTGTCTAGAAAGAAGATTGAACAGAAAAATTCACAAACGAGGTTTAAGGCCAGACTTATAGTGAAAGGGTTTGGTCAAAGGAAAGGTATACACTTCGAGGAGATATTCTCACCAATGGTGAAGATGACATCCATACGGGTGTTGTTTGGGTTGGCGACTAGCATGGATCTAGAGATAGAGCAGTTAGATGCTAAAACTGTCTTTCTCCATGGTGTCCTGGAAGAAGAGATCTACATGCACCAACCAGAAGGGTTCAAAGTCAAGGGCAAATAACATATGGTGCATAAGCTGAGGAAGAGCTTGTATGGGCTAAAACAAGCTACAAGGCAATAGTACAAGAAGTTCAACTTGTTCATGTTACAGCATAGATATGACAGAATGAAGTCGGACCACTGTGTATTTATTCGCAAGTTCTCAGATGGTGATTTCTTAGTTCTGCTGTTATACGTTGATGACATGCTTACCATGGGTAAGGACATTAAGAATATTGACAGGCTGAAACAAGAGTTAGGCAAGTCATTTGCGATGAAAGACTTGAGCTCAGCTAAACAGATCATAGGAATGGAGATAACTCATGACAGAAGCAGCAGAAAGATTTGATTGTCACAAGAGTAGTATATTGAGAAAGTCCTATAATGGTTCAATATGAATGCAACAAAGTCGGCCAGTACCCCACTAGATGGTCACTTTAAATTGAGCAACAGGCAGTGTCCCAAGACGAAGGCAAAAGTAGATGAGATGCAGAAGATACCATACGCGTCAGCCATAGGAAGTTTGATGTATGTTATGTTGTATACGTGCCCAGACATAACATATGTGGTTGGTGTTGTCAGTTGGTATCTTGTCAATCCTGCTAAAGAACATTGGGTAGCGGTGAAGTGGATACTGCGGTATCTAAAAGGCTCATCTAGGTTGAGCTTATGCTATGGTGACAGAAAACCTGTGATAGAGGGCTACACAGATGCAGATATAGCGGGTGACATAGACTCCACGAAGTCTACATTGGGGTTTATGTTCACATTTGCAGGGGAAGCAGTTTCTTGGCAGAGTAAGCTACAGAAGGTCGTAGTATTGTCGATGACAAAGGCCGAGTACATTGCAGTCACAGAGGCATGTAAAGAGATGCTTTGGATGAACAAGTTCCTAAAGGAACTTAGCCTGAAGCAGGAGCAACACGTGGTCTATTACGATAGTTAATGTGGTATACACTTGAGCAAGAATCCAATTCAGCACTCTAAGTCGAAGCACGTAGAGATTCGGTATCACTAGATCAGGGATACTTTAGAACATAAGGTGTTATAGCTTGAGAAGGTCCACATGGACGACAATAGGTCAGACATGATACTAAGGCATTGTTCAAGGGCAAGTTTGATGTTTGTATAAACCTGTTTTGCTCGAAGAAGACGAATTCCTCCTAAGTCAGAAATGGAGAGATTTGATGGGGTTTTCCTCAGTTCAGAAGAGAGATAGTGCAGCCGGTTGAAAATCGGAGTGTTTCACCGCGCTGCTCGACCAGTTGAGTGGATTGCTCGACTAGTCGAGTGAACAATGCTCGACTAGTCAAGGGTCACTTGACTCAAAGTCCAGTGAGCTCAGTGAATAGTGCTTGACCAGTCGAGGCCCTAGCTCGACTAGTTGAGGGTTACGCAGATTTGTGTGGATTTTGTGCGGACTGCATAAATTAAAGGCGATTTCGCAAGAGGTGCGAAAAGGAGTTGCTTAAACTATAAATAGGGGTCCCTAGGGCTATTCTAGGGTATGTAAGAGAGTTTTCTAAAGCTTTGCAAGAGTTTGCTAAAGGGTTTAGGGCTATCAAAGGGGTGTGTGTGTGTGTGTGTGTGTGTGTGTGTGTGTGTGTGAGAGAGAGAGAGAGAGAGAGAAAACTTGTGGAAGGGAGGTTATGCTCGTAAAGGTGATCTACTGTACACTCGACATTTAAGCGATTCTACGTCCTCATAATCAGTTAGATCTCTCCGTTTTTCTTTTATTCTTTTATTGTTTATCCACTCATGTATGAGTGAAGAAAAGTTTGATCTAAGCAGTGTGTGCTTGTGATCGGTTATAACGTTCTATTTCATAGTGGATTGTTGATCCGAACTAAGTCCTATGGTTTTTACCTCTTTGAGGGTTTTCCACGTAAAAATCTCTTGTGTCATGCGGTTTATGCTTTGATTTATTTCATTACTTTATTATCCCATAATTATGTTATTTTTGGGAGGCTAGATCCTAAGGTTTTGTGCAACGCCCCCCAACAAATCTCGATGCCATTGAGACCCATCAAAGTGCAATTAAGAAAATCCGATTTTCCATGTTTTGTATATGGACTATTTTAGTGTTTATTCGATGCAATTAGAGTGGGATTCAATGCCATCGACGGTCTATCAATGACATTGAGACCAATCGAAGGTTCCATTGAACGTATCGCACAGATTTTACACAGATCTGTGTATCTGTGGAATTTGTTTTTTATTTTGTTTGGGATTCTTCCCATGACTATAAATATAGGTGGAAATTAGAATTAGGGTTTCCAATAGCTTTTCCAATTCGTTCCTAGGGTTTCGAGGTGTAGCTTGGGCTGATTCGAGGATTGTTGGAATCAGGTATTCTCCAAACTCTTGTAATTTCTGCTTTCATATTGATTATTCATCGCTTTGTATCGTGGTTTTTTTCCTAAAAGGTTTTTTCCACATTAAACACCATGTGTTTGCATTGTGCTTGATTAGTGCGATTGGATTACTTCACTTGATTCATCTTTGTGTGCTTCCATGGTCCCCCAACATTCATTGGCTGTCAATAATGAGAATGGAACATCTACCAATGAAAGAATCTTAGGTCCACCTCAATGTATGTGTTTCATACCCACACTGTCTACCCTTGCTAAGCATGTGCCCAAAATCTCAGCTAGGCCCCACTAAAGCAGCTTGACCCACAATGATGTTTGTAAGAAATCCACCCCACTCATCCGTTTTGCCCAAATGATCAGTTTTTGAGTATGGACCCATAAATGGGAGATTCAAATTTATGTGGGTCCACTATGTTGGGGAAATGCAGAAGTAGATAGAGTTGAATCAAGCAAAGTACTCATAATCATACAACTAAGTCAACAAGACTAATCCAATTATTATGTGAAAAATCCTTTGCAGGAAAAAAACAATGGTACCAAGCAACGAGTATACACTGTTACCGAAAATTACAAGAGATAGAAAGTTACCAATTCGATCAAACAAGCCTCAAATCTCCTTCACAAGCCTTAGCTATACCCTTGAAACCATGAGAATGTATTAGAATACCCTAGAACACCCCTATTGCACCCAAATTCTAATTACACCCAATATATAAAGTATCACAATCCGAACATGAAACAAATCTTGCACTTACGCAATTCTACGCATTCGCTCGATGGGACCTTCAATGGCATCGACCATCCATTGAAATTCTCTATGGCATCAAACTCATTTGATGACATCAACTAACAACACCAAATCATTCCAACAACTGACATGGATTTTTTGGATTTTTCAGATGACGTCAACACCTATCGATGGCATCAACGTCTACTCGATGGAATTGAGTGTTCTGTTGATGGCATCGACTAACCTTGTTACTTACAAATTTAAGACATCAACAACACACCAGCAGCACACTGTTGGTGTGGTAGTGCAGATGATGCCACTGTTGAAACCTTGTTAGGGCCGTTTGTAATGTTTATTTTTTGCCCAACGTATTGGGAGGCTTGCTACGATGTTTATATGCCATCCACACCATTCATCCTGCATAGCTTGCTATGACATTTAATGCCATCCACACCATTCATCAGGTCATTTTTTCGAAGGGATCTAAAACGACAGATATTAGCTTGATATAATACTTTTGTGATTGATACATACATCTTCACACACGCATAATTAAAATCAAGCCATTTACTACATATGTGTCCACATGTTTGAACTATAGCTCAACAGTTCGAATCGGATGAGCATGATTTTTATAGATGCCCACGTGTTAATAGAAAGCATCTTATGAAGGGATTGGATGAGTAGATAGTCACCACAGTATGATCCATCAGGATGAGTAGATAGTCACCACGGTATGAAGTCTCTTGACTGTGCACATCTGCGTAGGGCCCACTAGCATGAATGCATCAAATTGAGTAACGAGATTCCATCTGTGTCATCTCTTTGAAAAAAGGAGCATTGGATACCCCTTCAATCACCTGAATATAGAAATCCTTCTCCTTTGTAGTCCTTGCTCACATTTTATAACCTTTGGCCGGCCACATTCCCATGAGAGTGCATCGTGATATGTTCGTGATTGCAATGTAATTGAGATATTTGGAGATTCCAATCCATCAATCTGAACCGTTGCAAGATCTGCAACATAATATTTTAAGGGCTACTATTAAAATTGAGCAGATGAATGAAGCATTCCATAAATTTTATTTCTCTTAGCTAGCCGTTTAAAAAATAAGCAAAAAACAAACCTTGATGGAATGGATGGGATTGCCTGATAAAAGAAGTACTTTAAAACAATATGTGATCCATGATTTTTTTTTTTTTCTAACAAATGGGATGACTTGTAGATTGGACTTATTTATGTGCTAACAATATGAAATTTTCTAATTTTTGTACACCTTTTAGAACTAACCCAAACCCCAGCTGATCGATTGCATTGTACAAGTAACCTGACTGTTGGTTCTAACAAACATGTGGGGCCATGGTTTGGTTCTGCAGACCGTTGGATTCTTTTGATTATTCTATTCAAAACAACTCTAGATTGAATGCTGTAATCACTTGTTTATAAAACGTAATCTTATAGGACGAGCGGATTTCTGGAGACCCGTACTAGGGTGGACCAGTGGGGCCCGCCCTGATGTATATGTTTTATCCACAACGGCTATCTATTTTTTGGGGTCATTGTAGGACAAGAACCTGAAAAATGAGGTGATCCAAAGCTCAAGTCGACCACACCACAGACAACAGGGGAGATTAAACTCCTATTGTTGAAAACTTTTTTGGAGCTACGGAAGTTTTAGATCAAGCATGTATTATTATTTTCATTACCTTGGGAGCAAATAAACATCACGACAGGAACCAGGAAGGTTTCAATGGTGGGTCGATTGGACAGATGCTACTTTTAGGGGCTTTGTGATGTCGACAATTATGTCTATAATTTATCCATGCCGTTCATCCATTTTGAAAGATCATTTTAGAGCATAAACCCAAAAGTGAGGCAGATATAAGACTACGTTGGACCACGTCACAAGAACACTTTGGATTGAAAGTTTACTGTTTCAAAATTTTTAGAGCTACATAAGTTTTGGATCAGTCTAATATTTATATTTTTCCTTTCTTCGGTTTATTTGACTTTATGAATAGGTTGGATGAAAAATAAACATAATGATGAGCTCTAGAAAATTTTCAATGGCAGGAGTTCAATCCCCACTGCTTCCTACGATGTGGTTCACTTGAGCTTCAATTTTCCCCCTTGCATTACACCCGCTCCAAAGCTCCCTGACAGGACTGTCCGTCTCTGGCTACGTACTGACGACAGGCAGTACTGAATCGCCGTCCACTGTAGGGTCGAAGGGCGCAGGCAATCCGCGTCCCGACTTCGTCGCAGTCAATCCGTGTCCCACTGCCGCGTGGGTCCCACCTGGTGCATCGGCGTCCCACAGCCACGTGGCCTCAACGGGGTGCAACCGCGTCCCTGACCCAGCTTCTTCGCACGCAATCTGTGTCTCGGTCCACTTTCCACTAGGCGCCTCCTCTGTAACATCATGTACGCACTGGGAGCGTACCCTGACCGAAAACGGATTGGCTACTCACCCCACCACCAGCCAATGGCTGATGGTCGGTGGTCTGTGGGACCCACCATGATGTATGTGTTTTATCCATTCTGTCCATCTATTTTTCAATATCATTTTATGGTATAAGGCCAGAAATAAGGTATATCCCAATCTCAAGTGGACTATAGTACAGGAAACAGTGTTAAATGAATGTTGACCATTAAAAACTTTTTGGGGCCATAAAAGTTCTAGATCAAGCTGATCTTTGGTTTTTTCTCTTCGTCTGGGTCTGTATGACCTAATCAAAAGATTGGATGTCAAATAAACAGTAAAGTAGGCCTGGGGAGGATTTTAACGGTGGATATCCAATCACTATTGTTTTCATGTGATGTGATCCACCTGAGATTTATATCCCTCTCATGATTTAAATAGAATCCTAAAATGGTTTGTAAAAATGGATGAACCGAATGGATGAAACACATATATCATGATGAGCCTACATAGCACTGACCACCAGCCAACGGGCTGGTGGCAGGGGGAGTAGCCAAGCTGTCTCCACCATGACCTAGCTTTGGTGGGTCCCTCTCGCATTGGAGTGTACCATGATATTGTTCATGATCATCAGAATTAAAATATATGGTAATTCCAATCATTCGATCTGAACCATTAATAACAAGGTCTGGATTATAGTTCTCAAGGGTTACTATTAAAATTGCCGTTGGGTGAATAGTTGAAGCTCCCTATAGTTTTCCCCTCTTACACAGCCATTTGTTTTCTAAGCCGTAGATGTAATGGATATGATTTCCTGATAAAGGCATTACTTTAAAATAGTAAGCAATCCACAGACAAATTGATGGCTCAGATTGTTGACTAGACTTATTTCTCTACGAACTATCTGGACCGCCCATTTTATAATGTACTAATTGGATGCCTGGAATTGTTTGATCTTTCCTTGGTATACCATACCGAGGACATGGATTGCATCTTACCCCGCCCGTCTCTAGCCATAAATGGACAAATCTATGTGGGATCCACTGTGCTTTATTTGTCTATCTAAGATGTCCATACCTTTTCTTTGATCATTTTAAGGAAAGACCCTAAAAATGAGGCAGATCGAACATTCAAGAGGACCACACCAAATAGTAAGCTTGGGTTGCATTAAATGCAAGAGTCATCTATAGTGTGGCCTACTTGAGTGTTAGATCTGCCTTATTTTTGGGGTCATACTTTAAAATTATCGAAGAAAAGGGATAAAAGGCGTAGCTAAATAGATACATGTGCGAATTTATTGAGAGGACTTATATATAGACTTCATGCTCGGTTTCTCATAAACACAACGCGGTATGGATTTGGTATTCATAGTGGTAAATCGTTTCTTAAAGATAGTGCATAACACACGTAGCAAACTTATTCTGGGGTTCCTAAAATCATTACTTCTGACCATGACACAAAGTTCATTAGCCGTTTTTGGTAAATTTTGTGGAGTCGATTCGGTTGGTTCGGTACACAACTTCAATCCAGCAGTGTCTATCACCCACAGATCGATAGGTAGACGGAAGTTGTGAATCGCATATTTAGAAACCTCTTTCAATGTATTTCAGGTGACAAACCGAAGCAGTGGGAGATTTAGACCTATCTCAAGTGGAATTTGCATTCAATAACATGATAAATCACTAGATAGGGAAGTCCTCATTCCATATTGTTATGGTTGAGTGTCTCACCACACACTTAACTTGGTCCCTTTGCCTAAATTTACGGGCATAAGTATTGCAACAGAACATATGGCGGATTGAATTGTGGGCATTCATGCATATGTGCAAGCCAAGTTACATGCTTCGAATGACAAGTACAGGGAGCAAGCTGACAAGCATTGGCGACAAAAGGTATTCGATGTGGGCCACCATATTATGGTCTACTACGCAAGGAGAGATTTCTGATCAAAACCTATAACAAGTTAAAGAATAAGAATATTGGACTAGTACTAATGCTCCAAAAGATCAATGACAACACTTACGTTGTTAATCTTCTGGATGACATGGAGATTTCATATACTTTCAACGTCGCAGACTTGACCGTGTATTATGAACCGAAGTAGGACAAGTTCTTTTAAAGTGGAGGGGACTGATATAGAGCAGGTCGCAGACACTTTCATGTCCGAGATAGACCAAAGAAGGCTCAATCAGATGCGAAAGTGATCAGGACCATCAAAACCCTAAAGCAAGTGTATCTTGCTATTCACAATGAGTTATTCCATATACCATATATGATTTTTGGGGTAGGAAAAGCTACTTTGGCCCCCCAACCCTATTATGGCGGGTTTCCCATATCGAATTTGCAAGATTCCATAAGATTGACTTTCAAAAGTCGACTTTAATTTCATTTTTAGTATTTATATATAGTAAGTTTTAGCTCGATCATTACTCTTGATCGAAATCTCAATTGGCCCATATCATAAGAAACCGTGTTGATCAAACTCCTGTCATTAAAAAAAATAAATAGGGGCATGATGAAGTTTTGAAGCAAGCTGATATTTGTGTTTTCCGATCATCCAGATCAATCTAATCAATAGATTGGATGGCAAATAAGTTAACATTAATAAAGGTCCTAAGAAGTTTTTAATGGTGGGTCACTCCTTATTTCCTATGGTGTTTTCAACCTGAGATTTGGATGTACTGCCCTAAAATGATCTGAAAAATGAATGGCCACCCTGAATAAAACAAGTACATCATGGCCACGGAGCTTTTCTAATACTGACCCAGGGCATTGGAGGGGTCACTACCGAAGTCAGATTCCCGTTTGGACGGACACGGATTGCGTACTACCCCAGGCAGGGGCTCTAAGGGGCCACTATGAAGTAGATATTTTATCCACACCGTCCATCCAGTTTTAATGTCATTTTAGGTTATGATGCTAATAAATAAATAAATTAGGCAGATGTGGACCACACAGTGGGTATTAAATTCTTACCATTGAAAACTTCCTGAGGCTATAGAAGTTTTAGATCAGGTTGATATTTGTGTTTTCCCCTTGTACAATTCTCATTTTTGAGCTCATGACCTAAAATCTTATGAAAAAATGGGTTAACGGTGTGGATAGAATCTAATCTCATAAAAACATTTAAAAAACAATTAGGTCTTGGTGAACGAGTCATGGGTGTTCTTATAATATTAAGATGTGTGGATTAGATTATTGTGTGTCCAATTAACAATTGTTACTTCTCGCATACGTTTGGAAGAGATTGAAATAGCACGTTACTTACCACTCCAACCCCAAAATCCTAATTAAAATAGACGGCATTGTGTCCCATTCAATTTTATTTTTTTTTAGGTCTGACGGTGATGTATGTATCTTATCTACACTGTCCATCTATTTTATGTATCGGATCTACACCGTCCATTCATTTTAGTAGCTCAATTAAGGGTATAATCCTAAAAATAAAACCAATTCTAAGATCCACTTGACCACACCCATATATCATGGTGGGGCCTACATAACACCGACCATCAGCCACCGGGCTGGTGGCAGGGGGAGTAGCCAATCTATTTCCCTCGGGAATACCCACGAAATGTAATGCTAGCACGATTCGTGGCATGTTGGGTGGATCTGACCTCGTATAAACAGTTAAAAATTAAAACAATTAGGTATATGAGCAGCGTATCTCTTTTTCTTGGTGAACGAGTCATGGGTGGTCTTATAATATTAACATGTTTGGATTATATTATCGTGTGTTGAATTAACAATTGTTACTACTCACATGCGTTTGGAAGAGACTGAAATAGCACGTTCAATTAAAATAGATGGGATTATACCATTTAATTTTTTGGGTCTGAACATGATGTATGTATCTGATCTACACCGTCCATCCGTTTTACCAGCTCAATTAAGATCATGCGCCTAAAAAGGAAGCCAACTATAAGCTTCACTTGACCACACCACTAAAAACAAGGTAAACAATAATATTCACCGTTGAGAGCTAAACCAAGGCTTCCAGTTCATTGGGAATCTTAAGGCTGTCAACAGGTCGGGCATGGGGTAGGTCTGGCTCAGAGTTTTAAGTGTTTCAGGCAGAGCTGTCTGGTTGCCACTATTCAAAATTCTAACTTTCAGGTCCGAACTCAACCCGTACGTTGACGCCCCAAATTGGGAAGTGTATTTGTCATTTAAGTTTTTCAAAAAGCCATATGGACACAAATACCAGCTTCAACCAAAACTTACCTGCCTTTGATAAGTTTTCAACAGTGTTCAATTACTCCTGTTTTTTGTGGTGTGGTCCACTTACACTCTTGATCCACCGTTGTTTTTTTCTTTTTGATTTTTTCTTTCTTTTTTTTTTTTGGGTAACCTCATGCCCTAAAATATTCAGTCTTAAGCCAGCTATTTTAGTGCTTGGGTCATAAGGCGTTTGGTTGTATTCAAGTTTAATATAACTATTTTAGTGCTTGGGTCATAAGGCGTTTGGTTGTATTCAAGTTTAATATAACTGTGGCACGCCTGACACATATACACTCACAAACCGACAGCTAGCGTGAATGCATCAAGTTGAATTTTTAAATGTTCCAAGAGTCATGAGATTCCATTTTGTCTGGTATCTTCGAAATAAGAATAAAAATTAAAAAAAATTAGCCCGGCCACATTTCATGGATGCCATGGTTATATGCATATCTTTCTCCTTTTGTGGCTTCTCTTTTTACCCCCGTTTCCAGCCCAAGCTGACTTTTTTCCTTTACTTCTTCAGTATAAGCACAGAAGTCTTGCCTCACCTTCAACCTATATACTCTACACTCTCCTCAACTTCCCAAAAAAAAAAAAACCCTCTCCGCTCCAACGATATTTGGCCATGGGCTGCACCTAATCAATGTCATTCATTGCAGGAGGAAACAAATGAAATCAATAATAAAGACAGTCAGATGAGAGATCCAATCCAAAATAATAGAATGTAAAGAACAAAAGAGAAATGCAGCATTGATTCGTGAGGAGAGAGCTGTCAACCATCGTAATACTAACATGGCAAATTAAAGAATCAAGATAATAGCAGTTAACAAGAGTAGCGAGCCAGAAATACCATATATGCGTATACAAAACTTATAATAGAGTTAACCTGAGATATCTACGCAAGTAGACTCTGGACAACACTTGGGCATGATTCGCATATTTAGAGATGAATCTTCAATTGAAGCATAAGAATACCATTTTATTTGGGTCAACAAAGAAAATTCAAAGCCGCTTCCTTACCATGATTACAAGAGGCCAAGAGCACGGCAGGAGTGGAAGTAATGGAAAGCATTGTACCAAAACTGAGAGAGGCTAAAGCTGCAAACAGATTCGATTGAACAAATGACTGAGTAGATGGGATCTGATCCAAGTCAGAGCCAGGTTCGGTCTACATTTCAGGTCCTGATTCAGGTACTGGGACTAAAAAAAAAAAAAAACAGAAAGTTGGTGGAATGATGAGGTCAATAAGGCCATCAGTGAGAAACAATCATGTTTCGAGGACTTAAAAGTGACTAAGAATATAGAAATGCCAAAAAGAACAATTAAGAAAGTAGAAACTGAAGCTAAACTCAAGGCATATGGGGACATCCAATAATCACGGTGGGATGCACCTTTTGGACGGTTTGGATACCATAAGCATACCATGTGGTCCCATTACGTGAATTTCGGAGTTGTTTACATTTGTACATTCTTTCTGGTGTTGTGGTCCACCTGATTATTGGATTAGTCTGATTTTTCAACTAGGCAGACAATATATAAGATGAGTTTTGGACCTTATGTGTAGGTTGAATGTCATATACACAGCACGTGTGACAGGCAACAGGCCGGTACCACTTGAGCACTCTGTACCCGAAAAGATATTCAAAATTAGGTCTGTCAATGGACAAGCCCGGGGTTGGTCTCGGCTGGATTTTGAACTGTTTTGGCTGGGCCTATTCAAGATTCTGATTTATCAAGCCTGAGCCCAGTTCATTGACAACTCCTGTTCGAAATATCTCGGGATTGTTTCCCATATCAGATGAAATTAATGTCCACATCAATAACAGGGGATCACAGATTATTGTCCAGCCACCACATGCAACCAATGTGCATGCACATACAACATCTAAGCTGCTAAAAAAAGGTAGACACCAGTTTGAAGGTCATTGGGCACAGGTTCTATAATGTTGCATTCATCTGCTAGGGATACTACATCAATTATACCCACTTGGATGTACATAATATTTTCATTGTTGTTGGATGTCTTAAATCAATTCAGCAGTAGCAGAGTCTGTCAATGCCATCCAAACCCATTATGGCGGGTTTCCCATGCCGAGTTTGTGAAATTTCATAAGATTGACCGTCGAAAGTCGACTTTAATTTCGTTTTTAGTATTTATAGTAAGTTTTAGTTCGATCATTACTCTTGATCAAAATCTCAACTGGCCCCTACCATAAGAAACAATGTTGATAAAACTCCTGTCATTAAAAAAAAAAGGGGGCATGATGAAAGTTTTGAAGCAAGCTGATATTTGTGTTTTCCAATCATCCATATCAATATAGTCAATAGATTAGATGACAAATAAATTAACATTAATAAAGGTCCTAAGAAGTTTTTAATGGTGGGTCACTCCTTATTTCCTATGTGTTGTCAACCTGAGATTTGGATATACTACCCTAAGATGAGCTGAAAAATGAATGGCCGCCCTGAATAAAACAAGTACATCATGGCCGCATAGCTTTTCTAATTCTGACCAGGGGCATTGGAGGGGTTACTAGTCCCGTTTGTACGGACACGGATTGCGTACTACCTCAGGCAGGGGCTCTAAGGGGCTACTATGATGTAGATATTTTATCCACACAGTCCATCCAGTTTTAATGTCATTTTAAGTCATGAAAAAAAAAGAAAAAAGAAGCAGATGTGGACCACACAGTGGGTATTAAATTCTTACCGTTGAAAACTTCCTGGGGGCCATAGAATTTTAAAGCAGGCTGATATTTGTGTTTTCCCTTCTTACAGTTCTCATTTTCTAGCTCATGGCCTAAAAATCTTATGAAAAAAATGGATTAACGCTGTGGATAACATCTGATCTCATATAAACATTTAAAAATCAACAAAGCATATGAGCAACGCACCTCTTTTTCTTGGTGAATAAGCCATGTATGTTCTTTGAATATTAGCCTGTTTGGATTAGATTATTATGTGTTAAATTAACCATTATTATTTGTCACATGCGTTTGGAAGAGATTGAAACAGCACCTTACTTACCCCTCCAACTCCCAAAGCCTATTAAAATAGACGGGATTGTGACGCATTCAATTTTTTTGGGTCTGAACGTGATGTATGTATCTGATCTACACTGTCCATCCATTTTATGTATCTGATCTACACCGTCCATCCATTTTACTAGCTCAATTAAGATCATGATCCTAAAAAAGAAGCCAATTATAGGCTCTACTTGACCACACCACTAAAAACAATGCAAATAATAATATTCACCCTTGAAAGCTAAAACTAGGCTTCCATCTCATTGGGAATCTTAGGGCTATCAACGGGCCGGGCTCGGGTCATAACTCGTTTGTTTATATTCAAGTTTAATATAACTTTGACATGCCTGACACATATACTCACAAACCCACAATTAAAATCAGGTCATTCACTGCATATGTGTTCGTGTGTTTGAACAAAAGCACAACAACCTAATTACCATGACTTCATGGTGCTCCTATCTTAATGGGATGCATCTTGTGAAGGGGTTGGATGAGCACATAGTCACCAGGAAGCGCCCATACACAATATGACATCTTCTATACGGGAGATGCAGATCATCTAAGTTCTCTTTAGCCCTTATCTTGGGGTTGGAAGCCAATCGCTGAGTAGGTGTGGATAAAATGGGCATCGGATACATATCATGGGTGGGCCCAATACGGTCATCCACTTTGAAGTTGGGTGTAATTGGAGGTGAGACCCGATTTGATTTGATACCATGAGTCACTCACAACTCAAGCTAAACAAGTCGATGTAAGTCATCGGGTATTTTAACCATTTTAACCATTTGTTGACATTCATCTATCTATTTTAGTTCCAAGCGACTGTTTTCAGGGTTTGGTGGGCCAACCTGATCACTCATCAGGTGTAAACCCTCTATACAGATCACATCTGTGGGCCACTAGCGTGAATGCATCAAGTTGAAATTTTAAATGTTCCATGAGTTAGGAGATTCCATTTGTCCGGTATCTTAAAATAATAATAATAAATAAATAGCTGCCCAGGTTTCATATGGATACCATCGTGATATGCTCATCTTACTCCTATGATGGGTCCTTTGCATTTTATCACCTTTACTGGCAGTTCTCCCATGAGAATGTACCGTGATATGTTCATGATTGTTAGATTCAGGAAATAGGGACATTCCAATCCATTAATCTAAACGGTTCACAAGATCTGGAACATAGTTTTTAAGGGAAATTGCAGAATAATGGTATTGTACCAAAGCTGGCAGAGGCTAGAGTTGCAAATAGATTGGATTTACCGGATGACCGAGTAGATGGGACCTGATCCACGTCAGAACCAGGTTTGGTCCACACTTCAGGATCCTGGTTCAGGTACCGAGACTCACAAAACAGTCATTTTTAGTTTTCCGAGGTAGAAACCATTCTCATAAGGAAAATTACGTTGGTGGAATGATGAGGTCCACAAGGCCATCAGTGAGAAACAATCATGATTCAAGGACCAAAAGAGACTTAGAATACAAAAATGACAAAAAGAAAAGCTACGAAAGTAGAAAGTGAACGTAAACTCAAGGCATATGGGGACATCCCGTAATCAAGGTGGCGGGCGCTGCACCTTTTGGACGGTTTGGATACCATAAGCATACCATGTGGTCCCATTACATAAATTTGGTATTAGAGAGAGGTTGTAGATTTTATCTCTTATGATCTAAGGTGAAGGTTGTCTTTCAAATTACTAACCTAAATATAAAGCATTATGCTTTTATGATAGGAAAAGAAGAATTATAAACTTAGGAATCATTTGCATTTATTGACATTAAATATAGTCTTATTTATGATATACTTTGAAGTAACAATTCAAATCTAGACCCTAAAGAATTTTTAAGAAGTTTTAGCTTACTACAGTAAGTTGGACAATAATAGTAAGCAGAAAACACTTAACTTTCAAAAATCATAACTAATTAATTATAATTCCATATAATGCGATTCAAAATCCTAGTTGTAGATTAACAAGTGCAGTTTTAACAAAAATAATTTAAAAATATAAATCTAAGCTTCTCTTATACCAATTTTAAGTTATATCTATACTAGTTAGAAATCATTTGTTTCTGTGCAGAACTAATTGTCCAAATTTTAGGATTTTTTGTAGACTTTGTATAGGTTGAAATTTTATAAAATTATAGTAGACTCATAAATGTATTCTCGAAAAAAATGTTAGATCAATCTGACACCTGTAAGCACCTAAAACATTAGTGGGAATAATATCCTCATAATCTGAATTTTTTACACTACAATCTTGATACATGTAACTATTTGAATTCTCTTGACCTTCATGTGTAAATCTTTTAAATCATCTAATCTTTCTTGCAATCTAATAAATTTTTCGTGCTCTTATAGACCTTAAATAATATGCACTCCCTTAATGATATTTAGAATTCAATTTTAGGTACTACAATCTACCTAGGTTGTCACACACTAAAGCTTACATTTTTAGTCTATAGTAGATTATGGTAGATCACGAAAAAAAAATAAAAAATCGTAGATTATAGTAGATCACAACATTAATGTTGAAGCCTCATCAGAAGCTCCTGGTCTTGATGCCACTGAAAACGAGTCACTTATGAGTGGAATTATTATAGTCATAGGAGATCTTACGGCTTTTATGGTCAATCAGATAAGACAAGCTCAAGCGCAAGGTCAAACCTAAACCGTTCATGTACCTAATGAAGGGATAAAAACTTTATTGGAAAGTTTCAAAAGACAGAGGCCACTTGTATTTAAGGGTGGGCTTGACCTATCTGAGGCCGAAGTGTGGAAGAAACAGATCGATAAGATCTTCACGGTTATGAGGTGCGATGAATACCAAAAAGCAGAATTAACTATTTTGATGCTAGAAGGAGAGGTAGACCATTGGTGAGATTCAATCATTATGATAAACTTAATAGTTGAAGCTTAGACTTAGACCTAATTTTGACCCAATTTTGCGAGAATTTTGACGATAAATACTTTCCTTTATATAGGAAAAATCAAAAGACATGAGAATTCATAAAATTAGAGCAATGTGACATGACAGTACGCCAGTATGGTGCTAAGTTCAAGGAGCTATCGCGATTAGTAACTTTTCTGGTGTCCGATGAAACTCGTAAGGCATAAAAATTTGAAGAAGGTTTGAGAGCCTCCATTTGTAACCAATTAGCTCCTTTCGTACAGAAGACCTATGCAGAAGTGTTGGAGCGTACCTTAACAGTGGAGAAAGACATTAACGAATATTGGAAGAATCATAATCAAAAGAAAGATGTAAAGAGTGGTGCTATAACTGTTACACACATGTTGCCAGTCCAGCAAAATGTAGCTAAGAGGCAGAGAACAATACTAAAATTGATGGCCAGACTGATGATAACACTTCATGCACCACGATTTTTGGGATTCTATTATAATCGTGGACTCGAGATCCACACCTCTCGTTTCTGTCCCAGACCATTGCACACTTAATATTCACAAAGATTGAGACTGTCAAATCAGTCTTTCAGGCCTCCCCAGCAACATGCGCCGCTGCCTATTCCCAATGACCTTTCTTACATCCTTCTACATCACAACTTACCTCGAGACCACCTCAGCCATATCCACATAAACCGCTACAATTGTATTCGAGGCCGCCACAACATGGACCTTCGTCGGTATGTCAAAGACCACCTCAACCGTCGCAATCACAGGTTAGACCTCATTAGTACTAGCAGTCAAGGTAGGAAGGTCAAGTGCCACGACCACAAGCCCAAGGCTGAGTCTACCCCCCAGTACGGTCGGAGGACGACATAGTGCAGTTGTACGAGAACTTGGTACAACAATACGATAGCTCAATTCAGAGTTATGATGTTCCAGCCCAGTTTGATGATGAAGCTACCCATACTTATGATGATGTTGCAGCCCTGTATGAGGATCCAACACCATCAATAGATGACATTATGCAACCTGACATCCAGGCTATAACGATGTAGTCGAAGATACTATCGTCATTTATTCATCCTTATCTAGAGTATTATTTAACTCTGGAGCATCGCATTCATTTATTTCTTACTGCCTTTTATGCTCACTTGGGTTATCACCTACTTCATTCGAAGAAAAAAAATAAAATTTAACGATAGCAAACCCCCTTGGTAATTAGTGGACCTAATCTATTAATCTGAAACATTCACAAGATTTGAAACATAAATTTTAAGGGCTACTATTAAAATTGACACTAAGTAGATAGTTGAAGCATTCCATAAGTTTCTTCTCTTACATAATCGTTTGTTTTTTTAACTCATGCATAGAATGGATAGAATTGCCTAATAAAAAGGAGTGTTTCAAACAATAAGAGATCCATGATGGTTTCTAACAAATGAATGACTTAGATTGTTGATTGGATTTATTTAGGTGTGAAAAATCAAAAAATCCTGACCACCGGTTTGATGCGGAACGGATTAGATGAGACCCTGGACAAACCCAGAATGGTACGGGACGTATTGTGGGGCCCACCTTGATGTATTTATTCTCTATCCATACAGTCCATCCATTTTTTATAGATTATTTTAGTGCTAATCCAAAAAACTAAGCAGATCCAAAATTTTAGGTCAACCATACCATAGGAAACAGTGGTAATTGACCATTAATAGGTCACAAAAGTTTTTGAATCAAGCTGATATTTGTTTCTTCCCTTCATGCAGGTTTACGTGTCCTTATCAACGGATTAGATGGCATATAAATGCTACAAAACATTAAGTTAAAAAGTTTTTGAATCAAGCTGATATTTGTTTCTTCCCTTCATGCAGGTTTACGTGTCCTTATCAACGGATTAGATGGCATATAAATGCTACAAAACATTAAGTTAAGTCCTAAGAAGTTTTTAATGGTGCAAAGTTTAATCACCACTGTTTCCTATGATATGGTCCACCTGATAATTGGATCTACTTCATTTTTAGGATAATCTCTTAAAATGACCTTTAAAAATGGATGGACGGTGTGGATACATAATAAATATATCAAGGTGGGCCCCACAGTAAGGGTCACACCGTCTTGGGTGAGGCCAGGGTCTCTTCGCTCCACGAATCGTCTTGAGTGTGATTTTTGCTTGTAACATATGCCATGCTTTTGAGAACTAAAAGGAAGCCCGACTGATCGATTGAACTGTCCAAGTGGCTCCAGAGATGGTTCTAACATGTGGGGCCCATGGTTGGCTACTTCACACTGTTGGTTTGTTGAATCATATTATGGTTGGACCATGATCCAAACTCTGCAATTCTTAACCATAGATATAGACATTTTCTTAACCATTTGAACCATTGGCTTGTAATCGAAGGGTTGGGAATATCCAAATGGAGTTTTTGGTTTTATTTATTTATTTATTTACATGGTCAATGTAATGTGGACCCATCAGACCAATAGTCCGGCCGAAGCGGATTGGTGTACTGAGTAACTCGGTAAGATTAGCAGTAAACTCTGTGGAGCCACTGTGATTTATTTATTTCATTCACTACGCACATCCATTTTAACAGATAATTTTAGGTCTTAAGCCGAAAAATGAAGCATATCCAAAGCTTAAGTGGACCACACCACAGGAAACAGTCTGAATTGAATGTCTACGGTTGAAAACTTCCTGGGAGCTACAAAAGTTTTGGATTAATCTTATATTTGTGTTTTCCTTTCATCCACGTCTTTGTGATTTTTTGAATAAGTTAGATGACAAATAAACATAGCGGTGGGCCCTACAAAGGTTTCAACGGTAGATATCATAAGTCTCACTATTTCATGTAGTGTGGCATATATACTTAGCTTTGGATATGATTCCATTTTGGGCTCAACCACTAAAATGAGGTGGAGAAATCGATGGACGGTGTGGATAAACCACACACATTCAGGTGGGCCAACATAGTTTACTCAGTAAAATAAAAAGCGTAGCTGAGCTACTGAGTAGGCAATTCGATTTCTAGTCCGTCTTCTACTCATATTAGAAGATCCGAGCCATCCAGTCATTATACTTAGTTTGTAAGGACCATTTCCATTTTTTCCAATTTTCTTTTACCATCCGTTGCCTTCCAAAACCAAAGCTTCGGAAAATCTCTCTCTCTCTCTCTCTCTCTCTCTCTGTTCCATATCTTCAAACTCCTTCCCATTTCCTATTTCTAAACAAATTTGAATTCAAATTCCTCTCTTCTCTCTCTGTTTCATATCTTCAAACTCCTTCCCATTTCCTATTTCTAAACCAATTTGAATTCAAATTCCTCCCTTCTCTCTCTGTTCCATATCTTCTAACTCCTTCCCATTTCCTATATTTACACCTCTTTGAACTCAAATTCCTCCCTTCTTTCCATCACTACCAAAAACAGAAAACATGGTTGATTCACTGGTCTCGCTTGCCATAGAAAAATTGGCCAAAGTTCTTGAAGATGAGGTGGTTTTGTTGGTGGGTGTCACCAACGAGATCAAAAAGCTTTCCAGTACCTTCACCTTGATCCAAGCTGTGCTTAAAGATGCTGAAACTCGGCGAGTGAAGGACGAAGCTGTGAAGAAGTGGTTGGAGAATCTCAAAGACGTGGCCTACGACGTGGATGACATACTAGATGAATGGATGGCGGAAGCTCTCAAATCACAAGCACATGATGAAGATGGTGTGTCCTGTTTCAGTAAGAAGAAGGTAACAAGCTTCCTGTCGCCTGTTAACTGCTTCAATCATGTCGCGTTACGCCACAAAATTGGGAGTAGGATAAAGGAGGTGAGGGGTAGATTAGATGATATCGCCAAAGAGATGAGCCGATTTCATTTTATTATGATAAATAGTGGGGAGAAGGAGAGGGTGGATAGTGAAGTGAGGCAGCGAGAGATCAGAGAGCGAGAGAGAGGATCCCTACTCGACCGACCGTCATTTGTTGGTAGAGAAAAAGACAAAAATGAAGTCCTAAACTTGTTGCTGAGGGAGAGTAGTGAAGACGTGAATGAGGTGCCCTTTGTCATTTCTATCGTTGGAATGGGGGGGTTGGGGAAGACCACCCTTGCTCAGCTCGCCTACAACGATGAGGAAGTCGAGCGGCATTTCGAGATGAGAATGTGGGTATGTGTTTCCGAAGATTTTGATGTGAACCGAATTACGAAATCAATCATTGAATCTGCAACCGGGTCCAGTTGTGAGAATCTAGACCTGAACCTGTTGCAAAGTCGTCTCCATGGAATGTTGCATGCAAAGCGATTCTTTCTTGTGCTTGATGACATTTGGAGCGAAGATAATGAAAAGTGGGACAGACTGAAACTTCCCTTCCAAACTGGTGCATCGGGGAGTCGAATCGTCATAACCACTCGTAGTGAAAACGTTTCATTCGCGATGGGAAGGAGTCACATGCACAAACTGGCAGTCTTATCGGATGATGATTGCTGGTCAGTGTTCTGGCGTAAAGCGCTTGAGCATCGGAGTACCGAAGAGCGTTCGGCGTTGGAAGAGATAGGAAGAGGAATCGTAAAGAAGTGCGGAGGGGTGCCTCTCGCAGCAAAGACAATAGGGAGTGCCATGGGCTCGAGAAGGACGAGAAGGGAGTGGGAGCTCATCTTGGAAAGTGATGTATGGAATTCAAATGATGTCTTACACGGCATTTTACCAGCTTTGTTACTCAGCTACCATGACTTACCTCCTGCTCTGAAACAATGCTTTGCTTATTTCTCCGCCTTCCCAAAAGATTGGAGGATAAACAAGGATATGATAGTCAAGTTATGGGTGGCACAAGGTTTCATTCGCTCCGACAGAAGCAGAGATATAGAGGAAACTGGTGGGCTGTATTTTGATGATTTACTAAGACGCTCGTTGCTTCAGGATGCAGAACTGGACGATGACAAGAACATTGTCAAGTGCAAGATGCATGATTTAGTTCATGATCTTGCGCAATCTGTTGCAGGTAGTGACTGTTCACCTGTGGATATCAGAGAGCAAGCCTCTCTGAACCTAAGCAATGTTCGCCATTCTCTTTTAATTGACAGTGATAAAGATGGTGATGAAGTGGCTTCCATTTGGGCCACCTTGTATAAGGCTAAAAAGTTGCGGACATTGCTATGTGTCTCAAGAAACTCCAGGCCTATGGTGTTAAACAATTTATTTGATCATTTCAGACACCTTAGGGCATTGGACTAGAGTCACACTAGCATTCAGAAATTGCCTGGAACAGTAGGGAAATTGAAGCAGTTGAGATATCTTGGTTTATCTGGGACAAAGATAGAGGAGGTGCCTGAGGAGATGAGTAATTGTGAAAATTTACAGACCTTGATACTCAATGAGTGTTATCAGCTAAAAAAACTGCCTAGAGGGCTGAGAAAAATGATCAACCTGCGACATATAGAATTAGAACATACTGAGGAGCTGAAGTACTTACCGCGGGGCATAGGGAGGCTAAGTAGCCTTCGGACGATAACAAAGTTGATTGTGGAGGGTGGCATCGAAGGATGTAAATGGGGAGAAGTGAAACAACTGATCAATCATCTTCAAGGAAGACTTGAAATTATTGGGTTGGAAAAAGTCAAGAGCAGGGAAGAAGCTAGGGAGGCAGAACTGTATAAGCAGCAGGATATTTATGCTATATCCTATGAGTACAGAGGTGATGAAGCGTTGGATGATGATGAGGTGAAGAGAATGGAGGACGTGCTTGAAATCCTGAAGCCCCATACAAACTTGAAAGAGTTGACAATAAGCAGTTACAAAGGTCGGAAGCTTCCCAAGTGGATAGAGGATCCAGTGTTCTCCAATCTAGTGAACGTGACGCTCTGGTCTTGTAACAAGTGTAAACAATTGCCGGGTCTTGGTAAACTACCTTCCCTTAAATACCTATATATTTGGGGAATGAAAGAGGTGAGAAAGGTGGGTGGTGAATTTAGTGGGGATGATAATAATGATGGAAGTGGTGGTGGTGTTGTGTCATTCCCAAAGCTGGAGAGTCTCACCTTCTTCCACATGACAAATTGGGAGGAGTGGGAATTGAGAGGTGGAGCTGGAGAGGTTATGCCATCACTCCTGAAATTAGAAATACAATATTGTCCAAAGCTAAAGGCGTTTCCCAACAACCTTCCACCGCTCCTCCAGAAGCTGATTTTAAACGCAAGTGATGTTGGAATGTCATCGGGTGGGCCCTTACCCATCCTTCCCAACCTTAGCCATTTGATGATTGGGAAAAGTTATGAGATGACATCGTTCCCTTGTGGTTGGTTGGGGCAACTCAAAGCCCTCCAAACTCTAGAGATCAAGTATTGTTCTAATTTGAGGTCTCTACCTGCAGAGGAGTTGCAACACCTCACCATGCTTCAAAATTTAACGATCAATGACTGTCCACTCTTAAAAAAGCGCTGTCGAGGAGGAGGAGAAGATCGGTACAAGATTGCCCACATCCCTAATATCTTAATTATTGGGGATGTGAATGAAACGCTTAACAGTGATCTGGCTTCAACATATGCGCAACTGATCCGGAGTACACTTAACAGTCAAAACGCTTAACAGCTTTTCACTTGCTTGTTTCAAGGAATTTTGTTGATGTTCTGTGTAACTACTCTACTTTTTTTCATTCTTTTTCTTTTATGTTTTCTTTCTTTTACTTTTTTCTTTTTTCTGTTTCTTTTTTTTTTTTTTTTTTTTTTGGTTAAATGGATTTAGTTGTAATAATATGTAAATCTAAAGGCGTTTATCAGATGTTGATTGCCTTTTTATTTCTTCCACGTAGATGCAACTGATCCAGCGTACGTTGTGTGTGAGACCCTGACCTCGGGGCCCACCTTAATCTATATACTGTGTCATCTGTTATGCCAAATCATTTTATAGCATGGGCCAAAGATGAACCATATACAAATTTCAGGTACATAACACCACAATAAACAGTGGTGGAAGATCATTATATATAATTTTTTTATGGGACACAAAAGTTTTAGAACAGGCAACTAGACTTCAAGAAGTTTTTAACGGTAGGAGTTCAATGACCACTGCTTCTTATGGTGTAGTCCATTTGAGACTTGTATCTACTTTATTTTTGAGTCCATGCCATAAAATGATCTGGCAATCGGATGGATGGATAGATACACAACGTATACATGTACATCCATTTATTTTGTACGCATACAACAGCTTACAGCTTGATTCAAGGGGTCATATACAGATGAAGGGGTCATTGAAAGCTTGGATTACATCAAAATCTGTCCAATAGTTGCATATGTAACATGTGTGTACTATTACTCTATTGATGTCCCAAAATAATTAGATTATCAATTGCATCACTGTAATTAATTTAATATGATCCGTCCAATACTGTCCATGTAAATCAACAGTTAAAAATCGTCGGTTAGTCACTCGGATGTGATCTTATGCTTGTGGCCCATCCGAGACACTTGGAATTTCATCATTTTTAGGCAAAGTATATATTTCAGCGGGCTTATTACAACTATTGTGTCAAACTTTACATATGTTCATTAATTAGACATATTAAAGTTGATTTAGTAATTAAATTCAAACCCATATAAATACACCATGAATAGCTACTTTTGGATTAAAGTTGATTTTGAATCTAGGGTGCCAAACATAACAAGAGGATTTCAAACAAAGGGGGTTTCAAATAGAGGGATTCCTTGCGCTTTGGATCTGGTAGGGCTCTATGGGCCCCACTATGATGTATATTTTTTAATCCCCTCTGTCCATCCATTTATAAATATCATTTTAGCGTTGATTCTAAAACATAAGCATGATATAAATATCTATTGGACCACACCATGGGAAAAAGTAGAGATTGAATGTCCACCATTAAAAAAAAAAGTTTAGCTACGGATTATAGTATATGCTACGGCTAAAATTCGTAGCTTAAATACCCACACATCCACAGGCTTTTACCTGTTTTTGGTAGTGAACCCACTGTCACTAAGTCTCGGTCCCACAATTAGATTGTTTAAACAATCCTAACCTTTGACTCATGGACAATTGTTTCTTCATAAAGAACCATTGGATATATTTTCATTCTTTAACTGTCCAATAAATGTCTACCAATTTTATTGTCAATAAAGAAATATGGCTAGTTTTTTTTTTTTTTAGGTTATCATGCATCTAAGCTACAAAAGATAATCTGGACAGTTTGATTTGATCTACTTGTATACCACATTTGCAGATTTGAAGTAATTTTTAAATGGCCGTGTATCATCCATCACACCTCTTAGAGCAACAAAGTTTTTCTCCTTAGTTCTTTGGTACTCAGGCTGCCTATGGCACTTGATATGCAGGCACTTAGAAATTCACGTGATTGTGCAGCACATCGTCATCAAAAAGCAGTCCAAAGATCAGATAGGTTGAACAGAACTAACATCTGATTTGTGGACCCTTGATTGTCAACCGTCCAATAGATGTCACTTATCCAATATTCAGATAATCAATTAAGCTTTAACTTTTGGATAATGAAACATCTACACTGGCTACCACAATTTGGACTGTTTAATTTGACTACTTGTATGCAATGTGTGCAATTTCTAATTAATTTCTACATTCATGCATAAAATCCATCACTCGGAGAGAGTATGAAGTTTTTCTCTCTTCTAATTTATAACAAACTACCATGTTAATATAGCAACGTATAAAAAATGGTTGTGACTCTTTGATTGCATGCATGGCATAGTTGTACGACAATATAGACCATCCAAATTGTTGGCCCACTAATCTGATAGAATAATTAAATAACCATAAATTTTGGTTCATCATACATCCAAATTGAGACCCTTTTCAGGACAGTTTAATCTAAATTAGCAGGATATTTGAATGAAATGAACTCATTTTGAGTATAAATAATCACTTCTATCTGACATCGCATAGTTTAGGACCTCATACAAAGGAATACTTGCATTTTGTGGTGTTCTGAGTATCAAGTGGGTACTATGACTCTTTTAACATCCCTTGAAGTTCCATTGAAGAACTATATCATCTTCCCGATGTTTCCCAATACATGCATGTTTCCCTTGCAAAACATATATATTTCTATATCTCAAGGGTGTGATATATGCATCAATACCATTATTGTGAAAACTGATAATGACCATGTACGACCTTAGTGATAGAAGGAATTATAAACCGTAATGAGGCCAAACATAATAGATACGTTCAAGTATTAGGATATCTAAAGTGAAAGAACCTTTAAGAAAGATGAAGAAAGGAATGCTCCAAGACTATATGGTGAAACCATAAAGGTCTGGAATTGAAAGGAAGATATTACTTATTATTATGATATTTTGGTTGACAAAGTTGTTCAACAAGGTCCTTAGAAGCATATTTTGGAAGTGCGCCAGAGATCCCTGGCACAAAGCATGCCTCCATTCCATCTCATGGCTTCCAAGGACAAAACATGCTTTAGCAACCAAAGTTTATTTCATCTCAAGCCTTTTCGCCACTTCATCAGTGTCACTCCCTAGGACCTTTGTTGCGCAACACGCCAACAACGCAGTGGGCCGAGATCCAATCTCAGGCCTCACCCACAAACGATAAACGGATGAAAAATAAACTAGAAACAAATCAAAGCAATCCAAACAAAACACAAGACAAGATATATATGGAAAAATTCCAAACTAGGGTAAAAAACCACGGATGCAAACTTCCACTATGAAGAAACAAAGATTACAAGGCAAAATACTAACCTCTCCTTTGGAAGAATAGAAAAACCCTGAGCCCACACCTTTAGAAATATTTTTCAATATTTCTCATTCCTTAGAATCCCCTATAAAAGCCCTAGGAACCCTTATTTATAGTTTAGACAACTTCCCTTCCGCATCCCGGTTGCGAAAGGACTCAAATCCGCAGTTTCGCGAAACAAACTGCGTAACCTACGACCGGTCCTAGCTCCAAGCCCCACGACCGGTCGTAGCCGTCCTACGACCGGTCGAAGGCGGCCCCAATGTGGCTCCATATTCTTAGCAATCTCCCACTTGGAGACACATTGCCATAAACCTTCGTCTTCTTCATCCGGAGTACACCACCTCCCCGTCTTCAAGCCTGAAGACCAATCAAAGCTGAACAGAGCTTCAGCTTCTCCCTTGTGACCACCTTGGTCAACATATCTGCAGGATTCTCACTTGTATGAATCTTTTCCAGAATAATCGATCCATCTTCCAGTAACGAACGTATGAAGTGATATCTGATGGAAATATGCTTGGTCCTTGAATGAAAGGCTGAATTCTTAGCCAAGTGTATTGCACTCTGACTGTCACTGTACAGCTTGCAATCTACTTGCTTCTTACCCAACTCTTCCATAAAACCTTGCATCCACACCATCTCCTTACATGCTTCTGTAGCCGCAACATATTCTGCTTCTGTCGTACTATAGATACTATCTTTTGTAACTGAGAGATCCAACTGACTGCAGCACTGCCCAGAGTAAAGACATAACCTATAGTGCTTCTTCTGCTGTCGATATCTACTGCCAAATCTGAATCCACGTAGCCTTGTAGCTTGATTTTCGATCCACCATAACACAGCCCTACATCCTTAGTACCTACAAGGTATCTGAGGATCCACTTCACAGCTTCCCAATGTTCCTTTCCGGGGTTGTTCATGAACTTGCTAACAACTCCCACTGCTTGAGCAATGTCTGGCTTCGTGCTTACCATAGCATACATGAGACTCCCAATCGCTGACGCGTATGGGACTTTGGCCATGTAGTCCCGTTCCTCCAGCGTCTTTGCACCTTGCTCCTTAGATAGCTTGAAGTGGTTGGCTAATGGAGTGCTAACCGACTTAGCACCTCTCATATTGAATCGATCAAGTACCTTGGCTATGTACTCTGCCTGTGACAAAACCAGTTTCTTATTTTTCCTCTCACGCTTTATCCTCATGCCTATGATTTGTTTTGCAGCTCCTAAATCCTTCATGGCAAATTCTCTAGATAATTGTCTTTTGAGATCTGAGATGTCCTTCATGCTTGAACCGGCAACAAGCATATCATCAACATACAAAAGAAGGATGATGTATGACGTATCAAACTTCTTCAAGTAACAACAGTGGTCTGCATGATATCTCCTAAAACCGTTTCCCGACATGAAACTATCAAACTTCTTGTACCACTGCCTCGGGGCCTGCTTCAGGCCATATAAACTTTTCTTCAGTCTGCACACCTTGTTCTCATTACCTGGTGACACGTATCCTGTCGGCTAATGCATATATATATTTCTTCTTCAAGATCCCCATGAAGAAAGGCTGTCTTAACATCTAGCTGCTCTAGATGTAAGTTCTCTGTAGCCACTATACTCAAGACCATGCGAATCGTAGACATTTTCACTACCGGTGAAAATATTTCGGTGAAATCGATACCTGCCTTCAGTTGAAACCCTTTTACAACCAGTCTCGCCTTATACCGTTTCGAACCATCATGCTCCTCCTTCAGTCTGTAAACTCACTTGTTATGAAGAGCTTTCTTACCCTTAGATAAAGTGACTAGCTCTCATGTACGATTAGACTCAAGAGAGTCCATCTCCTCATCCATGGCTTGCTACCACTTAACTCGTGTATCTGACTGTAATGCCTCTTCAAAACACTCTGGCTCACCATTATCTGTCAGCAGTAGATAATGTAAGGAGGGTGAGTATCAGACCGTGGGTCTCGTCTCCCGAGTAGACCTCCTCGTAACCGGTGTCTGTGGCTCTGCCTCATAATGCTCCTGTGCATGATCATCCTGTGGCGCTGTAACACCCGTGTCTGATAACTCTTCCAATTCTACGAATTCCTTTTTCTTGGCCTTATTTTCCTGCACACTGTCCTTATGCATCACTTTTTCGTTAAAGACTACGTCCTTGCTTCTAATGATTTTTCTGCTTTCAGCATCCCAAAACCTGTAGCCAAAATCATTCTGCCCATAGCCTATAAACGTGCACCTCTTGGACTTCGCATCCAGCTTGTTTCTATGCTCTGCATCAATGTGAACATATGAAGTGCAACCGAACACTCTGAGATGTGTAAGGTTCACTTCTTTCCCAGTCCACGTTTCTTCTGGTAGCCCACCATCCAATGGTGCTGAGGGACTTCTATTGATAAGATATATGGCAGTATTTACAGCATCTGCCCAAAAAGTCTTGGGCAACCCTGCATGTAACCTCATGCTCCTGGCGCGCTCAAGGATGGTCCTGTTAATGCGCTCAGCCACACCATTATGCTGCGGTGTCCCTGGAATCGTTTTCTGATGTTTGATTCCACTTGCTGCATAATACTCCTCAAACCTCATATCACAATATCCTCCCTCATTATCAGATCTGAGACACTTTACTGTTTTACCTGTCTCGTTTTCTATCATAATTTTTCACTTCTTAAAAGCATCAAATACATCAGATTTATGCTTTAAGAAATAAACCCACAGTTTTCTACTAGCATCATCAATAAAGGAAACAAAATAACGTGAGCCACTAAGAGATGATACCTGTGCCGGTCTCCACACGTCAGTGTGTACAAGCTTCAATAGATGCGTCTTTGGAGCGCGTCCTGTCTTCTTGAAGCTTACCCTCTTTTGCTTGCCATATATGCAGTCCTCGCAGAATTCCAAGTCAAGAGACTTCAGCCCTGGTAGCTTCCCTTTTGACAACAGCACTTTCATCCCTTTCTCACTCATATGTCCCAACCTCTGATGCCATAACTGCCCATTCACTCCAGTTGATGCGACTGAGAGTGAACCATACGATCCTGAAGTCACGTACAATGTGCCTTCCTTTTTGCCTGGAGATACCACCAAGGCACCTTTTGTGATCTTTCAGGAATCACTGGTGAATGTCGTCACGTAACCGGTATCGGTCAACTGCCCCACTGAGATCAGATTCCTTCTCAAACTCGGTACATGTCTGACATCCTTCAGTTTCAAAACTGTTCCGTCTTTCTGATTGACATGAACGTCCCCATTTCCAACAATACTGCACGGCTCATCATCACCCAGGTAGACTCTCCCAAAGTCACCTGACACATAATTACGCAGAACTTCCTTATATGAAGTGGCATAAAACGAAGCACCCGAGTATATAATCTATGACTCATTCCTTGCATCAAGAGACAAGATCAACGCCTCTGTGTCGCTCTCCTCAGACAAATTCACTGAATCCTTCCCACCTTGAGAGCTTCCTTCTTGTTTCTTGAGCGCCCTGCAATCACGTTTCATGTGCCCTTTCTTGCCACAATGCCAACACCCGTCTTTGCCTTTCAGTCCCTTAGCTTCTTCCTCGACTTAGAACGCCCGTGTTTATTGCCTCCTCTGTTCTGCGATCTTCCTCTTCCTTCAACATTTAGAGCATTCCCTGAATCCCCTGAAACTCCTAATGCCACATCATCAAATTTCAGCTTTGTTGACCCTGAAGAATTGCTCACAGCAATCACCAAACCATCCCAACTGTCTGGTAGACTGGATAAGATCAATAGTGCCCTGACCTCATCCTCAAAAACGATGCCAACGGATTCCAACTGGCTCGTGACTATATTGAACTCGTTTAGATGTTCAGCCACGCTCCCACCATCTGACATCTTCATGTTGAATAGCTGTTTCATAAGATGAACCTTATTGGATGCTGAGGAATTTTCATACATAGTGGCTAGGGCTTCCATTAATTCTTTTGTCGTTTTCATCTTGGATATATTAAAGGCGACGCTCTTAGACAAAGAGAGTCGGATCGTTCGTAAAGCCTTCGTATCCAGTAAAAATCATTCATCATCTGTCATCTTTTCTGGTTTCTTCTCTTTTCCTTCTAGAGGAATATAGAGGTCCTTCTGATACAGATAATCTTCCATCTGCATCTTCCAGAAGGCAAAGTTTGAACCATCAAACTTCTCAATTCTAGTTTTTTCATCTTCCGCCATCGCTCACAATAGAACTAAACCAATAGCTCTGATACCAGTTGTTGCGCAGCACGCCAACAACGCAGTGGGCCAAGATCCAATCTCAGGCCTCACCCACAAACGATAAACGGATGAAAAATAAACTATAAACAGATCAAAGCAATCCAAATAAACCACAAGAAAAGATATACGTGAAAAAATCCCAATCTAGGGTAAAAAACCACGGATGCAAACTTCCACTATGAAGAAGCAAAGATTACAAGGCTAAATACTAACCTCTCCCTTGGAAGAATAGAAAAACCCTGAGCCCATACTTTTAGAAATATTTTTCAATATTTCTCATTCCTTAGAATCCCCTAGAAAAGTCCTAGGAACCCCTATTTATAGTTTAGGCAACTTCCCTTCCACATCCCGGTTGCGAAAGGACTCAAATCCACAGTTTCGCGGAACAAACTGCGGAACCTACGACCGGTCCTGGCTCCGCTACGACCGTTCGTAGGCCCCTACGACCAGTCGTAGCTCTCCTACGACCAGTCCTAGGCCTCGGAAAAAAAAACAGCACAACTCGCTGGACTTTGAGTCGTGCCAGGGCTCGAACCCACGACCGGTCGAGCGCCTCCCACGACCGGTCGTGGCTCCCTCACGACCGGTCGTAGCCGTCCTACGACCGGTCGAAGGCAGCCCCAATGTGGCTCCATATTCTCAACAACTTTATGATCCACAAACACAAGGACAACTGACAGAATTCCTCAGATAACTTATTTTATTAATAACAGTAAAATCATTTGGTAAGAGGATAAACAAGATAGCAATTTATCAAGGTAATGGATACATCTCTCTCCAATACCTACAAACACACACTCAGTGTCCATCTTCCACAATTGCCTCTTCCATGCAATGTAGGCAATCAGTACCCATGCACTGACATCACTTTCGCTTGTTAAATGTCACTGAGATAAAATGTTGTAGTTACCTGGTGACTTACAACCCACCAACCAAGGATGACTTCGTTACTTTTTGGAATAGAAATGTTTTAATCAAATGGCACCAAACTGTCTTTTTTAATCAGATTATGAAGTTGGTCATCTATGCATGATGAATTAGTTCACCAAAATTCAAATTTGTCATTATGCACACTGGATCAATTCACCAAATTGTCTTCGATTTCAAATGGTACTGTGAGTAAAAGGTATACTTGGATAGGAATATGTGTCCTTTCCAAGAATTGGAGAAAATTATAGACAGATAAAAGATTATATGAAGTACAAAATTTTGAAGAATTATTAATTATATATATCAGTCTCTGCTGCACATCTGCATATACCTGGCATTCCGAAAATGCTATTTAGTTGCGTATATGAAACATACAGCAGTATCTCATGATAGTGAACTTACTCAACGTATACTGGATCTGAGTGTACTAAATTCACTTTTCAGAAGATGATCTCTGCTGCACAACAAGATCATCAGCAGAGTAATAGTCCGCAATGAGCCGATACATATATGATGGGTTATGCTTTCCCCTGGAAAATACAACAGATGATAGTTAAAAGAAATGTCCAATAATTTATAGAAATATCACCAAACCAATTAACTATTATAACACTTAAGAATTTTTTTTGGAGAAAAGAAACAGGAAATTGTCAAGAGATGACAAAAAAGTAGGCCGCCGACTTCTCAAGGACAGTTAAAACATCCCCATCAACTAAGATTTTTTCTCTTTAGATGCTTTTTTTTTTGAAAGGAAACAAAATTTTTATTAAACAGAGTGCCAAAGGGAAGGCGAAATAAAACAACTAAAGCCCTAACAACACAGACTCATCACTATGGTTGAAGGCTTTAATACAATAAATCTAATCTATTACATCTTACTTCACCTTCTTAAAGACATCCACTACCATCCCACTTTTATTTCCGAAACACCAATTATTCCTCTTGTTGCAAGGAGAGACCGAATTACAACCAACAAAACTAACCTTCACACCACTCTTTCTTTTTACCCAACTCCCCCATGCCAAGCAAGGAAGAGGCCGTTAATAGATGCCAACATCACCCATGACCTTTTAAAGAAGGCAGGAAATCTCTTTGACACCTTCTGAGCAAATATGCAATGGGATGTACAAATGCACTAACTTTGTGTCTGAGAATCACCATTGACCTTTTTTTTGTAGATTGTCAATTGTAAGAACCAAATTCCTTCCCACTAGCCAATCAAAAGCTGCAACCTTGGGAGGAAGCCCATGGAACCAAACATGGGACATATGACTACTACTCTCACCCAAAGGGGGGTTGCTTTACTTCTTTCTTTCTTTCTTTTCCTTTACATTTCTGTTTTTTTAATTTTAATTTTTAATTTTTAATTTTTATTATTTATTTATTTATTTAAAATTTATGGATTTAGTTTTAATAATATGTCAATCAAAAGATGCTTATTAGATGTTGTTTGCCTTTTTATTTCTTCGACATAGATGCAACTGATCCAGTGTAGTGGGTGAGACCCTGACCTCAGGGCCCACCTTGATCTATATATTGTATATCTATGCTGTCCATCTGTTTTACTAGATCATTTTATGGAATGGGCCTAAAGATGAAGCATATACAAATTTCAGGCAGATCACACCACAAGAAACAGTGGTGGAAGACCATTATAAACTTTTTTTTTAGGCCACAAAAGTTTTGGAACAACCTTATCAAAACAGGTTGGATGGCAAGTTTTTAATGGTGGGCGTACAATGACCACTACTTATAGTGTAGTCCATTTGAGATTTGTATCTGCTTCATTTTCGAGTCCTTGCCATAAAATGATTTGGATGATAAAATGGATGGTCAGGAATAGATATATAATTTATACATAGACATGAGTACTACGGTCAATTTCTCTTATCCATCCATTTATTTTGTACACATACAACAGCTTGGTTTAAGAGATCATATACAGATGCAGGGATCAGCTGGTGAGCTGGTTACATATTCTTCACAAGGAGGTGTATGCCAGACCATTTTATAATCAGGCCTGAACTTGTTGATTGAGCCTGGACCGTAACTACAAATCAGCCTTATTGCAGTAGAATACACTCTAGGCAAGGCGGACGGCTGGGGTTGAAATTTACTAGGTTTGTTGTTTTTTTTTTTTTTTAAAAGGCAGAGTTTCCATTAAAAAAAAAAGGCTTGGGATGAACCTGTTCTCTGCCCCCAGCTGCCTCTGTTTCAGCCCCTCCAGCAGCTGTCCCTGCTCTGTTTTGATTTCTGGCTTGTTGGTGGAAGTTGCTGCTCTCCCCTGCTCTGTTTTGAGCTCTGGATTGCTGCCGCAAGTTGCTGCTCTCCACTGGTATGTCGCTCCTTTCTGCATCGTCAGTGCTCGTCGCTTTTATGGGATGCTCGTCCCGGCACTGATTTTTCATTTAGGTGGCTGTTGTATATCTCAATATTAGGATTTTAGCAATCATACGTGACGCCCAGATCCTTTTTGGCGGGGCCCACACGAATGGCTGTAAATCCCCTGTTTTCTTAATATACTTCTGGTGGCATGCTACCACCTTGAAAAAAATAAATAATAATAAGAATAATAAGAAATGTGCCCTGCCGTCAATTTCTTTTATCCATTCATTTTTTGCTTATTGCAGTAACATAAATCAAATAGGCAATAGCTAAGCCATTTGTTTGATATGCATCTCCTTAAATGACCCATAGCTATATAATAATAGGAAATAAAATGTAGCACTTTCACTCATTAGACGAGCCATGTACATGCTTTAGATTCGTATGAAACTAATATTAATTGATTGGTTTAAATTGTCTCATTAAGCCTATGGGTTATATATATATATGTGTGTGTGTGTGTGTGTGAGAATTCCAAACATCAACGGTTCAATATCCATAGATGCATATTCACCGTGTGTACATGAATCCAATAATATTTCAGTTTTTGGATAGACGTGCTTTCAAACATTATTTTAATCTTTGATTTTGATTGTGTATCCAACTGGATGGTGTGTCCAAACAGTTGGCTGTCAAGCTTTCAGGCCTAACTTATCTCAAGCCGAGGTTGGATTTCAGCATTAGCCCCAACAGTCAGGCTTTGGTTTAAATTTTAATCCCTGACCAACAGGTGTATCAGCCCGTTTTAGAACCAGAACCAAAAAATAGCCATGTCTATGTTTCCAGTGGACCACGTGATTAGAAACAATGTACAATGCAATACTCACCCTCCAAACTGTTTCTCTTCTTGTGGCCCACTGAATAACTTATAGGCATGATGTTTAGCACTCACTGCAAAGTTTTAGTGTGTTATCTAATGGATAGGAGTGTATTTTATATAATCATCATGATGGACCCTATAAATATCAAGGGTGGACATCTCTCTCCCACCTTTTCTCTTAATGTAGTCCACATGAATCATGGGTCGAACTGATTTTGCGGTCCATGGGCCTATTAAAAGAGTACACATCCAATAGTCAGTGTGGATCTCACATACACCGAGGGGGGGCCCCTTAAAAATAAGGAATCAGTTTATGTCCTGGCCCCACTTGGACCAAATCAGTCCAAAGAGAGGTTTTATCAACATCATTCATCCCTTTGTCCATATCATTTTAGGTTATGAGCTCAAAAAATGTATCAAATTTAAATAGGAGGGATTGAGTAACCACCGTTAAATAATTGTTGGGGCCCATCAAAGTTTTGGATCAAGTTGAAATTTGTGTCTTCCTTTCATCCACATCTATGTGACCTTATGAATGAGTTGGCAAATAAACATCACGGTAAGCCTTAGGAACATTTCAACAGTGATCATCATTAGCACGGCAGCTTCCTGTGGTGTGGCCCACTTGATTCTCGAATCTGCCTCATTTTCAGGCTCATATATTAAAATAGTTTGAACAAATGGATGAACGGTGTGAAGAAAACCTATACGTCATGTCAAGCCCCTTAGAGCCCCTGCCTACGTCATGTCAAGCCCCATAGAGCCCCTCCCTGGGCTAATTTCTGTTCAGACGGGGACAACATGCAATCAGACTTTTGGGAACCCAGTTGGTTTTGATATTAGATCCACCCCGACCATCATGCCCATGGCATCAAACATCAACTGTACGTGTTTTAATTACATCACACAATTGGAAATAGTATAGCGGGCATGCTCACCCGCTAAATTGTTTTCCTTCATAACCAACGGGCCTGATGTTTGGACCCCCAAGCTTAAGTGTCTAATGGTTGGAAGATAGGCCTGTAAATAGCAAGAGTTGTTGTATCTCTCCTAATTTTTCCATTGGTATGGATCACTTGAATTACGGGTCAGTCAGATTTTTTATTTTTATTTTTTTGTCATGGGCCTAAAGCAACATTACACATCTTATGGTTGGAGTGGATCTCAAATGCACATCAAGGTGGGCTCCTAAAAATAAAGGGCTGCAATCAATAAGAGATTTTAGTACATAGCACCACATTACTACACAAAGAAGTAATTATTTGCCATGAATTTTGGGAAAGTGGGTGGGTAGCTCGAGTGGGCTCCACCTTGGTGTTGATGTGAGATCCACCCAGAAATTAGGTGTGTCACACCATGTTAGGGCCATGGGCCAAACATTAGCCCCATACACGTTTCAATCGGACCACAGGTTGCATAGGGCATGCTCACACTCTCAACTGTTTCCTTGATAGTCCTGATGATTTTAACTCAAGCCTAAGTTTTAGTGGGGTGTCTAATAGTTGGGGATTTTATATAGTCTTCATGGTGGGCTATGTAAATATCAAGGGTATCCCTAACACATTTTCCCTTTGTATGACCGACCTGAATCAAGGGTCATTATGATTTTTTCATCTTTTCCTGAGATAGTACTGTGCATCTAATGGCGAGGGTAGATCTCAGGTAAATATCCCCATGGGCTCTATAAAAAAACAAGAGTGTGCATTCCAGTAAACAAGGCAAGGGTCAAGAGGATTCTTTTTTACTCGGGCAGGTTAGGCTTACACCGCCCCGTATTTCCAAGCTAGGCTCAGGTTGGACTATTTTGGCCTATCACTAGTCTAGAACAGGCATGGGTAGGGGTGTCAACAGGCCGGGTTGTCCAAGCTCGGCCCAAATTGTACAGCCTAAGGGCAAACCAAGACCAAGCCCAAGAGCAGATGGGCCAAAATAGTCCAGCTTGAGCCCAGCCTGAAATGTTTAATACAAAGCCCGGAAAAGAATGTTTATACAGAGCCCGACCCAGGCCCGAGCCCGATTGAAATTTTATAAATATATGTTTTGGTGGGCCCCAAATATACCTCTGACACATTTCCTTTTGACATCTAATACACACATTTAGTGGGCCTCACTTTCAAGGGATAAAAAGAAAGAGGGGTGAACCTGCTCCAATCATCGACAACGCTACTGGACGAAGACCTTGCTGTTGCAAGCTGATCAAGGCTTTGTCAGTTGAGGTGCAGAAAGAGAGATGGGAGGAATTGATTGAAGATGTGAGAGAGATAGGAAAGAAACGGCCGGAGGTGAGAGGGAAATGGGAGCATTGGGCAACATGTGGGAGAAAGACCAAGATTGTTCCTTTTTCTTTTAACTGGAAACACCAACTAGTTGAGGTTGCCGGGTCACGTAGGCCTCACCATAGTTTTATGTAAAATTCACCTAGAACACTAGGTAGAACACCTCATATTAGGCCCAGAGCGTAAAAAAAACACACCTCTGCTAGTGTTTCGAGTGGACCATACAATTGGAGAGGGGGCAATGCTCACCTTCCAAACTATCTCCCTTTCCTTGGTACACGTGAATAATGGATGGGCTTAATATTTAAGTTCCAGGCCTATGTTTTGGTGTGATATCTAATGGTTGGAGTTGATTAAATATAATCATTATAGTAGGCCTTGTAAATATCAAGGGTAGGCATCTCTCTCCCAACTGTTTTTTTTTATAATCATCCATGCATTTAAATAAGATGCATTGTAAATTGTGACTATTTTGATTTGTCATTTGAGTAATCTTGGAGGAATTTCTACTGAGTTGGCCACTCATGATTCAAAATCGATAACCGTAAAGTGATGTAGGTAGTTGTGAGAGAGTTGGAGCGGAGGATGTTGCATTGGAGCCCATCGGTAGCTCGTGGCTCAAGTGTACCAGCATTAACTCCACTAGGCTGCATGAGCTTGAGCCGTTTGATTTTCCTTTAGGAGTATCCCTTAATAATGGATGACTTAATATTGAGACGTTTGATTTTCCTTCCCACAGTAAGGGCCACACGGCCTAATCCACTTCCCAAATTGTCATGATTGTGATTTTGGTTGGTAACCCATCTCATACTTTTGAGAGCTAACCGGAAGCCTGGCTGATCGATTGAACCGTCCAAGTGGCTCAATAGATGGTTCTAACATGTGGAGGCCATGGTTGGCTACTTCATACCGTTGGTCTGTTAAGTCATGTTATGGTTGGACCATGATCCAAATTCTGCAATTCTTAACCATCGATATAAACATTTTTGAACCATCTGAACCATTGGCTTGCAATTGAAGAGTTGGGAATATCCGATTGCAATTTTTTCTTTTCTTTTCTTTAAAATAAATAATTAATTACATGGTCAATGTAATGTAGAAGTAGATTGTATACTGAGTAAACTCTGTGGAGCCCATAATGATTTATGTATTTTATCCACCTGGCACATCCATTTTAACGGATAAATTTAGGAATTGAGGCCAAAAATGAAGCATATCCAAAGCTCAAGTGGACCACACCACATGAAACAGTCTGACTAGTCTGAATTGAATGTCTACCGTTGAAAAATTCTTAGGGGGCGTTTGGCGCAGGATATTAGATGGGATTAGGAGGGATAAAATTGCATTTGGTCCTATGCAATTCCATCCAACATTTGGAGAGGATGGGAAATGTTAGAATTAGGTGGGATGGAATTGCATTTAGTCCCATGGAATTGCATTTGGTCCCATGCAGGATTTCCGTAGATTTTGAAATCCATTACACATGTGGGCCCCACATTGATGCATGTGTTTATCCATGCTGTTTATCTATATATACCATATTATACATGACATTCTGATTATATATGTGTGCAAGTGAACGATATCCATTGTGAATTTGGTCTATTGATTACAATTCCATGGTCCACCAAACATGATTTTGTTTAATCCAGTGTTTTCCTTACCATGGTATTTCCAGACATGCAATCATTGAGTAATACTGATGTTAATCCCAGCTAATACAATTCAATACCATTCAATTCCATTGACCAAACATGCCTTTGGGGGCTACAGAAGTTTTAGATCAATCCCACATTTGTTTTTTCCCTTCATCCATGTCCTCGTGATCTTATGACCAGTTTGGATGACAAGGTTGGTGAGTTTAGTGGGGATGATAATAATGACGGAAGTGGTGGTGGTGTTGTGTCATTCCCAAAACTCGAGACCCTCGAATTCTATAACATGGAGAATTGGGAGTGGGAATTGAGAAACTGAGATGGAGAAGTTATGCCATCTCTCCTCTAATTACAAATACTTTATTGTAAAAAGCTGAAGAAGTTGCCAACCAGCCTTCCACAGCTCCTCCAGAAGCTGACTTTAACCATAGGTAATGATGGGTCGCCATCAGGTAGGACCTTACCCGTCCTCCCCAACCTTAACCATTTGGTGATTTGGGGAAGTGATGAGATGACATCGTTCCCTTTTGGTTGGTTGGGACAACTCAAAGCCCTCCAAATTCTGGAGATCTGGTTTTGTTTTAGTTTAAGGTATCTGCCAGAGGAGTTGCAACACCTTACCATGCTTCAACAATTAAAGATATGTAAATATCCACTCTTAAAAAAAGCGCCGTCGAGATGGAGGAGAAGATCGGTACAAGATTGCCCACATCCCCAATATCAGCCTTTGATTATACAGCATTATGGTGATTCGGCCGCAAGAAGAGGAGGTGGAGAGGACACCAATGAAACTTTTCCTTTGCTTTTGTTTTAAAGGAATTGTGTTGTTGTTCTCTGTAACTACTAGTTATTCTTTTCTTTTTTTTTTTCTTTTTATGGATTTAGTATTAATAATATGTTGGTCAAAAACTGTTTATCAGATGTTGATTCCCTTTTTATTTCTTCCACATGGATGCAACTGATCCAGCGTTGTGGGTGAGACCCTGGCCTCGGGGCCCACCTTATCTTGTAAGTGGGTATATATATATATATATATATATATATATATATATATATATATATATATATATATATATATATTGCTTATTGTAGTAGAATACAATAATATTTCTGTTTTTGGATGGATGTCCGTTCAAACATTATTTCAATCCTTGATTCAATGGTATGTCCAACTCGCTGGTGTGTACAAATAGTTGGCTGTCAAGCTTTCGGGCCTAGCTCTTCTTGAGCCGAGGTTGGATTTCAGCATTAGTCCCAACAGTCAGGCATTGGTTTAAATTTTAATCCTGTTTTCAAATCAGGCAGAGGCTTTAAAGGAGGATTTCAATTTTTAAATAATTTCACTTGTTTGATGTTTCACAGGACAGGAGTGGGTGTAATTTTAGGTAAACTGTGTTGTGTCACGGTTGTTGTGACCTTATGAACAGATTAGATGGAAAACAAACATATGGTGGGCCCTATGAATGTTTTAACAGTGAAAATCATCATCACGCTGCAATTTGTTGTGTGGTCCAGTTGAGCTTTTGATATGATTCATTTTTTAGCTCACGATCTCGAAAAATGGATGAGTGGTTTAGATATAATAAATACATCATTTTATGGCCCATGTAACTTTGATCTCCTTTGAACCATTTGTACAATCCATAGACGGAATAGATATACAACGTACACATACACATGATTACCACCGTCAGTTTTTCTTATCCATCCATTTATTTTGTACACATAAAACAGCTTCCTTCAAGAGATCATATACAGATGCATGATGCAGGGGTCAGTTGGTAAGAGGCTTTTTTTTTTTTTTTTTTCAAGAAGATATTTATTCATTGGCAAAGGCTCGAGGCAGTACAACCAGATACATTCGGGGTGGGCCAACCGACAAAAAGAGATGGGTCCCCCTATCATATGGAAAAACAAACGATACCATGAAAGCTAAATATATTACATGCGGTCTCCTAGGCCATTTGATGATCAGGCCTGAATTTCGTGATTGAGCCTGGATTCCCGAAGCATTCAGTCCTAAGCTGTGGTCCACCTATGATATCCACCAGCCTCGTTTATTTGCTTATGCCCTAAAACGAGCTGGTAAAACTGAGATTCAGATATGCCTCAATTATTTTTTTTCTCACACCTAAAATGAGCTGGCAAAATAGATGAGCAACATGAATAAAACACATCATGGTGGGGCCCACAGGGCACCAACCAGTAACGACCTACGTTCCAAAGGGATCACTGCTGAATCTGAGCCCACCTGCTTATACCTGTGTGGAGCCCCATCGAACCAGCACATCAAATTTCCACTGCAGCAGCCACAACCGATCATACAGCCTTCAGGAAAGTGCCAAAAGGGCCACAACAACTATCAGAGCAACCAAATCCAGCACAATTGGCGCTCTGAAGAAGATCCCCTTGCTCTGAAGAAGATTCCCTTGGACAGAGGAAGACAAACTCAAACACACCAGCCATAAGTTCAGCAAATGTGACACTAGGCAGAGGACAACAGGCCTCACCACCAAGATCAACCCAATCAAACCGCTGTCTCCATAGACCAACATCGACCTGAATTCCAGACCAACCAGACAGCCTGAATCCCATCGTCAACAGACCATTATTATTATTTAAAAATAATAATAATAATAATAAAACTTATCTTGCCACCATCAAAGCTTGCAGCCTGCTGCTGCTACACCGCACACCAGAATTCAATCAAAAGCCAACCATAGCAACAGACGAACAGCACTTGAGATCAGAACTCAGAGAACCAGCAGCCACTGGCGTCTCAATCTGCTCACTGGCGTGAGGCCCTGGTGCCACCCAAATGCAAAAAGACCTTCTAGCTTATTCTCTTCTCTCTTCTCTCTCTCTTTAAAAAAAAATAATAATAATAAATAAAATTGACTGGGTTATGTTCATGAGGATTGGAATGTACAGTCATTCGGGTGAGGCCAAACAAAAAAGAGACCGGGCCTCGCCTATCGAGGAGAACACCTAGACAAGGATGCACAAGAAAAAAACATTGGAGCCAAAAAAGGAGAACCCTAAGAGGACAGCAGTACCACAGGAGAGACTGGCTCCTTCTCAAAGGGGAAGAGTGAAGCGAAAAGATATCAGGGGCCTCCCAAACCAACACCGAGCAGAGGGGTTAGAGGCAAGGCTGAAGCATCAACTACGCTGCCCCATCCACAAGCAGCTTCATCGGGTGGGTCATAATAGAAAGCAATTGGCAATTGGCAAGGCTGAAGCATCAACTACGCCTATCTAATTGTTAGGTGGGCCATAATAGAAAGCAATTGCCAACCATCCAAATGCCTCTAACTTCATATGCGTACCCACATGCATATTGGAGCAGACTGAATTTTTAGGCATCCAACTTTCATGGTGGGCTACCCTTCTACATAGATTGATAACATACATACCAAAGTGGGCCCATATGCAACCCTTGTAGACTGAGTTTGTTCTACAAGCACTTGTGAATGAATGGACCTTTAAAATAAAAATAAAAATAAAAAAACACCGAGCCAAAACCCAACTGACGGCGGAATGTGATGAGTAGAGGATGAGACGGCCGAGCATTGTCACTACCACAATGAAACTATCACTGAATTCAGACCAACCATCCATCCATGGCCCTGTAATGAATGGCTCACAACATAAAAACCAACTTAAATGGACCTTTTTCCTTTTGACCATTTTAACTTCCTTATTGTCACCGTCTATTGAGAGGGTCACAAATTGGACAGTTAGGTGTCATTTGAAAACCAACAGACAAGAAACGGTGGAAACATAGGGAGGGAGGGAAGCATATCCAAGATTGAGATAGCCCAAGGAGTTGTCACAGATGGAATGCATCGCAGAGATTGAGATAGCCCAGTGAGTTATCACAGATGGTAGGCATCAGTCCATTAACAACATGACCTAGCAGTCTGTCATGACCTATTACAGTAGCCAATGCCAGGATTGATGGACCACTCAAGACCATCTGAGAGCAACCGAGCTGTGGGCTGTACAAAGCAATGTTGACAGTTGAGTTCCTATGTAGTAAACCATGGAACAAAAAAACAGCATTGCATTCTTCATGGAATAATGTTAGCATATACAATCCCTATTTCCTTTTCCCCAAAACTCAATAATCAATCACTTCATTCACTATGGAAGGTTACATATAAGAAGTAAACATGGGAAGTTTCAGTTTTCAAAATTTCTCACCTAAGTCCCGAGTGACAGTGAGGACATTCAACTACAGAAACCAACTATGTTTCTAAAATGATGCCGCATTGTGTTTTCTTCCACGTGCATTAATTAAACTAAAACTTACTATAAATAGTTAAAATGCAATATTACATTCTATTGACCAATGATACACTGATGTTTGTGTGACCAGCCCCAACATCTTTGGGGTAATCCACTTCAAAAACACAAACTGTGAATCTAACAATATGGCATGGAAACTAATTGAGAAACAAAGCAGCCTATGAAACAAACAGAAAAGTGAGCTAATAAAGTTTAAAGTGGATGACATTATCACCTGCAGGCATCTGATGTGATTTCATTTTTGCCTTCATCTCAATGTTGAATATTTGTAGATGGTCCTGAATAGTTCCTGAAAGTTGAGCTTCAAACAAAATGTCACAGTTCACTCGTCATATATGATATGAGATGCAACAAAGAAGATGCTCACCACAACAAGCACAAAGAAACTGACACATTGTTGGGACAATGCTAAATAATGATCTGACACACGCATTCCACGAAAAGCCATCACAACCATTTATTGGATGGAAATTGAACAAATTAGCTCCAAAATAAGGAATAGGCATGAATATATAAAATAAATGGCAGAAGGAATATATATATATATATATATATATATATATATATATATATATATATATATATATATATATGGAACATTCATTTATGGATGGAATTATTTCCCAAGTAGTGAACTACTAAGAGTCAAAGGACCAGCAGGGTACAAGAAAAAACTAGAGTGGAGAGGTTGCCTGTGGGTAAAACGTAAGCCTATGTTGGCTTTCTCCGGTGAAAACAGAGCCATTGGTTGGTGAAATCAAAGTTAGTCTTTGAGCAGCAGCCACATTTTCACTTTCCTAATTGACGCAGGGATGAACGTGATGAGGTCGAACACCGTCTTCCTCAAGGATAACTACTCCAAATCCACGGAGCTTCTCTGGACTCCTCACAGAGACTTCTCGAATCCACGAGGAAAGAAAGCAAGAGAATAGGAATAAACTCTCATAAATTCGAAATTAATTGATGAAAAAAATAAAAACGAGTTTACACCCCTTTAAATAAGGGAACCAAGCAACATGAAAGAAATCAGACTCATACTACAACTAAAACTCCTAGAATTCGCAACTTACTATAAATAGTAAACTTACTATTTATAGACGGTCATGATGTCTACTAGTGCGCAAGGTTTTCGGCCAAAAATAGTAAGTGTCCTATTTGGCTTCACCAAACCGTTCTCCTAATTATCCTAAGCACTTTTCATGTTGGACACAACTCTAAAGCCCAACGGATGAAAAGTTATACTCAAACTAAAACTTACTATTTATAGTAAAAACAAAATTAAAATGAGGAAACGACCGTCGATCAGGGGGTTTTTCGCAAATCCGGGCTGCGCAACCCGACGTAGCGGGTTGGTTGGCTAAAGTAGCTCGTTCTACCCCAAAATCATATATTTTACGTCGGATAACTCATTCCGGATTGTGAGATACGCCCGATCTAAGGTCCGATGGTCCGGATCACTTCTGTCGCCAACCGTGCCTTTTCTGATCCATCTTGGCCATGAAATTGTCCGCGACCCTCTCTACATCAGTCCCCTCCACTTGAAAAGAACTCGTCCTCGAGTTCTCGTCCTGCACTGGTTCATGATACTCGGTTAGGTCCGCAACGTTGAAAGTCCGTGAGATCGCCATGTCATCTGGAAGATCAACAACATAAGCATTGTCATTGATCTTGCGGATGATCGGTACCGGTCCAATCTTCTTATTCTTTAACTTGTTGTACGTCCCGGTCGGAAATCTTTCTTTTCGCAAATGGACCATTACCTGGTCGCCCACCTCGAACACCTTTTGTCGACGATGCTTGTCCGCTTGTTCCTTGTACTTTTCGTTCGAGGCATGTAGTTTAGTCTGCACCTCCGTATGAATACCCATGATCCTGTCTGTCATATGTTCTGCTGCAATACTCATGCCTGGGAGCTTGGGCAGAGGGACCAAGTCTAGTGTGTGGCGAAGTACTCGTCCGTAAATAACCTGGAACGGGGACTTTCCTGTCGAGCGGTTCACCATGTTGTTGAATGCAAACTCCGCTTGAGACAAGGCCAAATCCCACTGCTTCAGTTTCTCTCCTGAAATACATCGAAGGAGGTTTCCCAAAGTGCGATTCACAACTTCGGTCTGCCCATCAGTCTGTGGGTGGTAAGCACTGCTGAATTGAAGCCGTGTATCGAATCGAACCCACAAAGTCCGCCAAAAGTAGCTAATGAACTTCGTGTCACGATCAGAAGTAATGGTCTTAGGGACCCCCTGTAGCCGTACGACCTCCCTGAAGAATAAATTCGCCACATGTGTTGCATCAAGGGTCTTCTTGCATGGGATAAAGTGCGCCATCTTTGAGAAACGATCGACCACTACAAACACCGAATCCATGCCGCGTTGTGTTCGTGGAAGACCAAGCACGAAGTCCATTGATAAATCCTCCCAAGGACCGTCAGGCACAGGTAACGGGGTGTAGAGGCCCGTATTCTGAGATTGTCTCTTGGAGGTCTGACAAATATGACAACGTTGTACGGCTCTTCCCACATCACGTACTAATTGCGGCCAATAATACCGCTCTTCCACAAGAGCTCGCGTCTTGTCTCGCCCAAGGTGTCCACCGAGGCCACCTCCATGTAGTTCTTGAATAATCTGCTCCCTTAGAGAACTTTGGGGGATGCACAATCGATTCCCTTTGAAGAGAAAATCATCCTGTATATGAAAGTCACTGGGGTGACCTTCTTGGCACTTCAACCAAGAATCTTTAAAGTCTTCATCCTCGGCATATAGCTCCTTGAGACAGTCAAAGCCGACCACCTCATTGCTCACTGTAACAAGTAATGACGCACGACGGCTAAGTGCATCAGCCACCTTATTCTGCTGACCTGACTTATGCTTCAGAACAAACGTAAATTCCTGTAAAAATGCAACCCATCTAGCATGCACACGATTCACGTTAGTCTGACTATTAATAAACTTTAATGCCTGATGGTCGGTGTACAGAACAAACTCCCTTTGAATCAGATAATGCCGCCAATGTCGCAGCGCCTGAACAACTGCGTACAACTCAAGCTCGTAAGTCGACCACTTCTTTCGGGCTTCACTGAGCTTCTCGCTATAGAAGGCCACCGGCCTGCCTTCCTGTGATAATACTCCTCCTATTCCGACATATGAAGCGTCACACTCCACCTCAAACAATTTATCGAAATTAGGAAGCACCAAGACCGGTGTTGTAGACAAATGATGCTTGATCTCATGAAAGCTCTTGTCAGCTTTATCGGTCCACTGGAACGGCCCTTTTTTCATGCAGTCTGTTATTGGCGCGACTATGGTGCTAAAATCTCGCACAAATCGATGATAGAAAGTCGTCAATCCGTGAAAACTCCTCACCTCATGAATGTTTGTCGGGATCGGCCATTCCCTAATAGCTCGCACCTTTTCATCGTCCACCCGAATGCCTGTGGACGTTACAACAAATCCTAAGAACAACAGACTGTCAGTTAAAAAGCTACACTTTTTCAAGTTGAGGTACAACTTGTTATCTTGTAGGACCTGCAGCACCTGCCTGAGATGTTTCTTGTGCTCCGCCTCATCCTGGCTATATATCAATATGTCATCAAAATATACTACCACAAATCAGCCAGTGAACGGTTTTAGAACTTGATTCATCAAACGCATAAAAGTACTTGGTGCGTTCGATAGGCCGAAAGGCATGACCAGCCACTCATACAACCCTTCCTTTGTCTTGAATGTCGTTTTCCATTCATCACCGGGTCGAATACGAATCTGATGGTACCCGCTCTTTAGATCGAGTTTAGAGAACACTTTAGCCCCTCCTAACATATCGAGCATGTCGTCCAACCGTGGTATTGGAAACCGATATTTAATAGTAATTTTGTTAATTGCTCGGCCGTCGACACACATGCGTCAGCTTCCATCTTTTTTTGGCGTTAATAATGCTGGTACAGCACATGGGCTCATGCTCTCTCTCAATAGACCCTTACGGATCAATTCCTCTACTTGCCCCTGAAGTATCTCACACTCCTTCGGACTCATCCGATAATGAGGGCGATTGGGCAGGCTAGCCCCAGGGACGAGGTCTATGTGATGTTGGATGTCTCTCATGGGGGGCAATCCATCAAGTAAATCTTCAGGCCAGACTTCTTTGAATTCATTTAGTAACAGTCTTAAGCTTGGAGGGATGTTTGAGGGTTCCTCCTTCTCGCCCTTCACCATTACGGCATATACCTCGCCGGTTTCCTTGGACTCCTCCATGAAATCCCGAATGGTCAAGAGAGAACTCCCCTCCACTTTAGAGGCTTCAGGGTGGTTCTCTGGTGCCATAGGGGTAAGGATTATTTTTCGACTATCCTTGACGAATATGTAGACATTGTCTCGCCCCCGATGGGTCGCATCACGGTCCGACTGCCAGGGTCGACCGAGTAGCATATGGCAGGCTTCCATGTCAACCACATCACAAAGTATCTAATCCTTATAATGTTTACCAATTGAAAATGAGATAGTGCATTGTTCAGTTACCTTGGTCTCGTTCACTTTTTTTATCCAGCCAATTGAGTACGGGGAAGGATGTTTCGTCGTTGGTAGCTGCAACTTATCCACCATCACTCTTGAGACGATGTTCTCGCTGCTACCACTGTCTATGATCACGTCACAGACCTTTCCGCTGACAGTGCACCGAGTACGAAATATATTGTGCCGCTGTGGATGTAATTCCTTTCGTGGGGTATACAGTAGTCGCCTCACAACGAGTGATTCGCCACGATCCTCGCCTATCACTTCATCGCTACCTGCTAATTCTTCAGTGGTTTGTTCATATTCATCAAAGCCATGATCCTCTTCTACGGCCTCATCTTCAGTGCCCCTTCGTTTATAGTCAAGTGCGCTGCCGGACGTTGAGGACAAGTGTTTGATAAGTGGCCTGGTTGGCCACAGCGGTAACAATTGTTCGGCCTTTGCCGAGCATAAAGATTCGGAATCCTACTAGGGCCCGCTGTTGTGGGTGCTGCCCGTTGAGGTCTGGATGGTCCGCTCCCCGTATCACGGTTCGTGGGTGGAGGAGGTTGAGGACGTTCTCCTACCGGATCTTTTCCTCGAGCCAGCACTGGATCCTGTGTGGGACCTGTCATAGGAGGTCGATTTGAAGGATAGGGACGAGCAGGAGCTCTTGCAAGCTGTGTTTCTGCCCTTCCTGCCAATTGAACTGCTTCATCTACGGTCCCGACTGAGTATATCTGAACTCGATCCTGAATTACCGGTCGCAACCCACCTATAAATCGTGCCACTTTCTGTGACTCAGATTCTGACAAATCGTTTCGTGTAGCCAACCGCTGGAATTCTTCAGTGTAATCTGTAACAGTTCGGTTTCCTTGTCGGCAATTCTGGTATTGCTGGAATAATATCTGCTCATAATCACTGGGGAGAAATCGTGAACGAAGAAGACGTCTCATCCGAGGTCATGATGCGATGGGCGCCTTGTTCTGGCGGGCTCGTGAGAGTTGCAATTGTTCCCACCATGCAGAAGCACCAGATTTCAATTTAAACGCTACCAATTTCACCCTTTTATGATCTGGCACATCCATATAATCGAAATATCTCTCTACTTCGGCTAGCCAATCAAGGAAATCTTCGATACGTAATAAACCGTTAAAACTATGAAGTTCAGCCTTACCTCGATAGTCTCTTTCAGCACGATCTAGACGATCGCCTCCATGGATTGGTCGTCGATCAAAACCCTCATTAATGTCCTCGTCGCTGGAACTAGAATCATCTGGTGTAGCCCTACGATTTACCGCTGGTAGTGCTCTGCGATAATCAGGGTCACGTCGTACAGCAACCACGGGTGGTGGGGCGACCATAGGTGGTGGAGCACCGCCTAGGGCTCGGGGCGAAAGTAGCGCATCCGCAAGACGGTCGAGGGTTGCCTGCAGCCCTTGCATGGTCAACTGACTCTCCCGATGGAAAGCTTCCATTCTTTCCGAAAGATAACGAATCCCTGGATCACCGTCCACAGGATTTTGATTCATACCTTCGTTGTTTGCCATCGGCCCGAGGAAAAACCTCGCTCTGATACCAAATTGACGCAGGGATGAACATGATGAGGTCGAACACCGTCTTCCTCAAGGATAACTACTCCGAATCCACGGAGCTTCTCTGGACTCCTCATAGAGACTTCTCGAATCCACGAGGAAAGAAAGCAAGAGAATAGGAATAAACTCTCATAAATTCGAAATTAATTGATGAAAAAAATAAAAACGAGTTCACACCCCTTTAAATAAGGGAACCAAGCAACATGAAAGAAATCAGACTCATACTACAACTAAAACTCCTAGAATTCGCAACTTACTATAAATAGTAAACTTACTATTTATAGACGGTCATGATGTCTACTAGTGCGCAAGGTTTTCGGCCAAAAATAGTAAGTGTCCTATTTGGCTTCACCAAACCGTTCTCCTAATTATCCTAAGCACTTTTCATGTTGGACACAACTCTAAAGCCCAACGGATGAAAAGTTATACTCAAACTAAAACTTACTATTTATAGTAAAAATAAAATTAAAACGAGGAAACGATCGTCGATCAGGGGGTTTTTCGCAAATCCGGTCTACGCAACCCGGCGTAGCGGGTTGGTTGGCTAAAGTAGCTCGTTCTACCCCAAAATCATATATTTTACGTCGGATAACTCATTCCGGATTGTGAGATACGCCCGATCTAAGGTCCAATGGTCCGGATCACTTCTATCGCCAACCGTGCCTTTTCTGATCCATCTTGGCCATGAAATTGTCCGCGACCCTCTCTACATCACTAATATAACCCTAACCTTAATTTAAAAGGGATTCCCCCACATCCTTTGAATATAAGAACCCCAAAACCTAATTGTGGGGGCTAAAATATCTAACCACAACTAGAATCTTTTTAGGGCGGTCAACAGGGTAGACCCAAGGTTGGTCTCGGTCTGGGTTTTGAACTGTTTTGGCTCGGCCTATTCAAAATTCTGATTTTATCAGGCCCAAGCCCAGTTCATTGACAACTCCTGTTCGAAATATCTTGGGAGTGTTTCCCATATCGGATGGGAATGTCCACATCAATCACAGCAGATCACAGATTACTGTCCAGCGACCGCATGCAACCAATGTGCATGCACATACAACATCTGAGCAACTAAAAAAAGGTAGACACCAGTTTCAAGGTCACTGCGTACAGGTTCTACATCAATTATACCCACTTGGATGTACATAATATTTTCAGTGTTGTTGGATGTCTTAAATAAATTCAGCAATAGGTCTGTAGATGCCATCCAACAGCTACTCGATCCCATCAAAGAAATTTAGAATTTCTCGGGTTGGTTGCTGGGCTATTTGGGTACATGTTTGATGCCATCAAGATTAGTTTTGATGCCATTAAAACTTAATTAATTCCAATGCCATCAAAGTGCAATCAAGAAAATCCAATTTTCCATGTTTTGTATATGGACTGTTATGGTGTTTGTTTGATGCAATCGGAGTGGGGTTCGATGCCATCAACGGTTTATCAATGACATCAAGACCTGTCAAAGGCTCCATTGAACGTATTGCACAAATTTTACGCAGATCTGCATATCTGAGGAATTTATTTTTGATTTTGTTTGGGATACTTCGTATGGCTATAAATATGAGTGGAAATCAGAATTAGAGTATCCAAATAGCTTTTCCAATTCGTTCCTAAGACTTAAGGGTGTAGCTTGGGGTGATTCAAGGCTTGTTGGAATTGGGTATTCTATAAACTCTTGTAATTTCTGTTTTCATATTGATTATTTGTCACTTTATACCGTGGTTTTTCCCCTTAAAAACTGTGTTCACATTGTGCTTGATTGGTGTGATTGGATTAGTTCACTTGATTCATCTTTGTGTGCTTCCACGGTCCCCCAACATTCATTGGCTGTCAATAATGAGAATGGAACATCTACCATTGAGAGCTTCTTAGGCCCGCTTCAATGTATGTGTTTCATACCCACATTGTCCACCCTTGCTGAGCACATGCCTAGGGGTTGTGACAGATCCAAATCTCAGCTAGGCCCCACTAAAGCATCCTGATCCATCATGATGTTAATTTGTAAGAAATCCACCTCGCTCATCCACTTTGCCCAAATCAATTTTAAAGTATAGACCCAAAAATGGGAGATTCAAATTTACGTGGGTCCATCGTGTTGAGGAACTACATAAGTAGATAGAGTTGAATCAAGCAAAGTACTCACAATTATACAACCAAGTCCAAACAAGAACAATCCAATTTTTATGTGAAAAAATTCTTACAAAAAAAAAATAATATCACAAAGCAACAAGTATGCACTATGAAAACAAAAATTACAAGAGATAAAAAGTCACTAATTCTAACAAGCCTCGAATCTCCTTCACAAGCCTTAGCTATACCCTTGACACCAATAGGAACAAATTAGAAAACCCTAAAACACCACCTATTGCACCTAAATTCTGATTACAACCGATATATAAAGTATCACAATCAGAACATGAAACAAATCCCACACTTATGCAATTCTGCGCGTGCGCTCGATGGGACCTTCAATGGCATCGACTATCCATCAAAATTCGTGATGGCATCAAACTCATTCGATGACATCGACTAGTAACACCAAATCATTCCAACAACCAATATGGATTTTTCAAATCTTTTGGGTGATTGACATCGACGTTTGCTTGATGGAATCAAGTGGTCTGTCGATGGCATCGACAAACCCTGTTACTTACTAATTTAAGACATCAACAACACACCAGCAACACACTATTGGTGTGGCAGTGAAGATGATGCCACTATTGAAACCTTGTTGGGGCACTGTAATGTTTATTTTTAGCCCAACATATTGGAAGGCTTGCTACAACCTTTATATGCCATCCACACCATTCATCTTGCAGAGTTTGCTATGACATTTATATGCCATCCACTCCATTCATCAGGTCATTTTTATTGAGGGGATCTGAAACGACAAATATTAGCTTAATATAATTCTTTTATGATTGATACATACATATTCACACTCGCATAATTAAAATCAAGCCATTTACTACATGGGTCCACATATTTGAACTGTAGCTCAATAATTCAAACGGATGAGCATGATTTTTATGGGTGCCCACGTGTTAATAGGATGCATCTTATGAAGGGTTTGGATGAGCAGATAGTCACCATGGTGTGAACTCTCTCGGCAGTGCACATCTAAGTGGACCCACTAGCGTGAATGCATCAGATTGATTTTTAAGTGGCCCATTGGTTATGAGATTTCATCTGTCTCATCTCTTTGGAAAAATTGAAGCATTGGATGCCCCTTCAATCACATCAGTATAGAAATCTTCTCCTTTGTTGTCCTCATTCCTTACATTTTATAACCCTTGGCCGGCTACTCTCCCATGGGAGTGTGCACCATGAAATGTTCATGATTATCAAGTACTTGGGATATTTGGAGACTCCAATCGATCAATCTAAACCATTGTAAGATCTGGAACATAATTTTTTAAGGGTAACTAGGGCTGTACATGAACCGGGCTAGCCTGGTTAACTTGCTCGACTTGGCCCGACTCGGAACGGAGTTCGGTTCGGGATGGGCCATTTTCTTCAGCTCAAAACTGAGTTCGGGCCGAGTTCGAACAGGTCTCAGTTCGGCCCAACTCGATCCGAAACCCGACTTGACCTGGCCCGACTCGACCGTTTATATATATATATATATATATATATATATATATATATATATATATATATATATTCCTAAATCCTTACCCTAACCATTTGAGAAAGAGAAGTGAGAATGTCGCCCGACCCTAAACCCTAAAACTCTCTCTCGTCTCTCCCTCTCTCAATCACTCTCTCTCTCTCTCTCTCTCGCAATCTCTCTCTTGACTTTTGGGATAGTTCACTGCTTATCTTTGAAGTGACAGTGACTCATTTATCTTACAGGTGTCATAGATTTACAGCAATCTAGGCCGTCCAAATCGTGGGTTCCTTTGTGAATGGAGCAGAGTCCAAAAATCAAGTAAATTGGAAGGTCGTAACCATTTAAGTTTGACGATTGAAACATTTTAACCATTCATTTGATAGCCGCTGACTAGATAGCCTGGATAGTTTGACATGTTTCAAGTTATGCACCGTCCACAATGAGACGCATAACTTGAACGGCCTACATTCATCCAAATACAAAAAGGAATTATAATATTCTAACTAGTTGGATTTTTTATGGAATTTATAGTTCAACTATCTAAACCGTTGATCGAGGGCCTTGTAATAGGACGCGGATTACTTGCTAAAGACCCTCCCATGAACTTGTTGTAAGGTCCGAAACTGGCCCAAACTCGCCCGATTGTTAACCGGGCCAAGTTCGAGCTGGACATGTTGGCCCGGTGACCGCGCCGGGCCGGGTTCGGGCTGGCTTTGGCTAGTGATCGAGCCAGGCCAGGTGGAGCCCAATTCGACTCGATTCGGTCCAATGTACGCCCCTAAGGGTAACTATTAAAATTGACACTGAGCAGATGAATGAAGTCTTCCATAAGTTTTATTTCTCTTATCTAGCCTTTTTTTTAATTATTTAATTATTTTTATTTTTCTATTTTAAGCAACTGATGGAATGGATGGGATTGCCTGATAAAAGTACTTTAAAACAATATGTGATCCATGATATCAAATGGGATGGCTTAGATTGTATATTGGACTTATTTCTGTGCTAACCGTCTGAAATTTTCTGATTTTTGTATTTCATAACTAACCCAAATCCCCAGCTGATCGATTGTATTGTACAAATAACCTGACCATTGGTTCTAACATGTGGGGCCCATGGTTTGTTATTGCAGACCGTTGGATTCTTTTGATTATTCTGTTCAAAATAACTCTAGATTGAATGCTGTAATCACTAGTTTAATCTTATAGGGACTTGTGCCCAGGGAATACCGACTTTGTGGGGCCCTCCTTGATGTATATGTTTTATCCATAACGTCCATCTGTTTTTTCATATCATTTTAAGACATAAACCCAAAAATAAAGTGATCCAAAGCTCAAGTGGACCGCACCAAAGAAAACAGGGGAGATTAAACGGCTATTGCTGAAAACTTCTTCAAGGGCCACGGAAGTTTTGGACCAAGCACATAGTATTGTTTTTCATCCACTCGCGTTTTTGTTACCTTACCCGGAGGACTCGGGAAGGCATCAATAGTGGGTCGATGGACGGACCGTACTTTCAGGGGCTCTGTGGGGCCCAACATTACGTATTTATTCTATCCATGCCGTGCATCCATTTTGAAAGATCATTTTAGGGCATGAACCCAAATAGGAGGCAGATATAAGGCTCAATTGGACCACACTACAGGAACATTTTGGATTGAAAGACTAATTACCGTTGCAAAATTCTTGGGTGTCACGGAAGTTTTGGATTAGTGATATTTATATTGTTCCTTTCTCCATGTCTATTTGACCCCATGAACAAATTGAAAGGAAAATAAACATCACGGTGGGCCTTAGAAAGTTTTCGACAGTCTCTAGCTACGTCTGATGCAGGTAGTAGTCAATTCGCGCCTCCTGTGGACGCGGATTGCATCCTACCCCGGCCGTACAGTAATCCGTCTTGGCAGGGTTCCATGGGGCCTACAGTAATGTAAGTATTTTATCCACGCCGTTAATTGCTTTTCTCAAATCATTTAAATGTACTACAAAAAAAAATATGCAGATACACAGATCCAGTAGACCACATCAAAGGAAGCTGTAGTGATAATGACACCCGCCGTTGAAACATTTCTAAGGGCCTCGGTGATGTTTTTTTACCACCCAACGTATTAATAAGGTCACGCAGACTTGGATGATGTGAAAACACAAATTTCATTTTGATCCGACACTTCTCCGGCTCCCAATAAGTTTTTAATGGTGGGCGTTCAATCCCCACTTTGTGGTCCACTTAAGCCTGAAACTACCTCAATTTTTTGATTTATTAATTAAAATAATCATATAAAAATGATTAACGGTGTGGATAAAATACTCACATCACAGTGGGCCCCACAGAGCCCCAGGCGGGGGTAGGACGCAAGCCGCGTCCGTCTCCTGTAGGTTCGCAGGCAATCCGCGTCGCACTACCGTGTGGGTCCCACGAGTGCATCCGCGTCGCACTACCGTGTGGGTCCCACGGGGTGCATCCACGTCCCGACCCAGCTTCTTCGTAGGCAATCTGCATCCCTCTGTGACATCATATATGCATTGGGAGCATACCGTAATCCCTGTCGCATGGGAGTGTACTCATCCCAATCAAATTATACAGAGACTCAAATCGTTCAATCTGAACCATTAACTAGGTCTGGAATATAGTTCTTTAGGGCCACTATTAAAATTGACACTGGGTAGATGGTTGAAGCACCCTATAGTTTTCCTCCTCTTATACAGCTGTTTGTTTTCTAAGCCGCAGTTGTAATGGATTGGATGTCCTGATAAAAGGAGTGCTTTACAAGCTTGGATTTAGAACCACCTGGACTTGAAATCCTCCTATTCTTTTTGGCACCTTGACTTGGGAATCAACTTCAATCCAAAAGTTGTAAAGGGTTCGAGTACCCATGGTGGTGAAATCCCACTGTGTGCGTGTGTGGGGTGTGTGCGCGTGTGGCATGAGTGTGTGGGGTGTGTGTGCTTGTGTAAAATAAAAATAAAAAACTTCATTCCAAAAGTAGTTATGCATGCATGGTATATTTACACCAAGTTTGAATTTAATTACTAAATCAACTTTAATATCTTTAATTAGTAAACGTATGTAATAGTTATAATAAGCCTGCTGAAATATATATTTTACTCGAAAACGATGAAATTTCAAGTCTTAGATGGGCCACGAGTATAAGATCATGTCCAAGTGACTAACCAATTATTTTAAACCATTGACTTAAATGAACAATGTTTGGTGGAAGCTGATCATCGTATTAAAGTAATTATAGTGATATAATTGATAATCTAATTATTTTGGGACATCATTAGTGGGCTGTGTGCCCAATAGTTTAGTAGTCCAGTGACAAACAAATTACACATGCAATCCCTGTTGGACATTAGATGTAATCCAAGCTCTTAGCACTCATTTGAAACCCCTCTTTGAGAGGATTTGAAACCCCAGTTACTTGATGGTGCCAAACAACCGTGGAAATTGAAATCCCCTCAAATCCCCCAAATCCATGGTGCCAAACGAGCAATCCATGATGGTCTAACATATACATGGCTCTGATTGTTGACTAGAATTATTTCTCTGCAAACAATCTAGACCGCCCATTTTATAATGTACTGATTGGATGCCTGGAACTGTCTGATCTTTCCTTTGTTCTCCCATAGCATGCCTTCCAGAGCTAACCAAAATGCCGGGCTGATCGATTAAATTGTACAAAGAGGCCCAACCGTTGATTCTAATTCTAACATGTGGGGCCCATTATTTGCTAACACAGAAGACGTTGGTCTGTTGAGTCATCATTGTTGGATAATATGTTGAATTAAATAGACTATAAAAATCGAGAACCAAAAAAGGAAAATAAATTTAGAGAAAGAAAAACTTATTGAATTGAGTCGAGGCGTGACTAAGTCACTCGGCTTGAAATCGAATTTGCTCCCCTTGGACAGCGTCCCAAGTGCAACAGGTTTACAGAGCAATCGACCTCCAGGATACAACGACTATGACCCGGTCCCAGCGGTGCACTCACTGTACACAGGCTCGAACCACTTGCAGTTTAATCCGAAAGTGCTGAGTTGACTCAGCAATAAACTCAGTAACAATGGTAAAACCGTATCAGAGAGAGTTTTATAAGGCAGAGAATTTTTGTATATTGAAACTGGAATCGGAAGTCTTTATATAGACTCTGAAATGGTGCATAAGCACCCTTTACAAAAGGTTAGGTCCATTGGGTTTAAACCCAATAGGGGCGACCAACCGGAAGGGAAGCATCTCTCTGGTTTAAAAACGAAAAGGCGCAAGTGCGAGTACACTCTCGCACATATAGTCCTGCGAGTACCCATACACACACCCACGCGAGTACACTTACACCGCACCCGCACCCGCACCCGCACCCGCGCCCAGCCCAGCCCGTCCCGTCGCGTCGCGTCGCGCACGCGGACTCGGACTCGGCTCGGCACGGCACGGCACGGCTCGGCTCGGCTCGGAGCGCGCGCACGCGCGTGTGTGGTCAATGGCATAGATTAGAGCTATTGGCATAGCCCCCCCCACAGGACCAAATTCACATGCCCCCTGAAAGGGGCTCAAGCCCTAGGCAAAAAGCCTATCATATAAACAAAAGAATTTATTTTGTCAAATCCGATGTGGGACAAAACCAACACCTCAAAAATACTAAAATTTAAATGAGGAGGGAAAACACCGAAATTTGAAAATTCAAATTTTTAATATTATTTTAAAATAAATACAACAATCCCCCACATGTTTTAAAATAAAATGCTTTCGGATTAAAGCGAAATAGTTGTGCAATGGTGCCGGTGTCACCATAGACTTGAACCGACATTAGAGTAAGCAAAACAGGTCTACAGGAATCAGGTGACACCATAGTCTTGAACCTGAATCCTTTTAATGTAGATCGCAAGTACATGCCACTCACACAACTCTTCCTCTGCAAGTGATTCTGTGGTTCGGTGCGTTTCGGCCATACACCATTACCTGGATTTCATGAGTGCTCTAGAGAATTCGCCTAGATTCTCATAGGAAGCGGCCTCCACCTCCACACCCATATAAGTGAATTCCATCAAGTGTATGCAGCAACTGTATACACCACCAAATATATGGCTATGGATCCATTAAGAGTTCTAAAAACTCATCCTTCTGCGTTGCTGCTCGCACTGTACACCATAGAAGGGGCTCATATAACTCAGTGCAATCGTCTACCTCGTGTCTTGTTGTTTACCCATTGAACCTATCTCATGGGATCTCCACTTGTATAGGTTGGGTTACCGACACTGCCAGCTCATATATTAGGCTCAGCCCCATTCCCTTCGATGTATCATTGACTAACTTTTTAGATAGTCCTTTGGTCAGAGGATCTGCTAGATTCTTTTCTGACCTCACAAAGTCAATAGATATGACTCCATCACGCAACATATGTTTCACTATGTTGTGTCTGAGTCTAATATGCCTGCTTTTCCATTATATATTTTACTTTTTGCTTTCGCTATAGCTGCTTGACAGTCACAATGAATAGACACGATCGATACAGGCTTTGGCCACAATGGTATATCAGCTAAGAGATTTCTAAGCCACTCAGCTTCTGATCCAGCCTTTTCTAAGGCAATAAACTCGGATTCCATAGTCGACTGAGCAATACATGTCTGCTTGGTGGACTTCCAAGAGACTGCTCCTCCACCCAAAGTGAAGACATATCCACTAGTGGATTTTGTCTCATCTGAATCACTGATCCAGTTAACATCACTATATCCTTCTAATACAGTAGCATAACCATTATAATGTAAACCATACGACATATTGCCTTTTAGGTATCGCAAAATTCTACACAATGTATTCCAATGCTCTTTTTCAGGGTTATGTGTATATCTACTTAGCCTTCCTACTGCAAAAGCTATGTTAGGTCTACTACAGTTTGTTAGATACATGAGGCTACCAATTATTCTGGAATATTCCAATTGAGACACACTATTTTCTGTATTCTTCATGAGAGTCACACTATAATCATAAGGAGTACTGACAGGTAAACAGTTAAAATGGTTAAACTTTCTCAATATTTTCTCAATGTAATGAGATTGTGATAATATAATAATAACATTTTTTCTAGTTACTTCAATACCCAAAATTACACTTGCCTCTCCTAAGTCTTTCATGTCAAACTTAGATGACAAGAATTTCTTAGTTGTATTAACTAATTTAATATTAGTTTCAAAAATAAACATGTCATCAACATAAAGGCATATAATAACATAATCATTTCCAGAAATTTTACTATATACACATCTATCTACATCATTTATATGATAACCATTTGATTTTAAAACACTATCAAATTTTTCATGTCATTGTTTAGGAGCCTATTTTAAACCATATAGTGATTTAATTAGTATACATACTTTACTTTCTTTACCTGATATCTTATAACCCTCAGGTTGCTCCATATATATTTCTTCTTCTAAGTCTCCATCTAGGAAAGCCGTCTTAACATCCATCTGGTGTACCACTAGTTTATATATGGAGGCTATCGCTATTAAGACTCTAATAGTTGTAATCCTAGTTACAGGGAAATATGTATCAAAGTAATCTATTCCTTTCTTTTGTTTAAAGTCTTTCGCTACCAACCTAGCCTTAAACTTATCGATAGTTCCATCTGGTTTTAGTTTCTTTCTAAACACCCATTTGCAGCCTATTGGTTTGTTACCAGGTGGTAGGTCTACAAGTTTCAAAGTATTATTAGATATAATAGATTCTAACTCATCATTTATTGCTTCCTTCCAAAAGGTTGCATCTGGAGAGTTAATAGCTTCTATATAAGTTGTAGGATCATCTTCTACTAAGAATGTGAAAAAACCATCTCCTAGGTTAGTTTCTCTTCTAACTCTAATACTTTTTCTTGGTTGTATCTCTTCTACTACTTTCTCGTAAGCATTTTTACTAGTAGACACAATATCTGAATCATTAACTTTTTCTATTCCTATATATTTAGATTTCATAGGGAATACGTTCTCAAAGAACTCTACATCCCTAGCTTCTATAATTGTATTAGGATCTAGAATATTATCCTTAGTTTTTAAAACTAGAAACCTATAGGCCGCACTGTTTTGTGCATACCCTATAAATACACAGTCGGTCGTTTTAGGACCTAATTTTCTTTTCTTAGTTTCAGGCAATCCTACTTTAGCAAGACACCCCCACACTTTAATATATTTATAACTAGGAATATGATTCTTCCAAAGTTCATATGGTGTTTGTTCAGAAGATTTAGATGGAATCCTGTTTAGGATATAACAAGCAGACAGAATTGATTCTCCCCACATATTTGAGGGTAAGCCTGAACTATTTAACATGGCATTCATCATTTCTTTTAGAGTTCTGTTTTTACGTTCTGCTATTCCATTTTGTTCTTGTGTATAAGGAGCTATAGTTTCGTGAATTATTCCATTCTTTTCACATAATTCTCTGAATTGAAAAAATTCATATTCACCTCCTTTATCTGTTTTAAGTCTTTTAATTTTTATATTTAATGGATTTTCAACTTCAATTTTGTATTTAGAAAAAGCATCTAAAGCTTCATCTTTGTTCCTTAATAGATATACTCTAGTGAACCTAAAGTAGTCATCTACAAAAGTTATATAATATCTTTTTCCACCTCTAGACATGTGATTTCTAAAATCACCTAAATCACTGTGTATCAACTCTAATAGAACAGATGATCTTTCTATTTGTTTAAAGGGTTTTCTAATAAATTTTGATTCTACACATGTTTCACATTTTTCAAACTCTTCATTAGATATATTAGGTAATAAACCTAATCTTTTCATTTCCTTTAAAGATGTCATATTCACATGACCTAATCTATTATGCCATAGATAAAAAGGTTCAACGATATAAATAGAACTAGATGTTTTCTTATTATCATTGGATACATTTACAATGAATAAACCATCGCTACAGTACCTCTTACCAACAAAGGTTCCATTTTTAGTCATTACAAGCTTATCTGAATCAAATACTAATTTGACACCAGCCTTATTGAGGAGCGAACCAGAGACCAAGTTTCTTCTAATGTCAGGCACATGTAGGACATCATTTAACATTAGAGTCTTTCCAGAAGTGAGTTTCAAAAGTATTTTCCCTTTCCCTACAACTGGAGACGTTCTAGCATTTCCCATGAACACCTGTTCATCATCTCCTGATACTTGGTAGGAGGTAAACATGCTACGATCCTTGCACACGTGTCTAGTTGCACCAGTATCTAGCACCCACTCCAAGTTGTTTACAATGAAGACTTCTGACACTACAGCCACTACTATGTCACACTCATTGCTTGTTTCTGTAAGATTAGCTTGCGGCTTATCTTTATTTTTCTTAAGCCTGCAGGTTTTAACATGATGCACAGGCTTTCCACAGTTGTAGCAATTTTCTTTTTTCTTGAATTGATTGTTTGCATTCTTCTTTTTGAGCCTACATTCATTTGCATAATGTCCAGGTTTGCCACAGTTATGACAGTTGCCCTTTTTCTTGTTATTTGTCCGACTTGATTCCACAAGATTCGCTTTTGAATCTATCTCATTTTTATTTTCTTTTTGGTCCCTGATTCTATTGGCCTCCTCTATTTATATGTGTACGATAGCGGTTTCCAAAGAAACACCGTTCTTCTTATGTTTCATTATATTTTTATATTCTTTCCAGGAGGGCGGTAACTTTTCTATTAACGCTCCTGACAGAAACACCTCATCCAACTTAATTCCTTCTGTCGATAGTTCGTGAATTAGACTTTGAAAGTCGTGAATCTGATTTGTGACAGATTTATCGTCTGTCATTTCATAGTGAAGGAAATTAGCAATTGCATGTTTCTTAGCGCCTGCATCTTCTAATATGTATTTCTTTTCTAAAGCAATCCATATATCTTTAGCAGAGGCGTAAGAAGCATACACATCATATAATTCGTTGGATAAAGAGTTTAGAATATAATTTTTGCAATTATTTTCATCTGTTACTTCATTTTGATTTGCTGGATCTATAGTAAATGATTCAGATAAAATGTATGAAACTTTCAGGGTGGTAAGAGCGAACATCAATTTCTGTTTCCACCGTTTAAAGGATTGTCCAGCGAACGGTTCGATTTTGGCTAACTTAGTAGAAGCATTTACTGTTACTGTAGCCATAGTCTATGTAATTCAACACAAAATTCGATTTCAAGATTGTTGGATAATATGTTGAATTAAATAGACTATAAAAATCGAGAACCAAAAAAGGAAAATAAATTTAGAGAAAGAAAAACTTATTGAATTGAGTCGAGGCGTGATTGAGTCACTCGGCTTGAAATCGAATTTGCTCCCCTTGGACAGCGTCCCAAGTGCAACAGGTTTCCAGAGCAATCGACCTCCAGGATACAACGACTATGACCCGGTCCCAGCGGTGCACTCACTGTACATAGGCTCGAACCACTTGCAGTTTAATCCGAAAGTGCTGAGTTGACTCAGCAATGAACTCAGTAACTCACTAACGCGAGTACACTTACACCGCACCCGCACCCGCGCCCAGCCCGTCCCGTCGCGCACGCGGACTCGGACTCGGCTCGGCTCGGCACGGCTCGGCTCGCCGTGCGGGCACGCGCGTGTGTGGTCAATGGCATAGATTAGAGCTATTGGCATAGCCTCCCACAGGACCAAATTCACATGCCCCCTGAAAGGGGCTCAAGCCCTAGGCAAAAAGCCTATCATATAAACAAAAGAATTTCTTTTGTCAAATCCGACGTGGGACAAAACCAACACCTCAAAAATACCAAAATTTAAATGTGGAGGGAAAACACCGAAATTTGAAAATTCAAATTTTTAATATTATTTTAAAACAAATACAACAATCATCACCCAAACTATTTCATATTTTTCAAATGCAACCAACACTTCTTACCCATTGCTATGCTCCTCTTCTATTCATATATCTCTCTCTCTCTCTCTCTCTCTCTCTCTCTCTCTCTCTCTCTCTCTCTCTCTCTGATTCATGAAAGTCCTTACTATTGCATATTTCTAAGCTATCCGGAGTTCCCTCACACATCAAATTCCTCCCCTCTTCCCAATTCCGTCCATCCATCCATACCAGAAGGAGAAAGAAAGAGAGGAAAAAGCATGGCTTATTCACTGATCTCGACTGCAGTAGATAAGTTGAACATCATCCTCCAAGATGAGATAGCTTTGTTGATGGGTGTCACTGACGATATCAAAAAGCTTTCCCGTACGTTCACCTTGATCCAAGCTGTGCTTAAAGACGCTGAAACTCGGCGAGTGAAGGATGAAGCCGTGAAGATCTGGTTAGAGAATGTCAAAGATCTGGCCTATGATGTGGATGACATACTAGATGAGTGGATGACAGATGCTCATAGATCACAAGCACCTGATGAAAGTGATGGGTCCTGTTTCAGCAAGAAGAAGGTAATTAGCTTCCTTTCACCTGTTACCTGCTTCAATCATGTCCTGTTACGCCACAAAATTGGGAGTCGGATAAAGGAGGTGAGGGGTAGATTAGATGATATTGAAAAAGAGAGGAGTCAATTGGGTCTTAGAGTAGATAGTGGAGAGCGTGAGAGAGTGGATAGTGAAGTGAGGCGGGTCGAGATCAAAGAGCGAGAGACAGGCTCCCTACTTGATCGACCACCAATTGTTGGCAGAGAAGATGACAAAAATAGAGTCATAGGCTTGCTACTGGGGGAGAGTAGTGAAGGGGTAAATCAGGTGCCTTTTGTCATTTCTATCGTTGGAATGGGGGGTGTGGGCAAGACCACCATTGCTCAGCTCATCTACAATGATGAGAGGGTCAAGGGGCATTTCCACATGAAAATGTGGGTGTGTGTTTCAGAAGATTTTGATGTGAAGCGGATTACAAAATCAAGCATTGAATCTGCAACTGGGACTGGTTGTGAGTCATTAGACTTGGCCCCATTGCAGGATCGCCTCCATTGTATGCTGCACTCAAGACGATTCTTACTTGTGCTTGATGACGTTTGGAGCAATGACCGTGGGATGTGGGACAAGTTGATACTTCCTTTCCAAGATGGTGCACCAGGGAGTCGAGTCATTGTAACCACTCGTAGAGAAGATGTTGCATTAGTGATGGGAAGGGCTCACATACACAAGCTGGCTGTCTTATCCGATGACGATTGCTGGTTAGTGTTCTGGCGCAGAGCACTTGAGCATCGGAATGCAGCAGAGCATTTAGAGTTGGAAGCAATTGGAAAGGAAATCGTAAAGAAGTGTGGAGGGCTGCCTCTTGCAGCAAAGACGATAGGGAGTGCCATGTGCTCGAGAAGGACGAGAAGGGAGTGGGAGCTTGTCTTGGAAAGTGACATATGGAATTCACATGATGTCTTACAAGGCGTTTTACCAGCTTTGTTACTCAGCTACCATGACTTGCCTCCTGCTTTGAAGCAATGCTTTGCTTATTTGTCCATCTTCCCGAAAGATTGGCGTATAAAGAAGGATGTGGCAGTGACGTTATGGGTGGCACAAGGTTTCATCCGCTCCAACAAAAGTAGAGATATGGAAGAAATTGGCGGTCTATATTTTGATGATTTACTAAGACGCTCGTTGCTTCAAGATGCAGAACTGGACGATTACAGGTACATAGTCAAGTGCAAGATGCATGATTTAGTTCATGATCTTGCGCAATCTGTTGCAGGTAGTGACTGTTCAGTGTTAGATATCAGAAAGCAAGCCTCGCTGAACCTAAGCAATCTCCGCCATTCTCTTTTAATTGACAGTGATGAAGATGGTGATGAAGTGGCTTCCATTTGGGCAACCTTGTATAAGGCTAACAAGTTGCGGACGTTGCTATGTGTCTCAAGAATCTTCAGGGCTAGGGTGCCAAACAATTTATTTCATCATTTCAGACGCCTTAGGGCATTGGACTTGAAATGTACTGGCATTAAGAAATTGCCTCGAACAGTAGGAAAATTGAAGCAGTTGAGATATCTTAATTTATCTCACACAGGTATAGAGGAGTTGCCGGAGGGGTTGAGTAATTGTGGAAATTTACAGACCTTGATACTCAATGGGTGTAAGCAGCTAAAAAAACTGCCTAGAGGGCTGACAAAAATGATTAACCTGAGATATCTAGATTTAGAATACACTGACGAGCTGAGGAACTTACCGCAGGGCATAGGGAGCCTAAGTAGCCTTCGGACGTTAACAAAGTTGATTGTGGAGGGTGGCATTGAAGGATGTAAATGGCAAGAAGTGAAACAACTAATGAATCATCTTCATCTTCAAGGAAGACTCCAAATCACTGGGTTGGAAAAATTGAGCAGGGACGAAGCAAGGGAGGCAGAAGTGTATAAGAAGCAGAAGCTTTGTGCTCTATCCTATGACTACAGAGGTTATGAAGCGTTAGATGATGATGAGCTGAAGAGAATGGAGGACGTGCTTGAAATCCTGAAGCCCCACACAAACTTGCAAGAGTTGAATATACAGCGATACAGAGGTTGGAAGCTTCCCATGTGGACAGAGGATCCAGTGTTCTCCAATCTAGGAAAGGTGACGCTCTGGTATTGTGACAAGTGTAAACAATTGCCAGGTCTTGGGAAACTACCTTCCCTTAAATACCTATGTATTTGGGGAATGAAAGAGGTGAGAAAGGTGGGTGGTGAGTTTAGCGGGGATGATAATAATGATGGAAGTGGTGGTGGTGTTGTGTCATTCCCAAAGCTGGAGAGTCTCACCTTCTTCGGCATGACAAATTGGGAGGAGTGGGAATTGAGAGGTGGAGATGGAGAGGTTATGCCATCTCTCCTCCATTTAACAATATCTGAATGTCGAAAGCTGAAGGAGTTGCCCAGTAATCTTCCTCCGCTCCTACAGGAGCTGAGTTTAAGCATAGGTAATGATGGGTTGCAATCGGGTGGCCCCTTACCCATCCTCCCCAACCTCAACCTTTTGTATGTTTCTGGAAGTGATGAGCTGACATCGTTCCCATGTGGTTGGTTGGGGCAACTCAAAGCCCTCCAAACTCTGCAGATCAATCATTGTTTCAATTTGAGGTCTCTACCTGCAGAGGAGTTGCAACACCTCACCATGCTTCAACGATTGGAGATATGGAACAGTCCACTCTTAAAAGAGCGCTACAGAGAAGGAGGAGAAGATCGGGACAAGATTGCCCACATCCCCAATATCGGCTTTTGATTGAGAGGCATTATGGTGATCTGGCTCCAAGAAGATGAAATCGACGAACAGCTTTTCGCTTGTTTGTTTCGAGGAATTTTGTTGATGTTGTGTGTAACTACTACCTTCTTCTTCTTCTTTTTTTGTAATTCTTTTTCTTTTATGTTTTCTTTTTTTTTTTTCTTTTTCTTTTTTTCTTTTTTTAATTTTTATTATTATGGATTTAGTTTTAATAATATGTAAATCAAAAGATGTTGTCTTTTTATTTGTTCCACGTAGATGCAACTGATCCAGCGTACGTAGTGGGTGAGACCCTGACCTCGGGGCCCACCTTAATCTATACATTGTGTCATCTGTTACGCCAAATCATTTTATAGCATGCGCCAAAGATGAACTATATACAAATTTCAGGTAGATCACACCACAATTAACGGTGGTGGAAGATCATTATAAATATTTTTTTTATGGGCCACAAAAGTCTCGGAACAACCTTATCAGAAAAGGTTAGATGGCAACTAGACTTTAAGAAGTTTTTTAACGGTGGGAGTTCAATGACCACTGCTTCTTATGGTGTAGACCATTTGAGATTTGTATCTGCTTCATTTTTGGGTCCATGCAATAAAATGATCCGGAAAAACGGATAGATGGAATAGATACACAACATCCATTTATTTTGTACACATAAATCAGCTTACAGCTTGGTTCAAGAGGTCATATAGAGACGCACGGGTCTTTGAAAGCTTGGATTACATCAAAATCCTTCTAACAGTCGCATCTGTAACATGTGTATCACTGGGATATCAATCTATGAGACGCATAGCCAACTAATGATGTCCCAAAATAATTAGATTATCAATTGCATCACTATAATTACTTTAATATGATGATGATCAGTACCGTCAAATATTGTCCATGTAAATCACGGTTAAAAATCGTTGGTTAGGCACTCGGACATGATCTTGTGCTTGTGGCCCATTCGAGACTTTAAATTTTATCATTTTCGAGCAAAGTATATATTTCAGTGGGTTTATTACAACCATTGTGTCATACATTACATAGGTTCACTAATTAGAGATATTAAAGTTGATTTAGTAATTAAATTCAAACCCCTGTAAATACACCATGAATAGCTACTCTTTGGAATAAAGTTGATTTTGCATCTAGGCTGCTAGACACAACAAGAGGATTTTAAATCCACAGGGTTCCGAATCCAGGGGGTTCCAAATCCACGCTCCCAAGCGGGCCCTAAATATATTACAAGTGTGACATATTTTTCACAATTGGTGGTCTCGAGGCCCATTTGATGATCAAGCCTGAATATGATGATTGAGCCTAGACTGTAACTACAAATTGGCCTTTCCTTAAGCATTCACAGTCCTATTCTGTGGTCCACCTGAGATTCGATCTGCCTTATTTTTTCGCTCATGCCCTAAAATGAGTTGTTGTGCTTATACCTAAAATGAGCTGGCAAAATAGATGAACAACATAAATATGACACATCATGGTGGGGCCCACAGAGCACCAACCAGTACCGACCTCTATTCTGAAAGGGTCACTGCTGAATCTGACCCCACCTGCTTATACCTGTGTGGAGCCCATCAAACCCGCACGTTAAATAGATCCCACCATAATGATGTTGGGTTAGCCATAATAGAAAGCAATTGGCAACCATCCAAATGCCTCCAACTTCATGCGGTACCCACATGAAGGTTGGATCAGACTGAATTTTTCATGGTGGGCTACCCTTCTATATAGATTGATAGCATACATGCCAAAGTAGGCCCATATGCAACCCCTGTAGACTGAGTTTGTTCTACAAGCAATTGTGGATGAACAGACCTTTTTAAAAAAAAAAAATTAAATTTTTTTTTTTTAATTTTTTAAAAAGCCTCAATTTTAAAAGATACTCAGAAATTCCATGCCAAGAAATGGAAGTGATTTAATATAATAACTCAGGTGTGAGGGGAAGGAAGTATAGGTCTCAAAAGGATGTGGGTGGAGTTAGTAAAAAAGACTGAGGATTAGTTGTTTATCTAAAGACAGGGATCCATAATGAGATGAAAATGGCAAAAGAGAATTGGTGTAGCTGACCCCACTTTTTTCTACTTTTTTTTCTTCTTTCTTTCTAATGGATGAAGATTTTATTGAAAAACTGTGCCAAAAGAACAGCAAAAAATACAAAAAGAAAAATAAAATTACAAGCCCAAGCAGGCCATCAAGACACGAGCCAAAAGCCCTTTCAATCACCCAAAACACTGCCTTGCGATGGACCCAGCCTTCCAATTCTGATTCGTTTTCGAAGCAACGCCTATTTCTCTCTCCCCAATTAGTTGTGATAGTGCTTAAGATAATTGCAACGATAATTATTTAATTCATGAATTCCAGTTTTCATAATGCAGATACACAACCGATTGATTCCACAATGCACTCTCATTATAATATTCCCATGCCTCTTGAATTAACAAGGAATTAAAAATAAAAGAACTATTTGTGTTTCTTTTAAAACTGGCCAAATGCGAGGAGTAGAGGATGAGACGGCCAAGCATTGTCACTACTGCAATGAGACTATCAATGAATGCAGACCGACCATCCATCCATGGTCCTGCAATGAATGGCTCAAAACATAAAAACCAACTTAAATGGACCTTTTTCCTTTCGACCATTATAACTTCCTCATTGCCACCATCTATTGAGAAGGCCACAAATTGGACAGTTAGGTGTCATTTGAAATGGAAAGCATAGGGGGGAAGCATATCCAAGATTGAGATAGCCTGAGGAGTTGTCACAGATGGAAGGCATCACCAAGATTGAGATAGAAGGCAGCAGTCCATTGACAAAAGTGACCTGGCAGTCTGTCATGACCTATTACAGTAGCCAATGCCAGGATTTATGGACCACTCAAGACCAATTCAGAGCAACTGAGCTGTGGGTTGTACAAAGCAATGTTGAGAGTAAACTCCTATGTGATAAACCATGGAACAAAAAAACAGTATTGGATTCTTCATGGAATAATGTTAGCATATACAATCCCCAGTTCCTTTTCCCCAAAACTCAATATTCGATCACTTCATTCACAACTGAAGGCTACAGATAAGAAGTAAACATGGGCAGTTTCAGGTTTCAAATTTTCTCACCCAAGTGACAACATTCAACTACAGAAACCAAGTTTCTAAAATGATGCAACGCTGTGCTTTCATCCACGTGCATTAACTCTCTTTTACTGGCTTCTCTTTTGCCCCCCTTTTCCAGCCCAAGGCAACTTTTCCCTTCACTTCTTCAGCATAAGCTCACGAGTCTTGCCTCGCCTTCAGCCTCTACGCTCTACACTCTCCTCATCTTCCAAAACCAAAAAAACCCCTTTCCACCCTACCAAGATTTGGCCATGGGCTGCACCTGATCAATGCCATCCATTGCAGGAGAAAGCAAATGAAAATCAACAGTAAAAACACTGAGATGACAGATCCATTGAGTATCCAATACAAAATAATAGAATGTAAAGAACAAAAGAGAATGCAGCACTGATTCGTGAGGAGAGAGCTGTGAAGTGGTGAATCATGGGGACAAATGCCAACTGGGCACACTTGTGTGAGAACTGTGCTAATCATCAAACTGTGAACATTCCCTGGCCCATAAATCAGGCCAATCAACTCATCAGATGCGAGATTAAAAAGCAAATAAACAGCCCATACTCCACTTACACTTGTGCGAGGGGGGGGGGAGAATTCTGAAGGCTCCTAGCAAATCCCACACTAGTGTGCCAGTCGGCAAATAATTGATCCCTTCAATCTCTCCTGAGAATATCTTCAACATTTTTTTAAAAAAAGAAAGGCTTAAAATCAAGTTAGCATTCTTGTCAACCATCATAATATTAAAATTGGCAAATTAAAGAATCAAGACAATAGAAGTTAACAAGAGAGGCAATCCAGAAATACCATATATGCGTAACTAGCAAAAAATGTCATATGAAAAAATAGAATGCTTTGGCTAGAACAATTGAGAAATTCTATGAAGCACAACTAGTTTTGAAATAATGGGGATATGCACACAATGTATAGCTATCGTCAGATCATTTCTGTGCTTTATATTTCAAGCAAATCCGAACAAGCATATATAATTTATTATTAAACCTGTGTCAAGACGATCCTAGCAAACAGTTAATGCATGAAGCGAGCTAGAAATAAATAAATAAATAAATAAGAGAACCCAAGTGACCTTCAAAGTTTACGACAGAAGAAGAAGGTTTGCATTGGAGCTTTCCATCCATACCAAAACCAACAAAGTTAGTTCCCAAAACAGTAAATCTCTCCTTTCCATCCTTTCTTCCACTCTCAAAATCTCTGACCCTCTTCGCACTGTCAAACATAATATACCAAAACCACCATAACCCAAAGCCAATAATTTCCACATGAAATTCCATACACAAAACCAACACAAACACAAAAGTAAAAGTCGAATGAGAAACAATTTCAACACCACTAGAAAACCTCCCACCTAAAATTCTCACACTAGAATCACCATTTTCATGAGAAATAAAGAAAAAAAGAAGAAGAGCTTTTCAGCTTCTTCATTTAAAAACCCAATATAAAACCACTCTGCAAAAACTCAGCTGCAAAAGCAGCATCAACGTGAGAAGAGCAGCATCAACATGAGAAGCTCTCCATTCGCTAAGCACAACGTCATGCAACTACTGTCTGAACAAAGCCAAGGAAACATACTTGCCAATCTTAGAAGTACACTCACTCGATATCACTGGTCAAAATTTGTTATGATTAAGTAGATTGAGTGGTCGAGATTCCTCTTCAAGTCCAGGGGGTGGTGGCTCATCAAACTCTTGGTCATACAGCTCACCCGCTATGGGTAAAGCCAGTTTTTCACTGTCCACAGATCCTCTCTGCACAACAATAATCGCAAGAAGAATCAACACAACAGATTCAGCTGCAGGAATGGGAGAAGGCCAAGGGTCTGTTTAAATGTTAGCAAGTATAAACAAGAGGAAGTGGAGTGTGAGCCCAAAGCAGAAGTGCATCTAGTTAAAGGATCATGCAACTAATGTCACGCCCCGAAATTCAGGTACTAAGTGTGCACCCTCAGATCCGAGTTACGGTCCATGACTCGTACACTTAGTGTACTTAAGTCAGTGAATCACATTATTTAATAGAGGCACAATATAATCTGAATTCTATATTCCCATTAACCTCCATCAATACATTCATATCAACTTAATTCATTCACAAACATTCACCACCACACATCCTAAAAAAAAAAAAAAAACCAAGAAAACTAAATTGAGACTTTTATTAAATCACTAGAATCATCAAGTTATTCAAAAGTTAAAAATAAAATCTAAATTTGAAGTTATTTTAAAACAGAAATAAAATAATCATAGGAAACATGTCCCATTTAATTATTCTACTAGTCCAACGAATTAAGCTCGTCTTCGGTTAAATATGGCCACTGATCCGGTGGATCATCCACTGGTTTGGCTTCATGTTCTTGCTCTTGAGTCGTTATATCTACGTCAATTTCATCTGTACGGTTTTTCCATCAATAAACCGTCAGCTGGCCAGGCCCAGTGAGTGAACCCATCATGGTTTGTGCATGATACAATTAAAATAATACATACAAGTAAAGCATAAAAATCAGAAATACAATGCAAATAATGTAATTAAAGTGAATGTTGTGAATGAATTTTGATGATGCATTAAGTGGGTATAAATAGAAACCGTCCACGTGCTTGAGTTGGATATTGACAACCCGCATCTACACTCGGCAGGCTTCTACCATTGGTAGGCATGGGCAAGGCCCGCATCCCCCCCCCCCCCTCAATTGGGCAGGCTTCCACATACAGTGCGCTTCTAGTGGGTACAATGGGTTATCCATTAGGTAATCACACAAGAGTGTTAACGATGTCATGCATGAATGTTTGATGCATTGGTAATCATATCAACAGTCAAATACATCTCTCCCTGTGAGAGGTATTTTACATATTCGTAATCCAAGAATATTTCAACACTAATCAGTACATAATCAATTCAATCAAGTCATTCACAACAACAAATTATTTTAATCATATGGAGAGGAAATATGTTGGGATTACTCATCTGATGATTTAAAGAGAAATCCGATGAAGTAGATCAGAGAATACCTTTAAATAATCCATATGCAGTACACGATAATATATATATATATATATATATATATATATATATATATATATATATATATATATATATATATATATATATATATATATATAAAGTTTATAAAGTATTTGATTTGTTTTGATTACTAAGTAAGGTCATAGATGGGAGTGATACTTAGGTTTTATAAGATAACATATCTTATAAATAGGGTTTATCTTATCTATCTCAGCTAAAAAGGGTAGGCTAGATATCTTATAAGATGACCCACCAGATGGATGGCTTGGATCTTGTAATAGCAGGTCATAATGATACATAATTTAGCCTATGTATATTTTGTCCTAAACATGCATGTACCTTATATAAGTTTTATAGTGCATCCGAATGTTGAAATATATTGAATTCTAGATATCTAACAAACTTTTTTTTATGTGGATCCTACTTACAAGGATCTGGACTAATTATACGGTTACCACCACTATATTGACCATTGAGAAAAAATTTCAATCCAATCTGAAATGTGTGGGACCTATAATAACCTAAACGATTATTGTACAACTACCATAATTTTCTTTCTGTATGGGTCGCACGCATTTTGGATGTCCTAAATTTACACTCTTAACCCACAATAACCTTCCAAATCAAATAGATGGAGTGGATACAATACATATATCACTGTGGGTCCACAATCTGATGACCCAAGATGGTTTTTAATGTTAGAAACCGCACTTAGTTTTAAAGCTGGAAACCAAACTTTATTTTTTTGTACTTATTTATTTATTTAATTTTTTTGATAGGTCCTATGATAATCTAAACCATGGGTGAGATGGGTAATCTCCTCATAAAGGACGAGCCCAAAAATCTCCTCGAAATAACACTTTTGCGGCCCACATGAATAGTCAACGGTGCCCATTTAATTTTCACTATTTAAGGCGCTATGGTCCATGTGAGTTTTCTTTCGAATAAAATTTTCAACAACGTCTCTTATTAAGTGACAAGATTATTAGACGCTACAGATTTAACACTTAACATAAAAAAAGCCCTGCATAGAAGGCCCATCAATCCGGATTAATTTCGATACCGTGAATAAATGAACTTCACTTTTGCACGTTGGAGTGTTTTTACACCCACTTTATATTATATTTTATATATATATATATATATATATATATATATATATATATATATATATATATATATATATATATATATATATATATATATATTCATGATGGTCCATACATAATACGTGTGCATAAGATCTATCTCATTCACCATTTTACCCACATCGTTTTAAGACATTGGTAAAAAATGAGGGAGATTCGTTATTCTGATGGGTCATACTACCATGAACAACACCGACTGTTCTTCCACCATTAAAATATATACATTTCTTATTTCAAACCTTCCCAACTGTCTATGTACGATCTGAGTTGTTCATTGGTCCACACAATTATTTTTTAATGGTCAAAATAATTGGTATCTCCATCAGAACTCCTGACGGCCCCGATGGATATTTCAACGGCGAATGCATCATAAATTCTATTTTGCATATTATGGCCTATCAAAATGTTAATTTAGCCTAAATTTTGGAGGTTTTCTATATTTTGGTATTTAGAACCTAATGGACAGAATTCATCGGGCTGCCTATTCAAAATAAGTCAAATATGTAATTCAAGTAAAATAAACAAAAAGAACTTACGTGTTTCCTTTTATTTCTTGTTACATGCGTAAGGTGCTCCAAGATGCATCGTGCATATGCGCACATATGATATATGTGCACATGCATTGCACCCATGGTAGATCCACACCGTCCATCACGTAAACCCAAAGCATAATAACATATAGAAATAATAATAATAATAATAAATTAATTAAAATCTAAATTAAAATAAAATAAGTACTAACCTTTGCAAGTCGTTCTTCCACTAATCTCTCTCCTTTTTTCTTTTATCTTTTCTCTTATTTTTTATTTTTTCTCTCTTTATGATCGGCAAGAAATGTCCTTCCTTATAAAGAAAAGAGAGTTACTTGGATAAGATGGATGAGATAATGATGAGGGAGGTTGCAACCGGTTTGATCCCCTTTTAAAAAAGACAAAATTTTAAAATTTTAAATTTTAAGGAACCTGAAAATTTGGAGTTGTTACAATTAAGGTCAAAAGAAGCATCAAATGACTAGACAGAAACCATATTTAGCTCAGTTCTGAGCTAATCAATGAGAATTTTCAAAACTGATTTCATATTTAGCTCCAATCAAAATTCCAAACTTCTCTCCAAGTTGATTGATAAATCAAGCTCCAAAGTTGATAAATCAAGCTCTAAAGTGATCTCTAAGACTGACCTCTGACTTGAAGGAACAATAGCTCTTAGATTTATCCACGAAAACAGCCTGATTTTCTGAATTGTCAACTTTCCCAACTGTTTGAGGGAAGTTTGGGAGAGACCCACTTCTGAAAAAAAAAAAACAAAAAAAACAGAGGAAGACTTTTTTTTTTTTTTTAAAGACCAATAATTATTAGCTTGATTTTCAAGGCAAACCAACTAGATAGAATCCCTAAAAAGCTGAAATGGGTTGTTCCCTAAATTGATGAAAACGACTTCTAGAACCTGTTTGGTCTGAATGGTGGGGTCACCTGAAGCATGGAACCATCATTGGATATTAACTTCAGAACTTTATGAGCCTGGAAATTAATACCAGAAAAGCTTAAACTAATATAGAAGTACTAATCTAACAAACAAACCACCTTCAATGCAGAACTGAAGCTTGGTGGTAGAATTCCCCTGCAAGCTGGTTTGAAAATCACCATTAAACACAGGCATTAACAGTATGCAGAATGTGTTCCAATTGAATGAGTCGATGGTTCTGTCATTAAGTGAAGAATCTTCCCTTGCCTCCAAGAGGAGCATCTGAGATTTGACAGGAACATCACTGTCGGACTTTCCATTTCTGGGTATCATCCACTAGATCTTGAATCTGAAAGAAAGAGCAATCTATATCCCTTGTTGTGACCACATAAAGACCCAAGAAAACCTTAAGATGAGAAGGAAATAAATCTTCCAAATGCTGACTGTGTTTGTTGAAATGCACTACCAGAAGGACTTGTTTGGGTTGGAGTTGATCAAAAGCCTTCAAAACCAGGCTTCTGCCCAAATACAGAAGATGCTGTTTCAAGGGGAAAAAAAAGACTTCTAGTTAGACGCCAATAGAATTACTGCATGTCAGACAATAAACACTTTGAAGCCAATTCACATGGAAAAAAAAAACCATTCGATTGAGTACTTTCCCTCCACATCTCGCAAATAGGCTTTTTCTAAAGAGATTGTTTCTTTCAGGCAATTCAGCAAACATGCAACAGGCATCGTCGAGCTGGACCATTGGATGTATCTAGAGATCGTGCAATTCCATGCAACGAGATCAAACCCATCGATTTGCTTGAAGATGGAGACGTGTGAATCTAGTATCAAACTTGAGAAAAGAAAAAGATCTCCACTGTAAAAATCGTAGGAATTGCACATGAAAACCGTGGGAAGAGAAGTCACGAAAATTAGATTTAAAAAAAGCAAATTAATCTTCCAAACCATAGTTATTGTACATGAAACAAAGAGAAAATCCATAAAAATCAACAGACCTTGGAGTATCCATCTGTATGAAAAGCTTTTCATACTTATGGAGAGATGCAGTTCACTAAAACTTGGCGGGTCGACTCAATATGGTTGAGTCGACTCGGTTCAATAAGATTCCAAGCCAGGTTTCACAGAAACTCGCTGGCCAGCATGACTCACTCATGACTTGACGAGTCGTGTCAATTTAGATATTAGAACACAACTTCAGGTCCAACTCATGAACATCCACCCTCATTTCATTTAGAAATTAGAACACACAGACAGCCCACCAAAGCTACTTATTTCTTATCCTTCAAAAACATGAAAGAATACCATATGCACCAGGGAATCCCCTGATTCTCCTTTACTCAAATGAAACTAGCATTTGACATGCATTTCATGAGCCTGCGATAGGTTGACTCAGCGCATATGTCAACTCATTGTGTACTAAAGATTTTAACACATATATAAGGGCCTTTATACATCTTCCTTCCACATCAACTTGTAGATGGACCATAGTCCACAAAATAAGTGAACAGTTGATTAACTAAACAAATTTATGAATCTGTTACCATTATAAAATCACAACTGCATGATGTCAAGAAGCATGAATTTCACCTGTCCAGCAAGTTTAAAACTCTGTGTCCGCATATATTCCATTTCAATATATAAATTTGATAAATGGCACTTGGAACAAGAAAATGTCAAGATTCAATCAATAAAGAGGCCACACTCTCAAGAGATAAGAAAATTTCAGTTACTGATAATATGTGCCCTAATAATAGATGAATCTATGATACCACACTCCGAACATGATGAGAGATAAAAGAACTAAGCCTTCTGATGATGATCACAAAGAAATAGAGGTGTCTGAAACTCACCCATTCGGTTCGGATCGAGTCGGATCGGACCGAGTCGAACGAGTCGAGTTAGCCGAATGGGGTCGTTCTGTGCCCACCTCTAGTACATAGCGTGTACACCGAAGCTTAGCTTAACGTGCAAGGCAATGTGTGTGGGACTCACCATGACGTGTGCATGACATCTAATCAGTCCATCATGTGGTCCCCATCATGTTCTCTTAGACACTAGAAATTATGATGATAGAGAACTTGGGTGGGCCACACACAAGTAACATTGGGATGGAAATTCCACCATCAAAGAGCTTCCAGATTGCTTGCGGGGCCCAAAATATTTCATAAATGCCATCCAATGCATTCACAAGATGAATCTCGCCAGTATGAACGAACACCCCAGTTTTCATGTGTGCCACGCCGGGTGACTTTATGATTTTACATGGTTTGGGCTACATGACGTTTTGATCAGTAGGACGAGGGTTCCGTGGTAAGCACGGAACCCTCCAGTACCGGAGTTGGTGTTGGTCAGTGCTCGGTAAGCACGGAACCCTCCAGTACCGGAGTTGGTGTTGGTCAGTGCTCAAAAAGTTCTGCTGGCCCACCATGATGTATGTGTTTTATCCACGCTGTCCATCCATTTTTCCAGATTATTTTAGAGCTTGAACCCAAAAATAAGATATATCCAAATCTCAGTTAGACCACACAACATGAAATAGTGATGATTGAATGCCCACCATTTAAAACTTCTTGGGGCCAGTGGGCATTAGGAAGTTTTTAATCGGTAGACGTTCAATCACTGTTGTTTTTTGTGGTAGACGTTCAACCACCCTATTTGGATGGTTCTTGAATCGCATTAAGCTAAGACAGTAATGGGCTGAGCCATGAGTTGAATGGGTCAGGTCAGTAGGCCTTTGATGGGCCTAGCTCAAAAAGCCGGGCTAGGCTCACGTAGACCAAAATGAGAGACGGACATGATACGGAAGAGCCATCTCTCTGCATGACATGTATCAGGATTACGTCCAAACCAAATCTGCCAATATGCAGATCCCAAGCATGGATTTCAACGGCAATTTTATCACATGTCATGCATGATGATGGAGCCCACCTATTGTACAGCCCAGATCTTGCAGGAAAGTGGGTGGATGGGCGACTGGTCAGAGCGGATTGAGGCCGGTTTGTTTTGGCATGTCACAGGCCCGGTCTGGTTCGAACCTAGGTTTTACTGTGTGGGCCAGGCTTTGAAAGACATCAGCCAGGCCTGATCCAGGCCAGTAACAGCCCTTTGAACGTGATTGGCCACCTTGTTTTGTAGACAAAACAAAGTCCATTGTGAAGTGGAGCAGCCATCATGACCGTCAGTTCATTGGGCCCAGTTTGTGGCCCTGATTTCTAACACAATTGAACTGTCCACATTGCAGTAGCACATGTGATTAGTGTTGGATAAAATGTTGAATTAAATAGACTATAAAAATCGAGAACCAAAAAAGGAAAATAAATTTAGAGAAAGAAAAACTTATTGAATTGAGTCGAGGCGTGACTGAGTCACTCGGCTTGAAATCGAATTTGCTCCCCTTGGACAGCGTCCCAAGTGCAACAGGTTTCCAGAGCAATCGACCTCCAGGATACAACGACTATGACCCGGTCCCAGCGGTGCACTCACTGTACACGGGCTCGAACCACTTGCAGTTTAATCCGAAAGTGCTGAGTTGACTCAGCAATGAACTCAGTAACAAAACCGTATCAGAGAGAGTTTTATAAGGCAGAGAATTTTTCGTATATTGAAACTGGAATCGGAAGTCTTTATATAGACTCCGAAATGGTGCATAAGCACCCTTTACAAAAGGTTAGGTCCGTTGGGTTTAAACCCAACAGGGGCGACCAACCGGAAGGGAAGCATCTCTCTGGTTTAAAAACGAAAAGGCGCAAGTGCGAGTACACTCTCGCACATACAGTCCTGCGAGTACCCGTACACACACACCCACGCGAGTACACTTACACCGCACCCGCACCCGCACCCGCGCCCGTCCCGTCCCGTCCCGTCCCGTCGCGTCGCGCACGCGGACACGGACTCGGACTCGGCTCGGCTCGGCACGGCACGGCTCGGCTCGGCGCGCGCGCGCGCGTGTGTGGTTAATGGCATAGATTAGAGCTATGGGCATAGCCCCCCCACAGGACCAAATTCACATGCCCCCTGAAAGGGGCTCAAGCCCTAGGCAAAAAGTCTATCATATAAACAAGAGAATTTCTCTTGTCAAATCCGATGTGGGACAAAACCAACACCTCAAAAAAAAAACACCAAAATTTAAATGTGGAGGGAAAACACCGAAATTTGAAAATTCAAATTTTTAATATTATTTTAAAACAAATACAACAATCCCCCACATGTTTTAAAATAAAATGCTTTCGGATTAAAGCGAAATAGTTGTGCAATGGTGCCGGTGTCACCATAGACTTGAACCGACATTAGAGTAAGCAAGACAGGTCTACAGGAATCAGGTGACACCATAGTCTTGAACCTGAGTCCTTTTAATGTAGATCGCAAGTACATGCCACTCACACAACTCTTCCTCTGCAAGTGATTCTGTGGTTCGGTGCGTTTCGGCCATACACCATTACCTGGATTTCATGAGTGCTCTAGAGAATTCGCCTAGATTCTCATAGGAAGCGGCCTCCACCTCCACACCCATATAGGTGAATTCCATCAAGTGTATGCAGCAACTGTATACACCACCAAATATATGGCTATGGATCCATTAAGAGTTCTAAAAACTCATCCTTCTGCGTTGCTGCTCGCACTGTACACCATAGAAGGGGCTCATTTAACTCAGTGCAATCGTCTACCTCGTGTCTTGTTGTTTACCCATTGAACCTATCTCATGGGATCTCCACTTGTATAGGTTGGGTTACCGACACTGGCAGCTCATATATTAGGCTCAGCCCCATTCCCTTCGATGTATCATTGACTAACTTTTTGGATAGTCCTTTAGTCAGAGGATCTGCTAGATTCTTTTCTGACCTCACAAAGTCAATAGATATGACTCCATCACGTAACATATGTTTCACTATATTGTGTCTGAGTCTAATATGCCTGCTTTTTCCATTATATATTTTACTTTTTGCTTTCGCTATAGCTGCTTGACAGTCACAATGAATAGATACGGCCGATACAGGCTTTGGCCACAATGGTATATCAGCTAAGAGATTTCTAAGCCATTCAGCTTCTGATCCAGCCTTTTCTAAAGCAATAAACTCGGATTCCATAGTCGACCGAGCAATACATGTCTGCTTGGTGGACTTCCAAGAGACTGCTCCTCCACCCAAAGTGAAGACATATCCACTAGTGGATTTTGTCTCATCTGAATCACTGATCCAGTTAGCATCACTATATCCTTCTAATACAGTAGGATAACCATTATAATGTAAACCATATGTCATATTACCTTTTAGGTATCGCAAAATTCTAGACAATGCATTCCAATGTTCTTTTCCAGGGTTATGTGTATATCTACTTAGCCTTCCTACTGCAAAAGCTATGTCAGGTCTAGTGCAGTTTGTTAAATACATGAGACTACCAATTATTCTGGAATATTCTAATTGAGACACACTATTTTCTGTATTCTTCATGAGAGTCACACTATAATCATAAGGAGTACTGACAGGTAAACAGTCAAAATGGTTAAACTTTCTCAATATCTTCTCAATGTAATGAGATTGTGATAATATAATAACACCATTTTTCCTGGTTACTTCAATACCCAATATTATACTTGCCTCTCCTAAGTCTTTCATGTCAAACTTAGATGACAAGAATTTCTTAGTTGCATTAACTAATTTAATATTAGTTCCAAAAATAAGCATGTCATCAACATAAAGACATATGATAACATAATCATTTCCAGAAATTTTACTATATACACATCTATCCACATCATTTATATGATAACCATTTGATTTTAAAACACCATCAAATTTTTCATGCCATTGTTTAGGAGCCTGTTTTAAACCATATAGTGATTTAATTAGTCTACATACTTTATTTTCTTTACCTAATATCTTATAACCCTCAGGTTGCTCCATATATATTTCTTCTTCTAAGTCTCCATTTAGGAAAGCAGTCTTAACATCCATCTGGTGTACCACTAGTTTATATATGGAGGCTATCGCTATTAAGACTCTAATAGTTGTAATCCTAGTTACAGGGGAATATGTATCAAAATAATCTATTCCTTCCTTTTGTTTAAAGCCTTTCGCTACCAACCTAGCCTTAAACTTATCGATAGTTCCATCTGGTTTTAGTTTCTTTCTAAACACCCATTTGCAGCCTATTGGTTTGTTACCAGGTGGTAGGTCTACAAGTTCCCAAGTATTATTTGATATAATAGATTCTAACTCATCATTTATTGCTTCCTTCCAAAAGGTTGCATCTGGAGAGTTAATAGCTTCTATATAAGTTGTAGGATCATCTTCTACTAAGAATGTGAAAAAACCATCTCCTAGGTTAGTTTCTTTTCTAACTCGAATACTTTTTCTTGGTTGTATCTCTTCTACTACTTTCTCGTAAGCATTTTTACTAGTAGACGTAATATCTGATTCATTAACTTTTTCTATTCCTATAGATTTAGATTTCATAGAGAATACGTTCTCAAAGAACTCTGCATCCCTAGCTTCTATAATTGTATTGGGATCTAGAATATTATCCTTAGTTTTTAAAACTAGAAACCTATAGGCCGCACTGTTTTGTGCATACCCTATAAATACACAATCGGTCGTTTTAGGACCTAATTTTCTTTTCTTAGTTTCAGGTAATCCTACTTTAGCAAGACACCCCCACACTTTAATATATTTATAACTAGGAATATGATTCTTCCAAAGTTCATATGGTGTTTGTTCAGAAGATTTAGATGGAATCCTGTTTAGGATATAACAAGCAGACAGAATTGCTTCTCCCCACATATTTGAGGGTAAGCCTGAACTATTTAACATGGCATTCATCATTTCTTTTAGAGTTCTGTTCTTACGTTCTGCTATTCCATTTTGTTCTGGTGTATAAGGAGCTGTAGTTTCGTGAATTATTCCATTCTTTTCACATAATTCTCTAAATTGAGAAGATTCATATTCACCTCCTCTATCTGTTCTAAGTCTTTTAATTTTTATATTTAATTGATTTTCAACTTCAATTTTGTATTTAGAAAAAGCATCTAAAGCTTCATCTTTGTTCCTTAATAGATATACTCTAGTGAACCTAGAGTAGTCATCTACAAAAGTTATATAATATCTTTTTCCTCCTCTAGACATGTGATTTCTAAAATCACCTAAATCACTATGTATCAACTCTAATAGAACAGATGATCTTTCTATTTGTTTAAAGGGTTTTCTAATAAATTTTGATTCTACACATGTTTCACATTTTTCAAACTCTTCATTAAATATATTAGGTAATAAACCTAATCTTTTCATTTTCTTTAAAGATGCCACATTCACATGACCTAATCTATTATGCCATAGATAAAAAGGTTCAACGATATAAACAGAACTAGATGTTTTCTTATTATCATTGGATACATTTACAATGAATAAACCATCGCTACAGTACCCCTTACCAACAAAGGTTCCATTTTTAGTCATTACAAGCTTATCTGAATCAAATACTAATTTGACACCAGCCTTATTGAGGAGCGAACCAGAGACCAAGTTTCTTCTAATGTCAGGCACATGGAGGACATCATTTAACATTAGAGTCTTTCCAGAAGTGAGTTTCAGAAGTACTTTCCCTTTCCCTACAACTGGAGACGTTCTAGCATTTCCCATGAACACCTGTTCATCATCTCCTGACACTTGGTAGGAGGTAAACATGCTACGATCCTTGCACACGTGTCTAGTTGCACCAGTATCTAGCACCCACTCCAAGTTGTTTACAAGGAAGACTTCTGACACCACAGCCACTACTATGTCAGACTCATTACCTGTTTCTGTAAGATTAGCTTGCGGCTTATCTTTATTTTTCTTAAGCCTGCAGGTTTTAACATGATGCCCAGGCTTTCCACAGTTGTAGCAGTTTCCCTTTTTCTTGAATTGATTGTTTGCATTCTTCTTTTTGAGCCTGCATTCATTTGCATAATGTCCAGGTTTGCCACAGTTATTACAGTTGCCCTTTTTCTTATTATTTGTCCGACTTGATTCCACAAGATTCGCTTTTGAATCTATCTCATTTTTATTTCCTTTTTTGGTCCCTGATTCTATTGGCCTCCTCTATTCGTATGTGTACGATAGTGGTTTCCAAAGAAACACCGTTCTTCTTATGTTTCATTCTATTTTTATATTCTTTCCAGGAGGGCGGTAACTTTTCTATTAACGCTCCTGACAGAAACACCTCATCCAACTTAATTCCTTCTGTCGATAGTTCGTGAATTAGACTTTGAAAGTCGTGAATCTGATTTGTGACAGATTTATCGTCTGTCATTTCATAGTGAAGGAAATTAGCAATTGCATGTTTCTTAGCGCCTGCATCTTCTAATATGTATTTCTTTTCTAAAGCAATCCATATATCTTTAGCAGAGGCGTAAGAAGCATACACATCATATAATTCGTTGGATAAAGAGTTTAGAATATAATTTTTACAATTATTTTCATCTGTTACTTCATTTTGATTTGCTGGATCTATAGTAAATGATTCAGATAAAATGTATGAAACTTTCAGGGTGGTAAGAGCGAACATCAATTTCTGTTTCCACCGTTTAAAGGATTGTCCAGCGAACGGTTCGATTTTGGCTAACTCAGTAGAAGCATTTACTGTTACTGTAGCCATAGTCTATGTAATTCAACACAAATTCGATTTCAAGATTGTTGGATAAAATGTTGAATTAAATAGACTATAAAAATCGAGAACCAAAAAAGGAAAATAAATTTAGAGAAAGAAAAACTTATTGAATTGAGTCGAGGCGTGACTGAGTCACTCGGCTTGAAATCGAATTTGCTCCCCTTGGACAGCGTCCCAAGTGCAACAGGTTTCCAGAGCAATCGACCTCCAGGATACAACGACTATGACCCGGTCCCAGCGGTGCACTCACTGTACACGGGCTCGAACCACTTGCAGTTTAATCCGAAAGTGCTGAGTTGACTCAGCAATGAACTCAGTAACAAAACCGTATCAGAGAGAGTTTTATAAGGCAGAGAATTTTTCGTATATTGAAACTGGAATCGGAAGTCTTTATATAGACTCCGAAATGGTGCATAAGCACCCTTTACAAAAGGTTAGGTCCGTTGGGTTTAAACCCAACAGGGGCGACCAACCGGAAGGGAAGCATCTCTCTGGTTTAAAAACGAAAAGGCGCAAGTGCGAGTACACTCTCGCACATACAGTCCTGCGAGTACCCGTACACACACACCCACGCGAGTACACTTACACCGCACCCGCACCCGCACCCGCGCCCGTCCCGTCCCGTCCCGTCCCGTCCCGTCGCGTCGCGCACGCGGACACGGACTCGGACTCGGCTCGGCTCGGCACGGCACGGCTCGGGTCGGCGCGCGCGCGCGCGTGTGTGGTTAATGGCATAGATTAGAGCTATGGGCATAGCCCCCCCACAGGACCAAATTCACATGCCCCCTGAAAGGGGCTCAAGCCCTAGGCAAAAAGTCTATCATATAAACAAGAGAATTTCTCTTGTCAAATCCGATGTGGGACAAAACCAACACCTCAAAAAAAAAACACCAAAATTTAAATGTGGAGGGAAAACACCGAAATTTGAAAATTCAAATTTTTAATATTATTTTAAAACAAATACAACAATTAGGACCACTTATTTGGTGGGCCACCATGGCAAGGAAGGTATGTATATGAAAAATATATCATTTTTCTCTTGATGTTGATGTTGCCTATAAGGTATTTGATGAAATATGTATAAATAGCGGCTGCTGTTTTACACTCCATGTATTTGTAAAAATGTTGCACATGTTCGATCTTAACTTGAACTCGGCTTGAACAAGCCTGAGCTGTTGACCGAACCGAGCCAAGCTGGCCACTTAGGCTCGAGGACCGAGCCAAGTTTGAGCTAAGGTCAGCTAGTGGCCAAGCCAAGCAGCTTGACTCGGTTTGACTCGTGTACACCTCCAATCACGAATGAATTAATGACTCGCCAATGATTTTTAACTGTCTATTTTTTTTCTCAGGCAGGTTAGGCTTACACAACCCCCCGTTTCTAAGCTAGGCTCAGGTTGGACCATTTTGGCCTATCACTAGTCTAGAACAAGTATGGGTAGGGGTGTCAACAGGCCGAGTTGGTGCCAGGCCAAGCGTTGTCCAAGCTTGGCCCACATTGTACAGCCTAAGCGCAAACCAAGCCCAAGCCCAATCCCATATGGGCCAAATAGTCCCGCTTGAGCTCAGCTGGAAATGTTTAACACAGAGCCAGCCTGGACAAGATTGTTCATACAGAGCCCAACCCAGGCCTGAGCCCGAATGAAATTTTATAAATATACGTTTTGGTGGGCCCCAAATATACCTCTGACACATTTCCTTTTGACATCTAATACATGCATTTAGTGGGCCTCACTTTCAAGGGAGAAAGAGAAAGAGGGGTGAACCTGCTCCAATCATTGACAATGCTACTGGACGAGCACCTCGCTCTTGCAAGCTGATCAAGGCTTGGTCGGTTGAGGTGCAGAAAGAGAGATGAGAGGAATTGGTTGAAGATGAGAGAGAGATGGGAAAGAAAGGGCTGGAGGTGAGAGGGAAATGGGAGCATTGGGCAACATGTGGGAGAAAGACCAAGATTGTTCCTTTTTCTTTTAACTGGAAACACCAACTAGTTGAGGTTGCCGGGTCACGTAGGCCTCACCATAGTTTAATGTAAAATTCACCTAGACCAGTAGGTATAACACCTCATATTAGGCCCAGAGTGTAAAAAAACACCTCTGCTAGTGTTTCAAGTGAACCATACAATCGGAGACAGGGCAATGCTCACCTTCCAAACTATTTCCCTTTCCTTGGTACACGTGAATAATGGATGAGCTTGATATTTAAGTTCCAGGCCTATGTTTTGGTGTGATATCTAATGTTTGGAGTGGATTAAATATAATCATCCTAGTAGGCCTTGTAAATATCAAGGGTGGGCGTCTCTCTCCCAACTAATGGTTGGAGGTGTCCACTCATAGAAGAGCGCTGTCGAGAAGGAGGAGAAGATCGGTGCAAGATTGCCCACATCCCCAATATCTTCTTTGATTGAAATGCATTACGGTGATCTGGCTCCAAGAAGATGAAATCCACAAACGGCTTTTCGATCACTAGCTTGTTTCAAGGAATTTTGTTGATGTTCTGTGTCACTACTCTTACTTCTTCTTCTTTTTTGTTTTTTTGTTCTTTTTCTTTTTCCTATTTCTTTTCTTTTTTAATTTTTAGTAATATGTAAATAAAAAGATGTTTATCAGATGTTGGCTGCCTTTTTATTTCTTCCACATAGGCTCAACTGATCCAGCCCTGTAGGTGAGACCGTGACCTCAGAGCCCACCTTAATCTATATATTGTATATCTATGCCATCCATCTGTTTTGACAGATTATTTTATAGCACAGTCCCAAAGATAAAGCATATACAAATTTCAGGCAGATCACATCACAAAAAACAGTATTGGAAGACCATTATAAACTTCTTTTTTTGTGGGCCACAAAAGTTTTGGAACAACCTTATCAAAACGGGGTGGATGGTAAGTAGGCTTTAGGAAGTTTTTAATGGTGGGATTTCAAAGACCACTGCTTCTTATGGTGTGGTCCATTTGAGATTTGTATCTGCTTCATTTTCGAGCCAAGCCATAAAATGATTTGGAAAAATGGATGGACGGATTAGATATACAAGGTATACATAGATATGAGCCCCACGGTTAGTTTCTCTTATCCATCAATTTATTTTGTACACATACAACAGCTTCCTTCAAGAGATCATATACAGATCCGGGGAACAGCTCTGCTTACACATTGTTCATAAGATGAGGTATTCAGGCCCATTTGATGATCAGGCCTGAAATTGGTGATTGAACCTAGAACGTATCTACAAATCGGCCTTTCCTCCTAAATAATGAAGGAAGACCAGTAGATGAAAAGTCATATGGCACAAAATATCTTTTGGATTCAAAGATCTAGTTGTTGATTTCATTGCTTTTCTCATATACCGCTACTCTTTTTTATAAAACCTAACACTTTGGAGGCACTCATCTTGTAAGTGGGGCCCACCTGATGTGTGGACCTTTTTTTTTTTTTTTTTTTCGCTTATTGCAGCAGAATACATCAAATGAATTTATGCCTTTCCTTAAAATGCGCAAAAGCTATATAATAATGGGAAATAAAATCTGAGTCTTTCACTCATTAGACAAGCCATGTACATGCTTCAGATTCTTATAAGGATCACCTAGGTTCATGAAATTAATATTATTTGAATGGTTTAGATTGTCCCATGAGGCCTATGATCCTTAGGTTCATGAAACTAATATTAATTGAATGGTTTAGATTGTCTCATGAAGCCTGTGATTTATATATATGTGGTTTGGAATTTTTAGAATTCCAAACATCAACAGTTCAATATCCATAGATGCATATGCACCGTGTGTACATGGATCCAATAATATTTCAGTTTTTGGATGGATGTGCTTTCAAACATATTTCAAACTTTGATTTAGACGGTGTGTCAAGCTTTTGAGCCTAGCTTATCTGGAGCCGAGGTTGGATTTCAGCATTTAGACCCAACAGATAGGCTTTGGTTTAAATTTCAATCCCGTTATCAAACCAGGCAGAGGCTTTAAAGGAGGATTTCAAATTTTAAATAATTTCACTTGTTTGATGTTTCACAGGAGTTTATTTTTGGTAAAAGGTGTTGCCAACTCAGGTGGGCCGAACTGTGATGCTTATGTAAAATTCACTGGCGTGTCACCCTGTTTTAGACCCAGAATCAAAAGCTAGCCATGTCTATGTTTCAGGTGGACCACGTTATTAGAAACAATGTATATGGCAATACTCACCCTACAAACTGTTTCCTTTTTTGTGGCCCACTGGATAACTTATAGGTATAATGTTTAACACTCAGTACTAAGTTTTAGTGAGGTATCTAATGTTTAAGAGTGGATTTTATATAATTATCATGATGTGACCATATAAATATCAAGGGTGGATGTCTCCCCCACCTTTTCTCTTGATGTAGCCCACATGAATAATAGTTCAGATTGATTTCTGTCCATGGGCCTAATAAAAGAGAAAACATCCAATACTCGAGTGGATCTCACATACACACGAGGGTGGGCCCCTTAAAAATAAGGAATCAGATTGTGTCCTGGCCCCAATTGGACGGAATCAGTCCAAATAGGGGTTTTATCGACATCATTCATCACTTTGTCCATATGATTTTAGGTTATGAGCTCAAAAATGAGGCAGATACAAGATTCAAGTGTACCAAACAAGGGATTGAGTGGCCACCGTTACAAAATTAATAAGGGCAAATAAACATCACGGTAGGCCTTTCAAAGGTTTCAACAGTGATCATCATTAGCAAGGCAGCTTCCTGTAGTGTTGCCCACTTGAGTCTTGGATCCACCTCAATTTTGGGCTCACATATTAAAATAGACCGGATTAAACAACTTAAGAGCAAACCAAGCCCGGGCTCATGATGGACCAAAATAGTCCAGTTCGAGGCCAGCCCAAATACAGAGCCTGGCCTGGAATGTTTATATAGAGCCCGACCCAGGCTCAAGCCCGAATGAACTTTTGTAGATATACATTTTGGTTGGCCCCAAACATACTTTCACAGATTTCCTTTTGACATTCGATACACGAATTTAGTGTGCCTCACTGTCAAGGGAGAAAGAGAGAGAGGTGAACCTGACCCAATCATCAGCCATGCTGCTGGAAGAAGACATCAATGTTGCAATGTTGATGGAGGCTTGGTCGGTTGAGGTGCAGGTGAAGGTGTGAGAGAGAGAGAGATGGGAAAGAAAGGGCCAGAGGTGAGAGAGATGGGAGCGTTGGGCTACATGTGAGAGAAAGACCAAGATTGTTTCTTTTTCTTTTAACCAGTAACACCAACTGGTTGAGGTTGCCAGCTCAAGTAGGCACCACCATAGTTTTATGTAAAATCCACCTTAACCAGGAGGTATGATACCTCATATTAGGTCCAGAGCACAAAAATTACCTTTGCTGGTGTTTCGAGTGGACCATACAATTGGAGACGGCATGCAAGGCAATGCCCACCCTCCAAACTATTTCCCTTTCCCTGGTCCACTTGAATAATGAATGGGCCTGATATTTGGGCCCCATGCCTATGTTTTTGTGTAATATCTAATGGCTGGAGTGGATTAAATCATGGTAGCCTTGTAAATATCAAGGGTAGGCATCTCCCAACTATTTTTCTTTGTCCATGCATTTACACAAGATGCATTGACTGTTTTGATTTGTCATTTGTGAAACTAACTATTCGAATTCACCATATAAGTGATGCAGGTAGGTGTGAGAGAGTTAGAGTGTAGGATGGCACATTGAAGCCCGGCAGTAGATCATGGCTTGAGTGTAGTAGCATTAGATTGGCTAGGCTGTAGGAGCTTGAGCCGTTTACTTTTCATTTGCTCTAGGACTTTACCTTAATATTGATATCCCATACCTTAATATATATAACATGAACAATGGGTCATAGTTGTCAACCACGGCTCATTTTGTATGTGAACCACGATACATTGTGCCTGTCAACTATGATCTATTGTTCATGTCAACCACGACCCATTATTCATGTAAACTATGACCTATTGTTCATAATAACCATGATCCTCCTCAACCTGCTATCAACTACGACCAATTATTCATGTAAACCATAACCTATTGCTCATAATAACCACAACCCTCCTCAACTTGCTATCAACTACAACCCTTTTAGTTTATCTGTCAACCATGACCCATTACGGATGACAATCACAATCCATTGTGTATGTCAACCACGACCCAATTGAAGGTTGACATCCACCGATGGTCTAGGTAAGCCTCCACATTGGGTATAGTTGACATACACAATGGGACGATGTGATTGGTAAGATAGGAACTAAGGTCGTGGTTATCAACCACGACCCTATCAACTACGACCCAATTGAAGGTTGGCATCCACATTGGGTCGAGGTTAACCTCCACATTGGTTATAGTTTATATACACAATGAGATGATGTGATTGGTAAGATAGGAATAACTGAGAGTCGTTGTTGTCAACTACGACCTACTGCGGATGACAACCATGACTCATTGTGCATTTTAACCACGATCTATTGTGCATGTCAACCACAAAGCCAACCACAACCCATTATTCATGTCAACCACGACCCATTGTTCATAATAACCATGACCCTTCTTAATCTGCTGTCAACCACGACCATTTTAGTTTATCTGTCAACCACAACTCATTGCGAATGACAACCATGACTCATTGTGCATTTCAACCACGACCCGATTGAAGGTTGACATCCATCGATGATCGAGGTCGACATCCACATTAGGTCGAGGTTCCACATTGGATCGTGATTGGCATACACAATGGGAAGATGTGATTGTGCATGTCAATCACAATCCACATTTGTTCCTCCTTGAATTACACTAATGGTCGAGCGAGGTTAGCATACTCTGAGGGGTCGAGGTTGGCATATACACTACGGTTAGTAGCAATGGAGGGTCCCAGAGAAGAAGCTTCAAAAGGCAGTAGTGGCGGTGGAGGGTCGACACAGGGATGAATGTGATAAGGTCGATCACCATCTTCCTCAAGGATAACTACTTCGAATCTACGAAGCTTCTCTGGACTCCTCACAAAGACTTCTCGAATCCATGAGGAAAAAACTAAGAAAATAGAAATAAATTCTATACAATTCATAATTTGATTGATGAATGAAATAAATGAGTTCACAACCCTTTAAATAGGGATATTAAGCCATGGGAGAAGTTTTGGAATCAAACTACAACTAAAACTCCTAGAATTCGCAACTTACTATTTATAAAAGGTCATGATGTCTAATGAATTGGAGGAACACTACCTACAATTTGACAACACTTAGTCATTTACTTCTCAACTTTTTACAGACGGACTGTTTAATTGGAACATTCACAAATCATCTCACGTGCGCATCCAAACAAGCAGTCTTGATTTTGCTGACAAAATGTTGATGACGAAACTATGCCTGTTTGAGTATTCCATATAGTATTGCCCCCTAAGTTAGAAAAAAAAATAAAAAAAATCAGATATATTTTCCATGCTTTTGCAGCATTTTCTGAGTTAGCTATTGGGTGAGATTGTGATCTTCGCAACCATTGGAATGCATGTCCATCCTTTTACTTTTCCAGTTGGTAAGCTGGGATTCGACTCTCTAACTCCATGTGGCAAGAGCCGAACCTGATGGATGTGAGATAAAAGCGTGAGCACGCCCAAGGCTTTCATGTTGGTCAAGTATATGTGATTGTGCCAAATGGGTGTCCAGTAGACACAGAAATCATAGTCTCTTTTGATGGAGGGCCACTAGGCCAACTAGCTTCACCTGTGGAACCCACTTCATCTTATATTGTGGGACCCCTGAGCGACCGATGTACGTATGGTCCAATTCGTCTGTTGGATCCAGAGAACCTCTTGGGAGTTGTAAAGGACTTTTTGTATCATTCAGATGCATGATTTTGGTTGGTACACCTAAACGGTAAGACTGTATTTATAGAGATCCATTCATCAATATTTGGACTCTATGCATACACTTGTGCCACTACTATATTCATGAGAGTCTGGGAAAACCTTCGAAGAGTCTAAAATTCTGTTTTAGTTCTCCAAGTTTTCCACTCCCCCACCTAGAAGTTGGGGCAAGATTTTTGACTAAAAGGAATTCATGGGAAATGTAAAAACCAACCGAGAACCTTATTATTTTTATTTTTTAAAAGAAACCAAGGAATTACTAAGCTGAGAAATGTAAAACTCAGCAACCAAATAAGGAGTAGAATGGTTGTGAGCCCATGTATGACGCATTCAAACTTCATGATCCATGAGTAGTGATATTGGTATTGTTTGGCACTTTGGATCAACTGTACTTTTGGCTAACCCTAAATTAGACTGTCTAAACTATGGAAACACTGTCATAGGTCTGTAGTCTAAAATTAGATTTGCTGAATAATCTTAGCCTCTTATATATGAAGGACAGTTAGTTTGCTGAATTAGGACCATTGCCTATCACTGAATCGACGATTTAGACCATCGAATCATCGTTTGATTATTTGAGTTACTTAGAATATCATGTGTGATTTCTCTGTGAATGTGTATTAACCATCAATACTATAAAATGCCATAGTATCAATGTTTTTCTGTCAAGGGTTTTGTGGGATTGGGTGTTGGGATTTATTATAGAATAAGATTCTATTAAAGAAGTGTCTTCATGGTCCAATGGTTCCATTTAGACATGTTGGCATTTGCATTGCATATCTGGACCATCCATCAAGTACAGTCCACTCTCCTTTATAAGCTGCATTCCTTGGAGAAATCATACAGATGGGTTGATCAAAATCATCCAATCAGTAACATAATCGTTAGCAGAAGATAAATCATGGATGTTTAGGATCACTTGATTTCTACCATTCCTGCAGGAGTGCTAGAGTGGACTAAGACGGTCCAGACACGTAAGGCGAATGCCAATGAGTTCTGATGCAACTATGTGGATGGGACTAGCAGTTTGAATGGTCTGGATAGCCCTACTTGAGTGTCTGATTGGGGAACGCTCCCCTGATGATTAGCGGGCTGTTGTGGGCTCCACTTGGTATTTGGTTGTATGCAACCTGCATTATAATGGCGGCCCAGTAAAATCAGTCTGATCCAACTATCAGATGAGCCACACCATAGAAAAAAAAATGAAAAAGAACTCATAAACTTCCAAGTGGTTGGGCCCTCTTGATGATTTGATTGGCCCAATTTTGGGGGATATCCCATCATCACGGTGGGCTGCACCTTTTGGACGGTTTGGATGCCATAAGCATACCATGTTGTCCCATTATGTGAATTTGGGAGTTGTTTGCTGTTGTACATTATTTATAGTGTTGTGGTCCACCTGATTATTGGATTGGCCTCATTTTTCTACTAGGCAGACAATATATAAGATGGGTTGGACCTGTTGTGCAGGTTGGATGTCATCCACACACCACGTGGGGCCCGCAACAGGCCATTACTACTTGAGCACTCAGCACCTGAAAAGATATTGAAAATTAGGATTGTGGGCTGGCCTGGGGTTGGTCTCAGCCCAGTCCATTAACAACTCAGGGAGTATTTCCCCCATCAGATGGGAATGTCCACATCGATCACAGCCTACCACAGATTATTATCTAGCAACCGGAAACAACATGCAACATCTGAGCCATTAAAAATGGTAGACCCCACAGAATCCATACTGTTGCATTCATCTATTAGGGATACTGCATCAACTATACCCACCCGGCTAGTGGATATGATTTCATTGAGCTCCTGGCTCATCAAATTAACAACGCTCGCAAGTTGGGCCCACGGCCTTGATGTCTGTAAGAAATCCACCCCACCCATCAGTTTGGGGTATGGGTCCAGGCATTTTCAAATTTAGGTGGGTCCACTGTGGGTGTGGCAGTGAAGATGATGCCACTGTTGAAACCTTATTAGGGCCCGTTGTAATATTTAGTTTCCGCCCAACGTACTGTAGGGCTTGCTGTGATGTTTATATGCCATCCACACTGTTCATCAGGCCATTTCTATGGGGGGGATCTGAAACAACAAGTATTAGCTCGATCCAATACTTTTGTGGTCGACACATACACACACAATTAAAATTGGGCCATTCACTCTATATATATATATATATATGTCCACGTGTTCAAATTGAAGCCCAACAACTTGATCAATATTGTGTTATGGGTGCCCCTGTCTGGATAGGATGCATCTTGTAAAAGGGTTGGATGAGCAGAAAGTCACCACGGTGCTCCCATACACAATATGATAAGGTCGATCACCGTCTTCCCCATGGGGACAACTACGCCAAATGTACACGGAGTTTCCCCGGATTCCTCACGGAGATACTTCAAATTCACGAGGAAAAATAAGAAAATAAATGGATCGGATGATAAAAATGAATTTACAATTCTTTAAATAGTAATATCAAACTTTAGAAGAAGTTTTAGAATCAAACTCCAACTCAAACTCCCTAAAATTCGTGACTTACTATAAATAGTAAACTTACTATTTATAGACAATCATGATTCCTACTGGACTTCATGGTTTTCAAGTGTCCTATTTGGATTAACCATGTTAATCTCCTAATTTTTCTAAGCACTTTTCATACTGGATGCAACTCGTAAAGCTCAAACGACAAAGATTTATAACCAAACTAAAACTTACTATAAATAGTAATAACAAAAATAAAATGGATTTTCAACCGTCAATATAATGTAATCTCGCAAATTCGGTGTGGGCAACTTGGCATAGCGGGTTGGGTGGCTAAAGTACCTTCTCTTACCCCAAAATTATATATGGTACGTAGAATAACTCATTTTGGTTTGCGAGATACGTCTGTTTTAAAGTTCTGACAATCTAGATCACACTTCCGACTCCAATCGAGCCTTCTCTAGTCCATCTTGAACATGAAAGTGTCCACGACCCGCTCTACATTACCTAAGTTCGTCGTTGCCCTTACCTTGGGGTTGGTAGCAAATCACCAAGTCAGACATGCACTGAATGGGCATCGGACCTATACCATAGGTGGGCCCACACATAGTATTATCATGTGCTATTGCATAAGTGATTATATAATTGCATAATCATATACCCTCGATCAGATCACTTATGTCATGGCATACTGAAGTATCTTATGATTATGTAATGGTATAATTACATAATCATGACAATATGTCATGGTATAATGGCCAACCATCAAGTTTTCTGTATATTGTAATAAGTTGTGTCTTGTATCTTGTATTATATGCATTCACTTATCAATATTCAAGTTATCAATATACTTTTTACATTTTTAGTTTTCAATAATTATTTCTCTTTTAGTTTTGTTGATTATTTAAATTTATTTTATTATATATTGTTATCGCTTGAATTTGGTTGATCCTGTAACTCCTCATATAAGTTGTCAGATCCTTGCATTTGAATAGAGAGGTGATGAACACCGAGCACCGGTTGTAGCTAGGAACCCTTTGATGCTTAAGTAAAGTAGATGAACCTAAAGTGGATGTGACTGGAATTCAAATGTTATGCGTACTTTTCCCATAGAGTGAGATGGTGTATTTATAGGACTTTTGTGTATTTGAGTATATTCGTTGGATATGCTATAGAGGCCCGTATTAGAGTTTGAATCTGCTCTCGAAAATATCTTCGATTTTACCTCACGTGATTTTCGGCTATGATCTCATTGGATTGATCCTATTTTTAAATGTTGCAAAATTCTCTTTTAATCTTTCTGTTCGGAAGTCAAGGCCGAATTTGGTATTCGGGTTGAGGTCAGTATTTGAGGTCTAGGTCGATATTCGAGGTCTATATTGGCCAATGAATCTTAGTACCGAATTTGATTGATTAGTTCAACTTGGCCATTGAATTTTCTCACTCTGCTCAAATTCTCTAGTAGTAGACTCATCAGTGGTTCAAGGAGTCTGCTCTGATGGTTCTCTACCACGTGTCTCGTACATGAAGTCAGGTCAGTTCAATTTTCGTAATAACATATATAATATAATATAACTCAATATATAGATGACTTAATAATCAATGTACACTCCAATCATCGTAATAATTATACATAGTTTTTCGTAATTTAAAAATAAAAGTTATTTTTTTATAGCATTTTTTAATTTTTTAATTTAAAAAAAAAAAAAAGCTACGAACCCAAGCAATCGCTTATGCAATTATGCAATGAGATAAGTGATTAACCCAAGCTAATGGCTTGTGCAATTTAACTATCCAAAGTAACACATACAATAATCTAGTGTATCGACTATCCATCTTACTTGGAAGCATCCATTTTCAGGCTTTGGTGGCCAAGCAAATCCCTCGTAAGATATAAACTCTCCTGACAGTCAACATCTACGTGGGGCCCACTAGCTTGAATGCATTAAGTTGAATTTTGAGTGCTGGGTGCGTCGTGAGATTCCATCCGTCTGATATCTTTGGAAAAAAAAAGCATTGGATGCCCCTCCTATCACATCATAACAGGAATCTTTCTCCTCTGATGGGCCCATGTCATTTTATTATCTTTCCTAGCCGCTCTCCCATGAGAGTGTACCACAGTATGTTCATGATTGGTAGAATTGGGATATCTGGAGATTCCAATTGATTAATCTGAGCCGTTCAGAAGATCCAGAACAGTTTTTAAGGGCCAATATGAAATTGACATTGGGCATACGGTTATTCTCACACATTTTATCCATCTCTCAGCCCACTCGTGGGGCAGATCCTTAGCTCATGTGAGCCCCACCACAGATACCAGTAGAGATTAAATACTTGCAGTTAAAACCTTTCTAAGGTCTAACGTCAGCAAAAATAGTGAGAATGGAACATCTACCATTGAAAGCTTCCTAGACCTGCTTTAATGTATGTGTTTCATATCTACATCATCCGCCTTTGCCAAGCATGTAGCCGAGGTTGTGATAGATCCAAATCCCAGCCTTAAAATATAAAGCACGGTTAATTAATCTTTTTATCTTATAACTAAGCCATACATCCAATTGGTTAGGACCTTGGTCAAACCCTTTTTGTGGGTCAATCATAACATGGGTACCATCTCACAATAGCCACCCATTTCACACAGGTGAGGACCGTCTCACACAGGCCACTTGCTCTAGCCTGACCCACCATGATGTTAGTAAGAAATTCATCCTATTTGTCCATTATGCCCAAATCAATTTTAGGGCATGGCCCTAAAAATGAGAGATTCAAATTTATGTGGGTCCACTGTTCGTAGCAGTGACGGTGATGCCATTCTTGAAACTTTGTTAGGCTCTTATAATATTTATTTTTTACCCAACATATTGTAAAGCCTGCTAACTATTCATTGGGTCATTCTTACTGAGGGGATCCCAAAACAATAAATATCAACTTGATTCAATACTTTTGTAGCCGATATATACATACCTATACACACATAATTAAAATCAAGTCATTTGCTATACATATGTTCGTGTCTACGAACTGAAGCTCAACTTGATCAACATAATTTCATGGGTGCCCTCATGTTAATAAGATGCGTCTTGTGAAGGGGATGTGATGTAGGGATGCCAACCTCATCACCATCTTGCTGGAGGGAAAACATAAATAAATAACAAAGAAATTCTAAAAAATTGAAATTTAAAATTTAATTCACAAAAAATAAAAATTTAAAAAAAAAAAAAAGAATTTATAATCTTATGAAGAAATTTCAAAATCAAACTCTAACTCAAACTTCCTAAAATTCACGACTTACTAAAAATATTAAACTTATTATTTATAAATTATCATGATTTCTACTAGACTTAAAAATAGCGTGTATTTAACCTAATCACATTGATTTTCACTAGACTTCAAGCTCAAAGGATGATGAGTTATAATCAAACTAAAATTTATTATAAATAGTAAAAATGAAAATAAAATTGATTTTCGACCATCTATTTGGTGGAATCTCATAAATTTGGCATAGGCAACACGACTTAGTGTGTTTGGGTGGCTAAAGTAGCTTTTCCTACCTAAAATTATACATGGTAGGTCAAATAACTCATTCTAATCGGCAAGATATGCCTATTTTAGTATTCCAACGGTCTTAATCACTTCCACCTTCAATTGGGCCTTTTTTTATCATCCTGGACATGGAAGTATGGAAGACCCGCTCTACACCAGGTTGGATGAGCAGATAATCACATGGTATGAACTCATCGTGTATGAACTCTCTTGACAGTGGACATATAGGTAGAGCCCATTAGTATGAATGCATGAAGTTGATATCTGAGCGCTCCATGAGCCTCGAGATTCCATCTGTATGATATCTTTAGAAAGAAGCAGCCGCCCACGTGAAACATCCTGCCTTTTCTTTCATAGAATATTCGCATCGTTCTCCTACGGTGGGGTCATTATGTTTTATTACCTTTACTGGCTGCTATTCGATGGGAATATACCGTAATATGTTCATGATCATCAGAAATCAGATATTTGGAAATTCCAATCCATTACTATGAACCGTTCACAAGATCTGAAACATAGTTTTTAAGGGCTACTATTAAAATTAACACTCAGTGAATGGTTGAAGTATTCCATAAGTTTTTCTTCTCTTACATAACCGTTTGTTTTTTAACTTTGCATAGAATGGATAGGATTGCCTGATGAAAGGAGTGCTCCAGACAATAAGAGATCTATGATGGGCTCTAACTAATGGATGACTTAGATTGTTGATTGAATTTATTTCTGTATGAAAAATCGTGACCACCCATTTTTAAGGCGCTGGTATGATGCGTGGCATTGGTGGCGGATCAGGTGAGACCCTGGACTCACCCATAATAGTGTGGCCTGTACTTTGGGCACACCTTGATGTATTTATTCTCTATCCATACAGTCCATCTGTCTTTTTTTAATTATTTTAATGCTAATCCAAAAACTGAAGCAGATCCAAAATTTCAGGTGGACCATACCATAGGAAACAGCAGTGATTGACCATTAATAGGCCACAAAAGTTTTTGAATTAAGCTAATATATATTTGTTTCTTCCCGTCATGCAGGTTTACATATCCTTATCAGTAGATTAGATGGCATATAAACACTACAAAACATTAAGTTACGTTCTAAAAAGTATTTAATGGTACCACGTTTAATCACCACTGTTTCTTATAATATGGTCCACCTAATAATTGGATCTGCTTCATTTTTATGATAATGCCCTAAAATGACCTGAAAAAATGGATGGACGGTGTGGATATAGAATAACTATATTAAAGTGGGCCCCATGACGTATTTGTTTCATGCCTACACATGTCCACCCTTGCCAAGTATATCATATGTGTCGGGGGTTGTGATATATCCAATTAATTCCTTTATATCTATAGCCAAAACGCTAGGATCTTGGCCGAACTCTTTCCATGCCTCATATTATATGCGTAGCATCTCACACGAGTCATCCACTCCACACAAGTGAGGACCGCCTCACACGAGTCACCCACTCTGATACCAATTTGACACGGATAATTAGCCACTTGCACTAGCTTGATCCACCTTGATGTCAGTAAGAAATTCACCCCACTCATTCTTTATACCCAAATCAATTTTCAATTTTAGAGCATGGCCCCAAAAATGAGAGATTCAAATTTATGTGGGTCCACTGCTGGTGTGGCAGTGAAGATGATGTCATTCTTGAAACTTTGTTAGGGCCATCCATGATATTTATTTTCTATCCAACGTACCGCAAGGGCTGCTATTACATTTATATGCCATCCATACCATTCATCAGGTCATTCTTATTAGGGAATCTCAAACAATAAATATCAACTCAATTCAATACTTTTGTAGCAGATACATATATAGACATACATAATAAAAATCGAGTCATTTACTATACATGTTTTTGTGCGCTCAAATTAAAGGTCAACAACCTGATTAGCATGATTTGATGAGTGCCCTTGTGTTAATACGATGCATCTTGTGAAGGGGCTGTGATGCAGGGTTGATCACCGAGGGAAAATAATAAAAATAGAAATAAATTTTAGAAATTAGAAATTAGAAATTTGATTCATGATAAACCTGTAAATATTCTCAAGAAATTTAAGAATCAAACTCCCTAAAATTCATGAATTATTATAAAGGGTAAACTTATTATTCATGGATGGTCATGATTTTCACTAAACTTCATGCTTTTCGGGCCAAATAATGGTCCTATTTAACCTAATCACATTGTTCTCCTAAAATTTGTAACCATTTTTCATCATGTTGGACACAACTCCTATAGCTCAAAGGATGAATAGTTATGATTAAACTAAAATTTATAATAAATGGTAAAAATAAAAATAAAATTGATTTTCAACCGTCTATTTGATAGAATCTCATAAATATGGTGTGGGAAACAGGGCTTAGCGGGGTTGGGTGGCTAAAGTAGCTTCTCTTACCCAAAATTATACTTGGTATGTCAAATAACCTATTCTGGTTTTACTGGATATGCCTATTTTAATGTTTCGACGGTCTTGATAACTTCCACCTTCACCTTCAACTGGGCCTTTCCTGTTTCATCTTGGACATGGAAGAAGCATCTATGCCAGCTCTACATCAGGTTGGATGAGCCGACACTCACCACAGTATGAACTCTGTAAACATTGCACATCTACGTGGGGGCCACTAGCATGAATGCATGAAGTTGAATTTTGAATGCTCCATGGGTCACGAGATTCCATCTGTCTGATATCTTTAGAAAAAACCGGCTGCCCACGTTCCATGGAATACATCATACCTCATCTTTCACATCGTATTTGTATCTTTCTTCTATGGTGGGTCCTTATGTTTTATCACCTTTACTGGCTGCTATCCCGTGGGAATATACCCCGATATGTTCATGATTGTCAGAATTGAGGTATTTGGAGATTTCAATCCATTAATCTGAACCGTTCACAAGATCTAGAACATAGTTTTTAAGGGCTACTATTAAAATTGACACTCAGTGGATGGTTGAAGCATTCCATAAGTTTTTTTTCTCTTACATAACCGTTTGTTTTTTTAAACTCGTTCATAGAATCGATAGGATTTAATGATAAAAGCAGTGCTTCAAACAATAAGCGATCCATCATGTTCTATAACAAATGGATGACTTAGATTGTTGATTGGATTTATTTCTCTACGAAAAATCCTGACCACCCATTTTCAAGGCACTGGTTCATGCTTAGCATCGGTTGCGGATTAAGTAAGACCCTCGACTCACCATTATTTGCGACTGTACGACCCATCTATAGCCTATTTATGAGACCAAGCCCACTTATTTCACCCTGCAAAAACAAGCCCCAGCTGTTCGGACGCTTTCCCAAAGGTCGAAAATGCCGTTGCTTTTCCTTCCGCAGGAGGCTCGGCCGCTGGCCCTCCTCGTACTCCGGATTGTACGAACAGTTTAAAAGATATTAAAGTTACATGCCCCACAGTTATGCATTTATTATATCCACAACGATCATCCATGTCCCGAGATCATTTCAGAGCATTATCAAAATATATATATATATATATATATATATATATATATATATATATATATATATATATATATATATACACCCAAAGATCAACTGGACCGCACTATAACGAGCAGCGGGAAAATTAATTTTCACCGTTAAAAATTTTATAAGGCCCACCATAACTTATATTTTCCATCCAATCTATTCATAAGGTCACAAAGACATGGATGAAGAGGAAAAACAAATTTAATAATGATCCAAAACTTCTGTAACCCTGAAAGGATTTCAATGGTGGACTCAATTCCATATGGCCTTTTAAAGTGTGGTCCACTTGATAGTTAGATCTATCTTATTTTTTGTCTCAAGCCTTAATATGAGCTCGCCAAATATATGAACAGTTTGGATATAACATAGACCTCATGATGGGACCACAAAAACAACAAAGACTCTACGTATGGAAAAAAATAATAATAATAAAAAAAAGTAGATTTTTATTTTTTATACAAGGAGTTTTAGCTACGGATTATAACTGTAGCTATAGGTATAAAATCCATAGCTATAATGGCCTTGCCGGGGTGGGCGCACCGAACTGTCGGCCCGTGCCAGTTGCTGACTTACCTGGTGAGGCCATGACCATCTAGCGCCCCTATGGCTACAGATTATAATCGTAGCTATAGAAGGCAGTGCAAATTTCTTTTAATTTATTTTATTTTTTACATGGAGAACTTTATTCTACTTACAATTTTCTCAAACACATATTTATATAAATATGTATATATAAGCATATAAAAAAAATTTCATTTCTTTCCTTATACATTTAAAAAGTATATCTTCTAAAATAAAATTAGTTATTGGATGAACCCTATATGATTTTGGGGTAGGAGAAGATACTTTAGCCAACCAACCTATTTATTTATCAAGATTCCATCAGGTCGATGACCATGAAATGCATAGAAATGACCATGAAGTGCATGAAAATGACGGTAAAATGTATGGAAATAACCGTGAATCAACACGGAATCACTAGAAATGACCATGAAATGCATGAAAATGACCGTGAAGTGAAGCGAATTGACCGTGAAATGCATGGAAATGACCGTGAAGTGAAGGAAAATGACCGTGAAGTGCATGAAAATGACCGTGAAGTGAAGGGAATTGACCATGAAATGCATGGAAATGACCATGAATCAACACGGAATCGTTGAGAATGACCGTGAAATGCATGGAAATGACTGTGAAGTGAAGCGAATTGACAATGAAATGCGTGGAAATGACCGTGAAGTGAAGTGAATTGACCGTGAAATGCATGAAAATGACCGTGAAGCAAACGGAATGACCAAAAATAACTATGAAATGCATGGAAATGACCATTATGTGAAGCTAATTGATCGTGAAATGCGTGGAAATGACCGTGAAGTGAATGGAATTGACCATGAAATGCATGGAAATGACCGTGAATTAACACAGAATCGCTGTGAAATGCGTGGAAATGACTGTGAATCAACACGGAATTGACTGTGAAATGCGTGGAAATGACCGTGAAGTGAAGTGAATCAACTGTGAAATGACCGTGAATCTTGGCAAATGGACCATGAAATATGCAGAAATGACCGTGAAGTGAAGGGGCATGACCGTGAAATGCGCTGAAATGACCGTTAATCAACACGGAATAGGCGAGAAAGATCGTAATATGCATGGAAATGACCGTGAAGTGAGGCGAATGGACTGTGAAATTCGCAGAAATGACCGTGAGGTGAAGGGGCATGACCGTGAAATGCGCCGAAATGACCGTGAATCAACACGGAATCACCGGGAATGACCGTGATATGCAAGGAAATGACTGTGAATCTTGGCGAATGGACCGTGAAACGCGTGGAAATGATCGTGCAGTGAAGGGGCATGACCGTGAAATGCGCCGAAATGACCGTGAATCAACACGAAATAGGCAGGAATGACCGTGATATGCATGAAAATGACCATGAAGTGAGGCGATTGGACCATGAAATGCTTAGAAATAACCGTGAAGTGAAGGGGCATAACCGTGAAATGTGTCAAAATAACCGTGAATTAACACAGAATAGGCGGGAATGATCGTGATATGCATGAAAATGATCGAGAAGTGCAGCTATTAGATCGTGAAATGTGCGAAAATGACCGTGAAGTGAAGGGGCATGATCGTGAAATGCGTCGAAATGACCGTAAATCAACACAAAATAGGCAGAATGACCGTGACATGCATGAAAATGATCGTGAAGTGTAGCGATTGGACCATGAAATGCGCGAAAATAACCGTGAATTGAAGGGGCATGACCGTGAAATATGCCGAAATGACCGTGAATCAACATGGAATAGGCGGGAATGACCATGATATGTATGAAAATGACCGTGAAGTGAGGCGATTGGACCTTAAAATACACGTAAATGACCGTGAAGTGAAGGGGCATGACCGTGAAATGCACCGAAATGACTGTGAATCAACACGAAATAGGTGGGAATTACCGTGGTATGCATGGAAATGACCATGAAGTGAACCGCTTGGACCATGAAATGCGCAAAAATGACCGTGAAGTGATGGGGCATGACCGTGAAATGCGTCGAAATGACCGTGAATCAACACGGAATTGGCAGGAATGACCGTGGTATGCATGGAAATGACCGTGAAGTCAAGTGATTGAACCGCGAAATGCGCGAAAATGACCGTTAAGTGAAAGGACATAACCCTGAAATGCACCAAAATGACCGTGAATTAACATGGAATAGGCAAGAATGATCGTGATATGCATGGAAATGAACGTGAAGTGAGGCGAATGGACCGTGAATCTACATTTCACGGTCATTTCCATGCATATCACGGTCATTCCTGCCTATTCCGTGTTGATTCACGGTTATTTTGTCGCATTTCACGGTCATGCCCCTTCACTTCATGGTCATTTTCGTGCAATTTACAGTCCAATCGCCTCACTTTACGGTCACTTCCATGCATATCACGGTCATTCCCGCCTATTCCGTGTTGATTCACGATCATTTCGACACATTTCACGGTCATGCCCCTTCACTTCACGTTCATTTCCGCGCATTTCACAATCCAATCGCCTTACTTCATGGTCATTTTCATGCATATCACGGTCATTCCCAGCGATTCCGTGTTGATTCACGGTCATTTCCGCACATTTCACGGTCCAATCGCTACACTTCACCGTGAAATGCATCGAAATGACCATGAATCAACACAGAATAGGCGGGAATGATTGTGAAGTGAAGCGAATTGGCCGTGAAATGCGCGGAAATAACAGTGAAGTGAAGGCGCATGACCGTGAAATACGTCGAAATGACCGTGAATCAATACGGAATAGGTGGGAATGATCGTGAAATGCATGGAAATGACCGTGAAGTGAAGCATATTGACCGTGAAATGCACGGAAATGACCGTGAAGTGAAGGGGCATGACCGTGAAATGCGTCGAAATGACCGTGAATCAACACGGAATAGGCGAGAATGACCGTGATATGCATGAAAATCACAGTCATTCCCGCCTATTCAGTGTTGATTCACGGTCATTTCGGCACATTTCACGGTCAATTCCCTTCACTTCATGGTCATTTCCATGGATTTCACGGTCAATTCGCTTCACTTCATGGTCATTTCTATGCATTTCACGATCATTCCCGCCTATTCCATGTTGATTCACAGTCATTTCGGTGCATTTCACGGTCATGCCCCTTCACTTCACGATCATTTCCGCGCATTTCACGGTCCAATCGCTACATTTCACCGTGAAATGCGTCGAAATGACTGTGAATCAACACGGAATAGGCGAGAATGATTGTGAAATGCATGGAAATGACCGTGAAGTGAAGCGAATTGACCATGAAATGTGCGGAAATGACCGTGAAGTGAAGGGGCATGACCATAAAATACTTCGAAATGACCGTGAATCAACACGAAATAGGCGGGAATGACCGTGAAATGCATGGAAATGACTGTGAAGTGAAGCGAATTAACTGTGAAATGCGTGAAAATGACCGTAAATCAACACGGAATAAGCGGGAATGACCATGAAATGCATGGAAATGACCATGAAGTGAAGCAAATTGACCGTGTAATGTGCAGAAATAACAGTGAAGTGAAGGGGCATGACCGTGAAATGCGTCGAAATGACCGTGAATCAACATGGAATAGGTGGGAATGACTGTGATTTCCATGCATATCACAGTCATTCCTGCCTATTCCGTATTGATTCACAGTCATTTTGACGCATTTCACGGTCATGCCCCTTCACTTTAAGATCATTTATGTGTATTTCACGGTCAATTCGCTTCACTTCATGGTCATTTCCATGCATTTCACGGTCATTCCCGCCTATTCCGTGTTGATTCACGATCATTTCAACGCATTTAACGGTGAAGTGTAGCATTGGACCTTGAAATACGTAGAAATGATCGTGAAGTGAAGGGGCATGACTGTGAAATGCACCAAAATGACCGTGAATCAACACGAAATAGGCGGGAATGACCGTGATATGCATGGAAATGACCGTGAAGTAAGACGATTGGACCGTGAAATGCGTGAAAATGACCGTGAATCAACACGGAATTGTCTGGAATGACCGTGAAATGCATGAAAATGACTGTTAAGTGAAGCGAATTGACTGTGAAATGCGTGGAAATGACCATGAAGTGAAGGGAATTGACTGTGAAATGCATGGAAATGACTGTGAATCAAAACTGAATCGCCGGGAATGACCGTGAAATGCATGGAAATGACCGTGAAATGCATGGAAATGACCGTGGAATGCATAAAAATGACCGTGAAGTGTAGGGAAATGATCGTGGAATGCATAAAAATGACCGTGAAGTGAAGGGAATTGACCTTGAAATGCATGAAAATGACCGTGAATCAAAACGGAATCGTCAGGATTGACCATGAAATGCATGGAATTGATCACGAAGTAAATACAATGAATGAAATTGACCACTAAGTGAATGAAATGGATTTTCGATCATCAACCTGATGGAATCTTGGAAAATAACCAGGTTGGTTTGTTAAAATAGCTTCTCCTACCCCAAAATCATATAAGGTATATCAAGTAACTAATTTTAGTTTAGAAGATATCCTGGTTAAATGAATAAAGAAAGAAATGGAAAAAGAGAAAAAAAAATTTAAAAAAAAACCTATAAGTACGGTTATTATCCGTAGCCATAGGGGCCACCATATGGGCCCCATTGGACAGGCCAATAAGTGGCGCAGGGGGCTGCTAATTCGACGAGCCCACCTAGATAGACCCTATTGGTACGGATTGGGGTATCTATGACTACAGTTATAATCCGTAGCTATAAGCATGACCGTAGCAAATAACTTCATCATTCAACTTTGAACATCTACCATTGAAACCCTTTCAGGGGCCATGGAAGTTTTAGACCATTACGAAATTTGTTTTTCCTCTTCATCCAGTCTTTGTGACCTTACGAATAGATTTGATGGAAAATAAATACTATGGTGGGTCCTACAAAAGTTTCAACACTGAAAATCAATTTTTCGCTGCTCCTTGTAGTGTGGTCCAATTGATCTTTGGACATGATTTTTTTTTTTTTGGATAATGCTCCGAAATGATCTCGAAATATGGATGAACGTTGTGGATATAATAAATACATAATTATGGGGCCCATGTAACGTTGATCTCTTTTGAACCGTTCGTATAAGTTCGAGGAGCGTCAGCGCTTGTCTTCGAGCAGTGGCCGATCCCCTTGAAGGAAAAAGCAGAGGCATTTTTAACCTTTGGGAAGGCGTCCGTACAGCTGGGGCTTATCCTTTCAGGGTAAAATGAGGTAGGCTTGGGTCCTCACTCTTGCACGGGTGGTAGACTCTCGGGAGTTTCAACTCCCGGTCAAGGGTTCGAGTACCCATGGGTGATGAAATTCCACCAGTGTGAGTAGAGGTGGGCATATTGGACCCGATCCGGTGGATCCGACCCGATCCGACCCGACTCGGTACCGTTCCGAACAGAACCGACGGCCTGGATCGGCCTTGATCGAGTTTGCCAATCCAGATCCGATCATTTTTCGGGTCAGGTTCGGATAGAGGTGTATCCGGATAGAACCGATCCGAAAATTCGAACCTAAATGGTCCGACCCGACCCGACCCGGCTGTAAATATATTCCTAAACAAAAATTTCACCATCGAGGCTTTTCGTTTAGCGCCAAAAAGCTTCGTCCAACTCTATCTCTCTTTATATCTACCTCTCTATTTCTGTTGAAGTAGAAGGTAAGAAAAAAGGCTAGGTAGATATTATTTGATAGATCAAACCTTCCGTTGTTGCTGTTAGGGTTTGTAACTTCATGGCATTCCTCCGTTGGAGAGAAATATACACCCAGATTGGGTGGATAGTTTTATTCGAAAGAGAGATTCGTACTCGTGGCGGGTGTATGCTGCTGTTCACAGGCTGTGTTTTGACTGACACACCCACAGGTGACGGAAGCAGATTGGCCGGATCGACTAGTGTAATGTGTCTGATCACGAGGTATGTGTTATATCCAAACCGTCCATACATTTGGCCAGCTCATTTTAAATCTTGAGACAAAAAATAAGACAGATCTAACCATCAACTGGACCACACTTCGAAAATTAGTGGGTGATTGAACGTCTGCCATTAAAACCCTTTTTAGGGTCACATAAATTTTAGATCAATAAGAAATTTGTTTTTCCTTTTCAGTCAGGTGCTCCTGACCTTATGAAACTTGTTTTTCTTATTAATTTAGTTACTTGTGATCTTATAAACAAATTAGATGTAAAATAAACATTATAGTGGGCCCTACAAATTTTTTAACGGTTAAAATCATTATCTCTATTGATATTTATGGTGTGGTTCAGATGATCTTTGGATATGATTTATTTTTTTGGATAACGTATAAAATCATATCTAAAAATAAATGAACGGTGTAGATATAGCAAATACATCACTGTAGGCCCACGAAGATGTAACTTTGATCTCCTGTGAACCGTTCTCATAGCTCGGAGACCGAGGAGCGTCAGTGCTGTATTCGCACGACACGTACCGAGAGCAGCTATCGGCCAGCGAAGCGGATTGCGTACTGAGTAGCTCAGTATGGTAAGCGTACCGGGTAAACTCCGTGGACCACTGTGTCATTTATGCATTGTATCCACTCCGTCCATTTCTTTTAATAAATAATTTTAGGTCCCTATCCCAAAAATGGATTATATCCAAGCCTCAAATGGACCACACCATCAGAAACTGTGTGAATTGAACATTTACCGTTGAAAAATTCTTGGGGACAACAGTGGTTTTAGATCAAGCTGATATTTGTGTTTTCCAGTCATCCATGTCCTTCTCATTATATGGACAGGTTGAATGACAAATAAACCTCAGTGGGGCCTTAAAAAACTTTCAACATTGAAATCAATAGTTTCATTGGAAACCAGTGGTATGGCCCACTTGAGTTTTGTATATGCTTCAATTTTAGGTTGAACGCATAAAATGATCGAGAAAAATGAATGGACGGCGTGGATAAACCACATGCATTCCTGGTGGGCCCAATTGAGTTTACCCAGTACGATAAAAGTATACAGTAACTCAGTACACAATCAGATAGGATAGACTAGTTGGTGTCAGCTGCAGCCAGTAATAATGATTACTGAAGCTTCTCCAAGAAGCTAGCTTCTCCCATAAACTATATCCGTTGTAAAGCTTTTCTGCGAAGCTACATAGTTATAGTTCTTATTTTACCGAGTAAGTTATGTGGGGTCATCGTGGGGTCATCGTGATTTTTTTGGCTTATCTACACCGTTCATTAATTTTTTCAGGTCATTTAAGTGGTTGATACTAAGTTTTAAGTGAATTCAATTATTAAGTAAATCACACCATGTGAAATACTGATAATAATGATTTCTAAGCCGTTGAAAAAAACAAACGATTCAAGCTTTGCACAATCTGATCCGACTCGATTTTTCTAACCGAGTTGGACTCAAAACGATTTAATCCAACGGACGTTCGAATTTGATCGAGTTAGATGACCCGGACTCGGTTCCAAATCGAAATGAGTTCGGATCAAGCTTCACAGTTTTTAAATCTGATCGAGTTGGATCAAATCCGATCCGACTCGGTCCGATGCCCACCTCTAAGTATGAGTGCTTGGGGGTGTGTGCGCGCGTGTAAAAAAATAAATAAATAAATAAATAAAATGAGGTGGACTTCGTCTCGTAAATGGCCCATATATGGGTCGTACAGTTGTAAATTTCTCATAATGGTGTGGCACGTACTGTGGGGCCACGTTGATGTATTTATTCTCTATCCATACAGTCCATCTGTTTTTTAGATTATTTTATTGCTAATCCAAAATTTGAAGCAGATCGAAAATTTGAGGTGGACCCAACAGCGGTGATAGACCGTTAATAGGCCACAAAAGTTTTTGAATTAAGCTGGTATATATTTGTTTCTTCCCTTCATGCAGGAGGTTTATGTGTCCTTATCAGCAGATTAGATGGCTTATAAACGCTACAAAACATTAAGTTAAAGTTCTAAGAAGTATTTAATGGTACCAAATTTAATCACCACAGTTTCCTATAATATGGTCCACCTGATAATTGGATCTGCTTCATTTTTAGGATAATCTCTTAAAATGACCTAGAAAAATGTATGGATGGTGTGGATAGAAAATAACTATATCAAGGTGGACGCCACGGTAAGCGCCACACCGTCTCGAGTCAGGCCGGGGTCACACCTAATCCGCTTCACGAATTGTCATGTGTGTGATTTTTGGATGGCAACCTATGGCGTGAGAGCTAACCGGAAGCCCGGCTGATCCATTGAGCCGTCCAAGTGGCTCAATATGTGGAGGCCATGGTTGGCTACTTCACACCGTTGGTTTGTCGAGTCATGTTATGATTGGACCATGATCCAAACTCTGCAATTCTTACCATCGTTATATATACGGTTTCTTAACCATCTGAACCATTGACTTGTAATCGAAGGGTTGAGAATATTCAATTGGAGGTTTTTTTTTTGTTTTTTTTTTTTTTTTGTTACACAAGGTCAATGTTATGTGGACCCATCAGATCAATAGTCCGGCGGATGCGGATTGTGTACTGAGTAACTCAGTAAGATCAGTGTACTGAGTAAACTCTATCGCGCGCACTGTGATTTATGTAATTTATACAATAGGCACATTCATTTTAACATATAATTTTAAGTCTTTAATAAAAAAATGAAGCATATTCAAACCTCAAGTGGACCACACCACATGAAACAGTCTCAATTGAATGTCTACCGTTGAAAACTTCTTAGGGGCTACAGAAGGTTTGGATCAATCCTATATTCGTGTTTTCCGTGTGATCTTATGAACAGGTTGGATGACAAATTAACATCAATGTGGCCCCTACAAAGGTTTCAACGGTATAAATCATTAGTCTAACTGTTTCCTGTAGTGTGGCATATGTACTTGAGCTTTGGATATGATTTCATTTTGGGCTAACCCCTAAAATGAGGTGGAGAAATGGATGGACGGTGTGGATAAACCACACACATTCAGGTGGGCCAACAGAGTTTACTCAGTACAACAAAAAACGTAGCTGAGTAAGTGAGTAGGCAATTCGATTTCTAGTCCGTCTTCTACTCAGATTAGAAGATCCGAGTCACCCAATCGTTATACTTATTTTGTAAGGACCATTTCCATTTTTGTTTTACCATCTGTTGCCTTCCAAAACCAAACGTTCGGAAAATCTCTCTCTCTCTGTTCCATATCTTCAAACTCCTTCCCATTTCCTATTTCTAAACCAATTTGAATTCAAATTCCTCCCTTCTCTCTCTGTTCCATATCTTCAAACTCCTCCCCATTTCCTATTTCTAAACCAATTTTATTTCCAATTCCTCCCTTCTTCCCATCTACATACCAAAACAAGCAACGAAAACATGGTCGATTCACTCGTCTCAATTGCAGTAGAAAAGTTGAACACCATCCTCCAGGATGAGGTGGCTTCGTTGGTGGGTGTCACTAATGAGATCGAAAATCTCTCCAGTACATTCATCTCAATTCGAGCTCTGCTTCAAGATGCTGAGTCTCGGCGTGTGAATGACCAATCAGTGATGATTTGGTTGGAGAAGCTCAAGGATGTGGCCTACGATGTGGAAGACATACTAGATGAATGGACAACGGAAACTCTCAAATCACAAGCACCTGATGAAGGTGATGGGTCCTGTTTCAGCAAGAAGAAGGTAATAAGCAACCTCTCACCCGTTGCTTGCTTCAATCATGTCATGTTACGCCGGAAAATTGGGAGTAGGATACAGCAGGCACAGAAAAGATTAGCTTATATTGCTGAAGAGAAGAATCAATTGGGTCTTAGAGTAGATAGTGGAGAGAGGGAGAGGGCGGATGGTGAAGTGAGGCGGGCTGAGATCAGAGAGCGAGAGACTGGCTCCCTACTCGATCGACCGTCAATTGTCGGCAGAGAAGATGACCAAAATAGAGTGGTAGACTTGTTACTGGGGGAGAGTAGTGAAGGGGTAAATCAGGTGCCTTTTGTCATTTCTATCGTTGGAATGGGGGGTGTGGGCAAGACCACCATTGCTCAGCTCACCTACAATGATGAGAGGGTCCAGAGGCATTTCCACGTGAAAATGTGGGTGTGTGTTTCAGAAAATTTTGATGTGAAACAGATTACAGAATCAATTATAAAATCTGCAGACACTGAGTTTAAGGATGAAAACTTAAACTTGGATCAATTGCAACTTCGCCTCCGTGACAAGTTGCATGGCAAAAGATTCTTGCTTGTCCTTGATGACATTTGGAGTGAAGAAAGTGAGAAGTGGGAAAAACTGAAACTTCCCTTCCAAGCTGGTGCATCAGGGAGTCGAATCGTCATAACTACTCGTAATGAAAAGGTTGCATTAGCGATGGGAAGGGCTCACATACACAAGCTGGCTATCTTATCCGAAGAGGATTGCTGGTCAGTGTTCTGGCACAGAGCGCTTGAGCATCGGAGTGCAAAAGAGCGTTCAGAGTTGGAAACGATTGGAAAGGAAATCGTAAAGAAGTGTGGAGGGCTGCCGCTCGCTGCGAAGACAATAGGGAGTGCCATGTGCTCGAGAAGGACGACAAGTGAGTGGAAGCTTGTCTTGGAAAGCGACATATGGAATTCACATGATGTCTTAAAAGGCGTTTTACCAGCTTTGTTACTCAGCTACCATGACTTGCCTCCTGCTTTGAAGCGATGCTTTGCATATTTCTCCATCTTCCCGAAAGATTGGCAAATAGAGAAGGATATGGTAGTCAAGTTATGGGTGGCACAAGGTTTCATCCGCTCCGACAGAAGTAAAGATATCGAAGAAATTGGTGGGCTGTATTTTGATGATTTACTAAGACGCTCGTTGCTTCAAGATGCAGAACTGGACGATGACAAGAACATAGTCAAGTGCAAGATGCATGATTTAGTTCATGATCTTGCCCAATCTGTTGCAGGAAGTGACTGTTCACTGGTGGATATCAGAAAGCAAGCCTTGCTGAACCTAAGCAATGTCCGCCATTCTGTTTTAGTTGTCAGTGATGAAGACGGTGCTAAAGTGGCTTCCATTTGGGCCACCTTGTATAAGGCTAACAAGTTGCGGACGTTGCTATGTGACTCAACATTCTCTAGGGTGCCAAACAATTTATTTCATCATTTCAGACACCTTAGGGCATTGGACTTGAATCACACTAGCATTATGAAAATGCCTGGAACAGTAGGGAAATTGAAGCAGTTGAGATATCTTGATTTATCTTGGACAAACATAGAGGAGTTGCCTGAGGAGGTGAGTAATTGTGGAAATTTACAGACCTTGATACTCAATTACTGTCTTGAGCTAAAAAAACTGCCTAGAGGGCTGAGAAAAATGATTAACCTGAGACATTTAGAATTAGAAAATACCCATGAGCTGATGTACTTACCGCAGGGCATAGGGAGCCTAAGTAGCCTTCGCACGTTAACAAAGTTGATTGTGGAGGGTGGCATGGAAGGATGTAAATGGGGAGAACTGAAACAAATGATGAATCATCTTCAAGGAAAACTCCAAATTATTGGGTTGGAAAAAGTGAGCAGGGCCGAAGCTAGGGAGGCAGAACTGTATAAGAAGCAGAAGCTTTATGCTATATCCTACGAATACAGAGGTGATGAAGCGTTGGATGATGATGGAGTGAAGAAAATGGAGGACGTGCTTGAAATCCTTCAGCCACACACAAACATGAAAGAGTTAGAAATAAAAGATTACAAAGGTTGGAAGCTTCCCAAGTGGATAGAGGATCCAGAGTTCTCCAATCTAGTGAAGGTGATGCTCTCGTGTTGTAACAAGTGCAAACAATTGCCAGGTCTTGGGAAACTACCTTCCCTTAAATTCCTTTCTATTCATAGAATGGAAGAGGTGAGAAAGGTGGGTAGTGAGTTTAGTGGGGATGATAATAATGATGGAAGTGGTGATGGTGTTGTGTCATTCCCAAAGCTCCATACTCTCGGCTTCTCCAACCTGCAAAATTGGGAGGAGTGGGAATTGAGAGGTGGAGATGATGGAGAGGTTATGCCATCACTCCTGGAATTACAAATGGATGAATGTCCAAAGCTGAAGGAGTTGCCAAGCAACCTTCCACCGCTCCTACAGAAGCTGAGTTTAAGCATTGGTAATGATGGGTTGCCCTCGGGTGGGCCCTTACCCATCCTCCCCAACCTCAACCATTTGGTGATTTGGGGAAGTTCTGAGCTGACATCGTTCCCTTGTGGTTGGTTGGGGCAACTCAAAGCCCTCCAAACTCTGGAGATCTGGTTTTGTTCTAATTTAAGGTCTCTACCAGAGGAGTTTCAACACCTCACCATGCTTCAAAAATTAAAGATATGGAGGTGCCCACTCTTAGAAAAGCGCTGTCGAGAAGGAGGAGAAGATCGGTACAAGATTGCCCTCATCCCCGATATCAGCATTGGTTGAAAGGCATTACGGTGATGTGGGTCCAAGAAGATGAAATCGACGAACAGCTTTTCACTTGCTTGTTTCAAGCAATTTTGTTGATGTTCTGTGTAACTACTCTACTTTTTTTCTTTTTCTTTTTCTTTTATGTTTTCTTTCTTTTCTTTTTTTATTTTTTTCTGTTTCTTTTCTTCTCTTTTTTCCTCTTTTTTTTTTTTTTCTTGTTAAATGGATTTAGTTGTAATAATATGTAAATCAAAAGATGTTTATCAGATGTTGATTGCCTTTTTATTTCTTCCACGTAGACGCAACTAGACTTTAAGAAGTTTTTAACGGTGGGAGTTCAATGACCACTGCTTCTTATGGTGTAGTCCATTTGAGATTTGTATCTGCGTTATTTTTGGGCCCATGCCATAAAATAATCTGGCAAAACAGATGGACGGAATAGGAATAGATAAACAACGTATACATATACATCTGTTTATTTTGTACACATACAACAGCTTACAGTTTGGTTCAAGAGGTCATGTAGAGATGAACGGGCCATTGAAAGCTTGGATTACATCAAAATCCTTCCAATAGTTGCTTGTATAATATGTGTGTCACTAGGCTATTACTCTATTGGACACATAGCCCACTAATGTAATCCCAAAATAATTAGATTATCAATTGCATCACTATTATTACTTTAATATGATGATCAGCGCCATCCAAACATTGTCCATGTAAATCAATGGTTAAAAATCGTTGGTTAGTTACTCAGACGTGATCTTTTACTTGTGGCCCATCGAGATTTGGAATTTCATCATTTTCAGGCAAAGTATATATTTCAGCGGGCTTATTACAACCATTGTGTAAAATGTTATATAGGTTCACTAATTAGAGATATTAAAGTTGATTTAGTAATTAAATTCAAACCCCTGTAAATACACCATGAATAACTACTTTTGGATTAAAGTTTATTTTGAATCGCGGGTGTCAAACACAACAAGAGGATTTCAAATCCAGGGGTTCCAAATCAACGCCTGGCCCATTTGATGATCAGGCCTGAATTTCGTAATTGAGCCTAGACTGTAAATACAAAATACAAATTGGCCTTTCCTTAAGCGTTCACAGTCCTATGCTGTGGTCCACCTGAGATTTTCATCTGCATTATTTTTAGCTCATACCCTAAAATGAGTTGTTGTGCTCATACCTAAAATGAGCTGGCAAAATAGATGAACAACATAAATAAGACATCATGGTGGGGCCCACAGAGCACCAACCAGTACCAACCTCTGTTCTGAAAGGGTCACTGCTGAATCTGATCTCACCTGCTTATACCTGCGTGGAGTCCATCAAACCCGCACATTAAATAGATCCCCCATAATGATGAGATGCTCATGCCTATCTAATTGTTAGATCAGCCATAATAGAAAGTAATTGGCAACCATCCAAATGACTCCAACTTCATCCGATACCCACATGAAGGTTGGATCAGACTGAATTTTCCATGGCGGGCTACCCTTCTACATAGGTTGATAGCATACATACCAAAGTAGGCCCATATGCAACCCTTGTGGACTGAGTTTGTTCTACAAGCACTGGTGGTCGAATGGACCTTATAAAAATAAATAAATAAATAAATAAAAGCCTCAATTTTAAAAGATACTCAGAAATTCCATGCCAAGAAATGGAAGTGATTTAATATAAGGAAGTGTACGTCTCAAAAGGATGTGGGTGGAGTTAGTTAAAAAGACTGAGGACTAGTAGTTTATCTAAAGACAGGGATCCATAATGAGATGAAAATGGCAAAAGAGAATTGGTGTAGCTAACCCCACTTTTTTTCTTCTTTTTTTTCTTTTTTCTTTTTAATGGATGAAGATTTTATTGAAAAACTGTGCCAAAAGAACAACAAAAAATACAAAAGAAAAACAAAATTACAAGTCCAAGTGGGCCATCAAGACACGAGCCAAAAGCCCTTTCAATCACCCAAAACACTGCCTTGCCATGGACCCAGCCTTCCAATTCTGATTCATTTTCAAACCAACGCCTATTTCTCTCTCCCCAGTTAGTTGTAATAGTGCTTAAGATAATGGCGATGATAATTATTTAATTCATCAATTCCAGTTTTCATAATGAAGATACACAACCGATTGATTCCACAATGCACTCTCATTATAATATTCCCATGCCACTTGGATTAGCAAGGAATTAAAAATAAAATAACTATGTGTTTGTTTTAAAATTGGCCAAATGTGAGGAGTAGAGGATGAGACAGCCAACCATTGTCACAACCGCAATAAGACTATCAATGAATTCAGACCAACCATCCATCCATGGTCCTGCATGAATGGTTCACAACATAAAAACCAACTTAAATGGACCTTTTTCCTTTTGACCATTACAACTTCCCTATTGCACCATCTAGTGAGAGGGCCACAAATTGGACAGTCAGGTGTCATTTGAGATGGAAAGCATAGGGTGGGAGGGAAGCATATCCAAGATTGAGATAACACGAGGAGTTGTCACAAATGGAAGGCAACTCCAAGATTGAGAAAGCCCGGTGAGTTATCACAGATAGAAGGCATCAGTCCATTGACAACGTGACCTGGCAGTCTGTCATAACCTATTACAGTAGCCAATGCCAGGATTCATGGACCACTCAAGACCAATTGAGAGCAACTGGGCTGTGGGCTGTACAAAGCAATGTTGACAGTTAAGCTCCTATTTAGTAAACCATGGACCAAAAAAACAGTATTGCATTCTTCATGGAATAATGTTAGCATATACAATCCCCATTTCCTTTTCCCTAAAACTCAATATTCAATCACTTCATTCACAGCGGAAGGTTACAGATAAGAAGTAAACATGGGCAGTTTCAGTTTTCAAATTTTCTCAGCCAAGTGCCGACATTCAACTACAGAAACCAACTAAGTTTCTAAAATGATGCAACGTTGTGCTTTCATCCACGTGCAATTACTCTCTTTTACTGGCTTCTCTTTTTCCCCCCTTTTCCAGCCCAAGGCAACTTTTCCCTTCACTTCTTTAGCATAAGCTCACAAGTCTTGCCTCGTCTTCAGCCTCTACACTCTACACTCTCCTCATCTTCCCAGAAAATAAAAAACAACTCTCCACTCCAACAATATTTGGCCATGGGCTGCACCTGATCAATGCCATACATTGCAGGAGAAAGCAAATGAAAATCAATAGTAAAACACTGAGATGACAGATCCATTGAGTATCCAATACAAAATAATAGAATGTAAAGAACAAAAGAGAAATGCAGCATTGATTCGTGAGGAGAGAGCTGTGAAGTGGTGAATCATGGGGACACATGCCAACTGGGCTCACGTGTGAGAACTGTGCAAATCATCGAACTGTGAACATGCCCTGGCCCATAAATCAGGCCAATCAACTCATCAGATGGGAGATTAAAAAGCAAATAAACAGCCAATACTCCACCTACACTTGTGCAACTGATGAGGGGGGATCAGAAGGCACCTAGATCCCACACTAGTGTTCAGCAAGATCCTTGTAAGTATATTTTGTAAGTGCACCAGAGATCCCTGGCACAAGGCATGCCTCCATTCCCTCTCATGGCTTCCAAGGACAAAACATGCTTTAGCAACCAAAGTTCATTTCATCTCAAGCCTTTTCGCCACTTCAACAGTGTTGTCACTCACTAGCACCTTATGATCCACATACTAGGACAACTGACAGAATTCCTTGGATAACTTATTTTATTAATATTAATAAAAGTAAAATCACTTAGTAAGAGGAGAAAAAGGAAAGCAATTTATCAAAGTAATGGATACATCTCTCTCTCCAATACCTAAAAACACACACTTTGTGTCCATCTTCCACAATTTCCTCTTGCATGCAATGCAGGCAATCAGTAGCCATGCACTGACATCACTTTCACTAGCTAAATGTCACTGAGATAAAATGTTGTTGAAGTTACCTGGTGACTCACAACCCACCTACCAAGGATGACTTCATTACTTTTTGGAATGGAAAGGTGGGTTATTCATTCAGAAAAGGAAGCATTGGAGTCGATCCCCAAAAAAAAAAAATGTTTTAATCAGATGGCACCAAACTGTCTTTTCTAATCAGATTATGAAGTTGGTCATCTACGCATGATGAATTAGTTCACCAAAAATCAAATTTGTCATTATGCATGATGGATCAGTTCACCATTATTAAATTTTCATTCCTAATGCTTACCATTTTTCAAGAATTCATATTTTGGTAATCATTTTCTAAATAATCACCACCCACAAAGGTCAGAAATAATTCATTTAGTACCCAAAAGCATTCAGGAGCTCAAGTCACCACCATTTAGCAATGGTCTTAATATTAATCCAAAGTTTTCACTGACTAGGCCAAGTCATTTGCTAAAGCAAGTCAAAAACCTAGAATTTTATATTGCAATTTCCAAGTTGTCTCTGATTTTAAATGATACAGTGAGTAAAAAGGTATTACTTGGATAGGAATATGTGTCCTTTCCAAGAATTGGAGAAAATTACAGACAGACGAGATTATATTTAGCGTAAAATTTTGAAGAATTATCAACTACATAAATCAGTCTCCACTGCATCTCTGCATATACCTGGCATTACGAAAATGCTATTTAGTTGCATATATGAAACATACGGCAGTATCTCATGACAGAGAACTTACTCAACGTATACTGGATCTGGATGTACTAAATTCATTTTTCAGAAGATCTCTGCTGCACAACAAGATCATCAGCAGAGTAATAGTCCGCAATGAGCCGATACATATATGATGGGTTATGCCCTCCCCTGGAAAATACAACAGATGATAGTTAAAAGAAATGTCCAATAATTTATAGAAATATCACCAAACCAAAAACTACGATAACACTTAAGAAATTTTTTTTGGAGAGAAGAAACAGGAAATTGTCAAGAGATGAAAAAAAAAAGTAGGCCGCCAACTTCTTAAGGACAGTCAAAACATCGCCATCAACTAAGATTTTTGTTTCTCTTTGGATGCTTTTTTTTTTATTATTTTTTATGAAAGGAAACAAAAATTTTATTAAAGAGATTGTCAAAGGGAAGTCGAAATAAAACAACTAAAGGACTCATCACTATGGTTGAAGGCCTTAATACAATAAACCCAATCTATTACATCTAACTTCACCCTCTTAAGGACATCAACTACCGTCCCGCTTTTATTTCCGAAACACCAATTATTCCTCTTGTTGCAAAGAGAGCCCAAATTACAACCAACAAAACTAACGTCGACACCACTCTTTCTTTTTTCCCCAACCCCTCCCCCATGCCAAGCAAGGAAGAGGCCGTTAAAGGCTCCCAACATCACCCATGACCTTTTAAATAAGGCAAGAAATCTCTGACACCTGAGCAAACACGCAATGGATGTACAAATGCACTAACTCCGCGTCTAGGAATCGTCATTGACCTTTTTTTGCAGATTGTCAATTGTAAGCACCATATTCCTTCCCACCAGCCGAGCAAAAGCCGCAACCTTGGGAGGAGCCCCATAGAACCAGACATGGGACGTATGACCACTACTCTCACCCAAAGGTGGGTTGCAAATTGGTTTGGTTCTCTATCCGATCCTGTAGAAGGATCGGACAAAGAACCAACCCGACTTAACCTTGGTCTGCACCATCGAATCCCTCTTGCCCAACCCAAAAAGCCTCTTTCTAAGAGCCAAATGAATTCCTCCACATTCTCACCCATTAAATTCTTTCGATAAGGAGGGGACCAAACAACTACATTGTCAGAGAAAGAGAAGCACCGATCTATGGAAACCTCCCTATCCGGAACTAGCCTAGCTAATCTCGGAAACTCCGCCTAGAGTGAGGTCTAACCAATCCATAAGTGCTCCCAAAACCGAATCCTCTTCCTGTCATCACAAGAAAAGTGAACCTCCTCCTAAAACTTATTTGCCAATTTGTAAACCACCTTGACATCCAAGAGACCCTATATAAAGACAAATCCTTCACTCATCAACACCCTTTTGGAATTCCATATTTACCAGCAAGCACCTCTCTCCACAGCCTCCTCCTACCCCCAAACCTCTGCAGACATTTTCCTAACAACACAAGATTCATCTGCTCTAATTTCCTTATTCATACTCCCCCTTCTCGCTATAGCTTGCACACGTCTTCACATCTTAAAAGATGAAACTTTTACTTCACTTATGCTCATTGCTACAGAAAATCTCATCTCAACCTTTCCAACCTATCTAGCATGGACGACGAACGCCTAAAAAGAGACAAAATAGAGAGTTAGGTTCGACATGGCTGCTTTAATCAACGTAAGCCTGACATCCAAAGAGGTGTCAAATCTTCCACCTAGACAATTTCCTTTCAAACCTTACAATTACCTTATCCCATTTAACGGGCTTGTCGATGCACAAAAGGGAGCTCCAGATACGACAATGAAAACCACCTTGCTCAACACCCAAACACCACCACCAAACTTACTGCCTCTTCTTTGGATGTGCAAATGGCCAACAATTCAAGCTTGAAAACATTAACCTTTAATCCGAACAAGAACAACACTTCGAAGTATTTCGATATTTTCCTCGAGTCATCCACAATTTCATGTTTGCATCACAAACGAGAATTGTGTCGTCGACAAACTAAAGATGAGAGATCTAGAAATCAGCGTTCTCCACCCTAAAGCCATTGATCAACTCGGCAGATTGACCTCTATCCAACATCTTACAATTTCAACAACCACCATGAACGGGAATGGACAGAGCACGCCTTGACTAAGGCCTCTCAACACCTGGAAAAGGAAAAAAAAAAAAAAAAAACCTCTTTAGGAGACCCATCAATTGGTACTAAGAACTTAGCCGATCAAACACATTCTTGGATCAAGTCCATTTTTTGCTCGCAACCCAATCTCTCCAGCATAAAATAAAGAAAGTCCCATTTCACATGATCGTACGCTTTCCCAACATCCTACTTACAAAACGTTTTCCTTTTCTTGTTTTGGAGTCGAGACATTTGTGAGTAATTAGTGCGCTATTCGAGATTTGCCTCCCACTAAAAAAAAAAAAAACAACCACACACGCACCTATGGATTCTGATATGACATTCTCTAACACCACACAAAATCTTTAAGCCAAGAGTTTTGCTAAGATCTTGTAGGATCCCCCGATCAGACTCATAGCCCTGAAGTCCCGCAAGCACTCAACACCTTCAACTCTCAGATATTATAGCTATCAATGAAGCACCCAACTCCAACGATATCCAACCTCTCTCATAAAATTCAGCTAAAAAGTTTATCATATCAAAGAACAAACTTGCAAAAGAATCCTAATCTTTTTCATGGCAACTGAGGCAAGGGGTAATTAGGAGGAAAGAGGTGACTGCATCGAGGATGACATGAAAGTCAAAGGTGGCGATCAAGGCAAGAACAAGGAGGAAGATGAGAGTATCCTTGGTGATCAAGGAAGAGAGGCAAGTAGAAAAGACCTTAAGGCAGTTGGAAGGAATGATCTTGAGGTGGGCAAGTCCAATCCAGGAGAGAGGTTGGGAGGCTGGACTCACATCGAAAGATGGCAACAACTACACCTATATGCAATGAAGGTCGTGTGAATGGTTTCTCACTAGAGTTACCAATGTTGTTCGTGGAAAATTTCTCTAAGGCGTGCTTAAAGGTGCAGTTCTCCAAGGTTTTTGGAAAAATAGGGATGGTGAAGGAGGTGGTGACTAAGCGGATCGGGAAGTCCCCGATCATTTGGTATCTATGTTCATTAGGATGGGTTACATTCATGTGAGGCAACCAAAGGTGTGGCTGCACTAAATAGCAAAAGCTTCGGGGGGAGGACTCTCAATTTAGAGTGCTCATTATGGTCCAACAGTGGTGTATAGCGCAAATCATAGGAAAGAGGCAACAAGTAAAGAGGGGGGCATAGAGCCAATAAGGTGAGGGGTTCTGAAAGTTACGGAAAGTCCGGTAGCAATGAGGTTAATGGTGAGGGAGGTTTTCGATCCTACCGGGATGTAATGGTGGAGAGACCTTGCAAGGGTTAGGGGAAGAGACACCATCAACAGAGGGTAGATGGGGATGGAAGGAGATGTTGGGTGATGGACCGGGGGTGAGAGTTCATTCAAGAGTGGTGAAGCATGCTTGGAAGGCTCTCCAATATGGTTTGGTGGTGTCCCTATGGGAAGGAAATTTGATTACAAACTTAAAGAGATTGGCTTTCTTCTTATTGCAGATTATAGGAGGATGATAGAATCCTCATCTTTCTTAGTATGAGCAAGTAATGAATCTAATGCGGGGGCATTTTCACATTGGGCTTGAGTGAGGTAGCCTGTGGAATGCAGGGATACACTCGAGGTGGGCTGCCCGCGTGAGGCAGTGGCTCATGTGAGGCGGGCCCCATCCGTGTGAAGCAAGTGGCTGGTGTGAAGTGGAACCCATGTGAAGTGGGGCCCACGAGCGGGGTTCGGCCGAGGTCATAACCCATGCAATGTGGGGCCTAGGCTATGAGATAAAGGGATTAATTCGCCATACTCTATTACTTCAAGCTTTTAGAGCAGGTGGTTAATTGTCCTACATCAAAGTGGTATCAGAGCGGGAGGTCTCGTGTTTGAGACTCCTCACTGGGGGTGATTAATGCAGGGTCATTTTCACACCGAACTCGAGTGGGATAACCTATGGGATGCGGGGACACACTCGAGGTGAGCAGCCCGTGTGATGCATGGGCATTTTCACATCAAGCTACTTATTTTGTTCGTTCTTCTACGGGCATTAGCTATCCCATTAAAAGAAGAAGCGGAAGAACTTTATATTCTTATCATTTTCCTTCTTAACCCTCCCATTTGTATTCTTTAATATTAATCAATTGGACAACCTCAAGGATCCTTGCTTCTAAGGTCTCCACCAACCCAAAACTTCTATTTTCCACCCTTTTATTAAACTCTTTAGTTTTTTAACTTCAGCATTAGCATAAGTTGAAACAAATCCTCTCTCTCTCTCTCTCTCTCTCTCTCTCTCTCTCTCTCTCTCTCATACAGCAACCCTCTTTGCTTCTTGGGAATTGATTTTCGCCCATCAATGGGCATCTTTAATCTCCCTAGTGCTTCCAAATGATACAACCACCACCTTCCCCACCGTTCCTAGGGCATCACCAATCCAACCTTTCCCCCCTCTAGTGCTTGACTATTCTACATCAACCATCCAATCAAGCCATCTCTTTCCACTCAAATTCTCCTAAAGAGGAATTATTGCAAGATGATATTGTTCATGGCAACATTGACATCCCTATTGCAAAGCTTGATGTCTACACCAATGTACCAAAATTACCAATGCCCTTCTGTTTTCCATCCTGAATCACATGATCCAAATTATCGTACATTTAAGACCTAGATTGGTATTTTTCCTGACCCAAAACCATGGTTGAATACACTTAGTGTTGGTTAAGTTGTAATTTAAATTTATACTCATAGAGATTATACATGCATTCATGCAATGGCATGCATAAAATGTATTACTACGCTTGATCTATAATTATAACAGTCATCATTTCATATATAGCATGCATTATCAATGCATGAATAAAACCATACTAAATATACTTAGTGTTTGTGCCAGAGCGACCCACATTATCCTACCCCTAGTGTACCACTTTCCAACTTGCATTATCAATGCAAAGATAAAACCCATCTCGGCTTTGCTTGCCTAAGTTGACCTCCTAAAGTTACAATATTGCTCCCCATGCCATCATTTGCCTCGGTAATAAGTCGATAGAAGGACATGAGTCGACTTTCTTCTACTCCAATTGCCCTACCTGCCTACCCTCACTGACTCCAATTTAATATATATATATATATGAACCCATCATAACCCCACTGTGACTCACTTACACCACATCATCGCATCATCATCTAACCAAGGTGTCCCATATCGGTTACGTATCGGCCGTATCGGCCGATACGTAACGGTATCGGTTAAGGCCGATACGCGTATCGGCCGATACCATTTTTTGTGCCCGTATCGGCCGATACGGGCCGATACGGGGCCGTATCGGACCGTTACGGGGGCGTAACGGTCACCCGTAACGGTCACATTTTTTTCTCTTTTTAAGCACTTTTTTTGCTGTTTTTTCCAAACTTCTTGCTTCCAAACTGTTTTTCACTCCTTCTAATAGTAATTTCGACCAACCTTGGCTAGTTTTTTGGGACAAAAACACATTATATTACGGATTTGGTTGAATCAAAGCTCGGTAGGCCATTTTTCAGAAATTCTTCAAAAATAGGTATTTACTTTCTTTAATATGTTTTTCTGTTTTAATCATGCCATATGATGTGTTAATCATAGTAGAACATGATAATGTGCATTTTACAGATTTGGGGTGCCATTTAATATTTTTTTTATATTTTTTTCTATTTACGCATGATTTTTGGGCCCTTTTTTTAAAATTCAAAAAATCAATTTTTAATAGTTTTTTTGCTGTTTTAATGATGCCATATGATGTGTTAATCATAGTAGAACAGCTTAATGTGCATTTTACAGATTTGGGGTGCCATTTTATATTTTTTTTATATTTTTTTCTATTTACGCATGATTTTTGGGCCCTTTTTTTAAAATTCAAAAAATCAATTTTTAATAGTTGTTTTGCTGTTTTAATGATGCCATATGATGTGTTAATCATAGTAGAACAGCTTAATGTGCATTTTACAGATTTGGGGTGCCATTTTATATTTTTTTTATATTTTTTTCTATTTACGCATGATTTTTGGGCCCTTTTTTTAAAATTCGAAAAAGCAATTTTTAATAGTTTTTTTGCTGTTTTAATGATGTCATATGATGTGTTAATCATAGTAGAACAGCTTAATGTGCATTTTACAGATTTGGGGTGCCATTTTATATTTTTTTTATATTTTTTTCTATTTACGCATGATTTTTGGGCCCTTTTTTTAAAATTCGAAAAATCAATATTTAATGGTTGTTTTGCTGTTTTAATGATGCCATATGATATGTTAATCATAGTAGAACATGTTAACGTGCATTTTACAGATTTGGGGTGCCATTTAATATTTTTTTTTATATTTTTTTCTATTTACGCATGATTTTTGGGCCCTTTTTTTAAAATTCGAAAAAACAGTTTTTAATGGTTGTTTTGCTGTTTTAATGATGTCATATGATATGTTAATCATAGTAGAACATGTTAACGTGCATTTTACAGATTTGGGGTGCCATTTAATAATTTTTTTTATATTTTTTTCTATTTACGCATGATTTTTGGGCCCTTTTTTTAAAATTCGAAAAATCAATTTTTAATGGTTGTTTTGCTGTTTTAATGAGGCCATATGATATGTTAATCATAGTAGAACATGTTAACGTGCATTTTACAGATTTGGGGTGCCATTTAATATTTTTTTTTATATTTTTTTCTATTTACGCATGATTTTTGGGCCCTTTTTTTTAAAATTCGAAAAAACAGTTTTTAATGGTTGTTTCGCTGTTTTAATCATGCCATATGATGTGTTAATCATAGTAGAACATTTTAATGTGCATTTTACATATTTGGGGTGCCATTTTATATATTTTTTATATTTTTTTCTATTTACGCAAGAATTTTGGGCCCTTTTTTTAAAATTGGAGAAATCAATTTTTAATAGTTGTTTTGCTGTTTTAATCATTCCATACGATGTGTTAATCATAGTAGAATATGTTAATGTGAATTTTACATATTTGGGGTGTCATTTTATAAATTTTTCTTTGAATTTTCGAATTAGTGACTTTATATTTTTATTTGCTTATATTGGACAGGTTTTGAAGCTTCTTAGGGTTTAGTTAGAACAAAAAATTATCTTTATTAACATAGGTCATACACTCATACTCATATCCTAAACCTAAAGAAATGTCTGGGTCTGGCCAACAACAAGTAAGTGAGGATATTGGATGGCAATATTGTGAGAGGGTTGGTGGTACTAGGCACCAAATAAAGTGCAAGTATTGTGATAGGATAGTGTCTGGAGGAATTACCCGTCTCAAACAACATTTGGCACATCGAAAGGGTCAAGTTGCGCCATGTGTCAGAGTACCGAGAGAGATAATGCTATTAATGCAAGCTAGTCTGGATGAGTCGAAGGGTAAACGTGCTGCTGTACAAAAGAAGAGAGATGATACTTTAGAAGCAGCTCGACAGGAGGTGTTTGGTCCTGAATATATGGGCGTTCGTGATGAAGATATTATTGATTCTGACGAAGATTCAGATCGGGAATTAACCATAGCTAGGAGAGAGAGCGTGCGTCTAGCTCGTGAAGAGGAAGAACGTCACCGCATGTTTGGCACGCATGGGTCAGTGCGTGATACAGGAGGGGGCAGTGAGAGTGGGAGTGGGACAGGGAGTGCAACTGGAAGTGCAACTGCTTCTGCAGCTGGGACTGAGGGTAGGGGGGTAGGTTTGGTGGGTTACGACGTATATTTGGGAGCCGACGACAGACATCTTCACGTGATGCCCATATACATTTGGATGAAGAAGTAAATGAGCCTAGGAGACCCTCTATTGATCCAATCCTGTTTAGGAAAGAATCAACTAAACAAAAGAAGATAAAACAAATGTGGAGTAGAACTTCCATTGAGAAATTAGGTAGAGCAGCAGCAAAGTTATTTATACATGCTAACATACCTCCTAACGCGGCCAATTCTCCATATTGGCAGGTGGTAATTGATGCAGCAGCAGAAGCAGGTGAAAGAATAAAAGCTCCCACGGCTAAGGAGATTAGGGGGAAATGGATAGATGCAGAGTATATGGATGTGAAAACATACGTGGCTACCTTTAAACCTGTATGGCAAGCCAGAGGATGCACGATCATGTGCGATGGTTGGACTGGCCCAACCAGACGCAGCATGATCAACTTCATGGTGTACTGCCACTTGGAAACTATATATCACAAGTCAATTGATGCCTCAGAAGTAACAAAAAATTCTGATTATATTACTGGACTAATGGATAAAGTTGTGGATGAGATTGGAGAGGAGAACGTAGTTCAGATTGTGACAGATAATGAAGCATCATATAAGCTTGCAGGACATCTGTTGATGAATAAGAGAAAACATCTTTTTTGGTCACCATGTGCTGCCCATTGTATTGATCTTATATTGGAAGATATTGGGAAGAAGAAGAATGTTAAGGAAATGGTCGAAAGGGCAAGGGAAGTAACGACGTTTATTTACAATCATAATCAAGTAGTCGCAATAATGAGAAAGTTCACGAAAGGACGAGAATTGTTGAGGCCTGCGGCGACTAGATTCGCAACAAACTTTATAGCATCAGAGAGTTTATTCCAGCATAGGGGAGAGTTGAGTGAAATGTTCGCTTCCCGACAATGGCTCAACACAAAACATGGGAAGAAGACATCAGGGACACCGGTCGACGTTGTGAACACCATACGGGACAACAAATATTGGAAGAAGGTTAAGGCGATCCTAAAGGTGATGGAGCCACTAATGAGGGTACTCCGTCTTGTTGAAACCGATGAAGCACCTACCATGGGCTTCCTATATGATGCCATGGATAAGGCAAAGCTTGCAATTCAACGTGATTGTAGAAGCTGGGAGACTTATTGGAAGATGATCGACAGGAGATGGACAAAACAACTCCATCACGATCTTCATGCAGCAGGTTATTACTTAAATCCTAGGTATAGATATGCCCAATCATTTGTTGCGGATGATGAAGTTCGTGTCGGGCTAAAAAATGTGATAAAGAGATTAGAACCTGACTTAGATCTGCAAATAAAGGCGTTGAATGAATTAGATACATTTGAAAATCGCCTTGGTAGTTTTGGAGATGCTCTTACACAGCATGCAGTATCTAGGTTGCAACCGGCCGAATGGTGGATTAATTTCGGAGAGAGTACGAAGGCTCTCCAAAAAATTGCAGTAAAAGTTTTGAGCCAGACAACATCTTCCTCTAGCTGTGAAAGGAATTGGAGTTGTTTTGCGCTCATTCATTCAAAGAATAGGAATAGATTGCAGACTAGAACATTAGATAGACTTGTCTTCATGCACTACAATATAAAATTAAGAATGCGACGACATCATAGGAGCATTACAGCTGCCGATGACGGAGACTACTGTCCAATAAACTTGGACAATATTTATGATAAGGATGACCCACTTCTACCTTGGTTGGAAACAAGGAAAAAGCAAATTGAAGAGGATAGTGAAGAATTGGAAATTGATGACCCAGAAATACGCAAAGCACAACAAGAGAGTCGTGCAGATGTGTTGGACCCAGTAAGAGGGGCAGCGTTTATGACACGTACGGAAACGCCTCGAGATCAACAAAAGAGTACGAGTAGTGGTAGCGTGTCCGTGTCGGATGATGATGACGATGACCCCCCTGCCTCTGGTGCTGGCACTTCTGGTGTTGCTCAACGCCCTATTCAGCCGTCTACAGATCGCGATGCCGATGAACATCGACGAGGTGGTACACGAGGTCCAACCTACGAGTGTACCGAGTCACGATACAGCCAGCAGGAGGGTACATCTAGTGGTGCACCGCGTCCGGGAGGTCCAGAACATCAGCAGGCTCATGGTCTTGGTTATTATGATGGATATTCTTATGGTCAATTGGATTATAATTATGATGGTTATACTGAGCCCGTTCCATCACATTCATGTTGGAGTAGCCCTCCCGATTAATATTCATATGATTATAGATATCCAGATCCAAATCCAAGTTACTCATCACAGCAGACGCACTCTCAATCTCAAGATTCTCAACAGCCTGAGTATGGTTACCAGTATGGCTATTCGACGGGCACTGGTGGATATCCTTACTCAGGGTCAGAGTCGTTACCTAGTCAGGATCAGTCATCCTCTGGTTTCGTTGATCTAGTATTTCCTTCTGGCACTGGATATTATGAATATGCAGAACCTACACCTATTGGACAACCTCAGCCTGATGGTGACGATGACGATGATGTGGAGGTCGAGCAACCACAAAAAAGCAGATTTTCATTTTGGTGGTGACTTGTGATTGTGAGTATATATTTGTATTAAGGTAAGTATTTGCATTTTGCAGCAGACAGCTCACAAGTATTATTGCAAGAAGCCATGCAATTATGCACACACTTGACACTACCGAACTTGTATTTAAAATAGCTCCCCTGACAACCAATCAAGTAATCCTTAATCAAGTTGCAGGGGAGTATATCAGACACTACTAATTTTATTTTTTTTAATATTCTTGACTTGAGGATGACAGGTCATAGACATGAATCACAGTCACCTGCACACTGCACAGGTATGTTCGAGAAATTCCTCAAAAATAATTGCAAACACACACCTAATGTAAGATATTTACATATTACATTCATTCTAATATATCTATCATTGGTAGTAAATAGTTAGAAAATTAAATATATGAATTTTGTAGTCAAATTCAGGTTATCTGGTTCATAAATTCATCAGACAGTCCGATACAACTTCTCACCAAAGAGTGGACCGTTACGCCCCCATAAACATGTTCCATTTTATAAATGAATGCATATTTGGAATGCTTAGAATATTCTGGATTTAATCCATATTTTTTCATATTTTTTTGGCAAAAAAAATTTTTTGCGCCGTTACGGGCCGTTACGCCCCCGTATCGCCGTTACGCCCCCGTATCCGTATCGGTTTTCGAGGTCACCGATACGCCAACCGATACCGATACGGGACACCTTGCATCTAACCCCTAACAAAGCGACTCTTTCCTTCATGTTGCACCCATCCAGGACTTCCCTTCCTGGTACATCATCACCTCTTACCTCCCATAGTTGCCCCACTGACCTTCTTATTCCGCCCTTCAACACTACACTAGCTCCTCCCCTGAAATTTCCCCAAGAAGATCGTCCTCCTATCAAATTAAAGATACAAAATCTCTCCTTGCCTATTCTTAGCTCTGTTGACTCTGAAGGCAAATAAATCTCTTTCACCACAACAAAAGCCTCACAGACTCCCACCTCTTTGAGCACATTGTTTGAATTATCTCCGATATTATCGAAATATCTCTGATATTATCGTTATCTCCAGCTTGGCGATACCGATAACACCGGTAGTATTGGAAATTCCAAGCATCAACAATATATCACCAAGTATCGCCAATGTATCAATATCGCCAATATTTTCAATTGCGTAAATTCTAAGCATCGCTTGTATTGTCGATGTATCGATATTGCCAATGTATCGCCAATATTTTTTTACTGTGTAAATTCTAGGTGACGCTTGTATCACAAGTGTATCGGCAATATTTCAATAATATCACCAACATAGAGATACCACAAAAAGTTTGTTTATTATAGGTTTTTAAAAAAAAAAAAAAAAAAAAAAATCTATTTCAATTTTTTCATGAGTACATTGTTCTATGCAGTTCTCAATTTGTCATTGCTAATATTGATAATATCTCAACAATATCGTTATCACAACATGCGCGATATAAAGACCGCAATCTTTCGTTTCCTTTCCAGTTGTTGACGATTTCTTGGCAAAATATCGTTAGTTGTCGATATTTTGCAATATCAATAGATGTTTGGATGGAACCAGTGTTCAAACTATCTCCGATATTATCGAAATATCTCCGATATTATTTTATCTCTAGCTCAGCGATACCAATAACGCTAGTAGTATCAAAAATTCGATGTATTAGCAATGTATCACTAAGTATCGCCAACGTATCAATATCGCTAATGTAATCGCCAATATTTTCAACTATGTAAATTCCAGTTGTCGCTTGTATTGCCAATGTATCGCAAATATTTCGACTATGAAAATTCTAGGTAATGCTTGTATCACAAGTGTATTGACGGTATTTCAATAGTAAATTTTTATTTCAATTTTTTTTCATGAGCACATGGTTGTAAGTAGTGTTCAATTTGTCATTGATAATATTGATAATATCTCGATATTATCGATATCGCAACATGCGCAATATTGAGACAACAATCTTTCATTTTCTTTCCACTTATTTGATGATTTTTTGGTGAAATATTGTGTTGTTGATATTTTGCAATATCGATAAATGTTTGGATGGAAGGTTAGATAGTTAAATAGGTCGGATGGGATGGTTGGATTGATTTCTTACAACAGCACATGCTTTTAATGCCCCATTAAATGGAAACTTGTTATGTATGCATTCTTTTTACAATTTTTTTATTTCTAAATATGCAAATATGTTTCGCTAAAAATTTCACCGTTTTCCCCATGTTTCCCCACATTTCCGATTATCAGCGATATTATCGACGATATCGATATTGTTTCCGTATACCTGGTCAGCGAAACTTGTAGCGATACCAATACTTCAAACACTAGACGGAATGTTGGATGGATAATTTGATGGTTAGATGGGATGGATGGGATGGTTAGATTGTTTCTTACGACGACACATGCTTTTAAGCCCCCATTAAATAGAAACTTATTGTGTATACATTCTTTTTGCAAATTTTTTATTCTTAAATATGCAAATATGCGTATTTTAACATCTCCTGAAGTTTCACTGAAAAATCTATTGTTTTCCCCTTTTTTCCCGCATTTCCGGTTATCAGGGATATTATCGACGATATCGATATTGTTTCTGTATCCCCGTCTAGCGAAACTTGTAGCGACACCGATACTTTGAACACTGTTAGAGCATATATCTTCCATCTATAGCCAACACATACCCAAAAAAGAGCCCAACACTCGTCAAAACTCTTCGCACCACACACGTAGAGGGAAGTAATACATCCCCGCCCACTTTCGTCTAGAATCCAGACTAGTACCTCAAGCTATTAGAGAAGTTTCTACCCCCTTGTCAGGACTTAGAAACCTCATCCATTGACCCCCTCTCGGTGCATACTTCCAACTCATTTAATCTCTTAATTGAGACACCGAGGTTACAGCCTTCCCATATACACTCCACCACATAGAGATCTCTTTGATCAAGAGCCCTTTCTCCACCTTACCAATTAGACTTTCTCCAACTTGTTGAGTTCCCAAGTTAACTAGAGACTTCTCTACCCTTGTCAACTTTTTTCCTTCTAGGTCCTATATCCAAATGAGCATGCCAAGCCACAGAGCCCAATGACCCCTTGACTCAGGTAATCATTGTTACTACTACCAAGTCTCTATCACTCAACATTTTTTTATGAATGATCTCCCCACCTGTTGATTCAAGTTCAATTTTTTTCCTTGTCTCCGAGCTCCACCTGTTCCCTCAAGAACCTATCATCTTTGTCCCACCATCCACCTGAGCAATTGCCCTCCCTAGTTCCTCTACTATGACAACTTTGAAGAATGCAAATCATCTTATCACCCTCTCTCTCTAGCAATGTGCCAATCACTTACCACCCTCATTCTCATAAATAAGCTAAGCAGCTCCAACACAAATATTTCATCAAGAAGATTGAAGACATGGGGAGATCCACCCCTTTTTATCATAGTCGATCGTACTTCCAACCAGAATCTATTCTTCTCCATTTCAAAAGAACCAAATATAGTATAAGGGTACCACTAAATGGCAACTAACCCATGGTGACCCACTGGTCACACACACAGACAACAAGATGCTAGTTGGAATTATTTACTAAATCATACTATTAAATCGATCTAAAAGACCAGGCTCATTAATAGTTAAGAGGGAACCTAATGTTTCTTCTAGATACTGTCACTAAAAAACAGATTAACTTGAGCCTCAAATTACGTTATTCAAAGTAAGGGTATATGTAAATTTTATCAAAGATTGAGGCCATTGTCAATTAAGCGAGCTTCATGATAAGAACAGAAGTACTACCTCTTTCAACTTCATTACCGCAATTTTAAATGTTTTCAATTAATATTTAAATTCAAGAAAAAGCAAGAAGGCTTAGAAAGTTTGGTCAGTCACTATAACTGCATGCGACATTAGAAAGAAGAGTGAGCTTACGTGTCAGTGATGAAGAGGCTAACAAGCTTTGGTGGCACATAATCAAATGAAGGATTGACAACATGAAGAAGAGGAGCACCACTGCCACATCCAAAATCCATGCAATCCGAGAACTCCCCAAAATCCAGCAGTTCAGATGGGGATTTAAGATCATTTAGCAAAACCTCTGGATTGTGTGGATACAAGGGGCACAACTGCCATATAGACAACAGAATTAAAAACAAGGGTGCAAATGGTGTCATCATAAATCAACCAACACACTACATCACAAATTGGAATTAAGCATTAACGCTCCAGAAAAGAATATGGATGAAAATGGTACTTGTCAATGGAAAAGGACACAATAAAAAACTGAAACTAACAGTTGCATGCTGTCAACCTTGTCTTTTCAATTTTGTCCATCTAAAATTTTACATCAGAATTCCCATTTCTTGCAGTTTTTGGGTAACTTGGATGTGAAAACTTTTTGAAAAGAAACTAGCATACAATCATTTCAAAATTTGACTTCAATTGTCAGTCCACGTCACGTCAACAAAGTGATTGCAATGTACATTAATTTTCTCTTACAGTAATTCTTGTAGTGTGCATGAATCAACACATCCTATAACAATCACACTATGAAAGTGCATCCATAAAGAAAAGTTTATAATTTTTATTTGACAGGCAAAGAAAACACATCAAAGGAAAAATAATGCATATCTAGGGGATTCGCTGGCAGCTATCTTAAAGCGAGAACAATTTCCAAATTCAAAAATCTACCTTCATTGACAAATGAATGTCATGAAATAAGACCAGTGTTGGGAAACCCATTACTCATAGGTGGAAAAAAATAAAACTAAAACTGAAGAGAAAACAGCCGAGTTACAAAAAAGTATGCAGTTTCTCTACCTGACCATGTAAAAAAACTAGTCTAGGTGATAAGGTGATAATGTTTAGTATTCAAATTGAAGCCGTTACTGTCCAGCTACATCCAACATCTGCAATGCGCAAATCATGTGGCTGCAATGACAGAGACATCCCAAATCAAACCAACATGGATATGCACAATGTAACAATTTCTGCATCCTCTTGCAAAGCAGTCTGCCACACTCAACCTCCAACCCATAAATAATGTCAACGTGACTAAATCTGGGATATCATCAAAAGATCCATAAAACCAAACCGTATGTCGAAGATGGATAGGAGATAACCAAAATTCATTGAACGATCAACAAAGAGATAGGGAAAGAATTCCCAATAGATATAGCCGAACAGCTAGCCCCCTCTTTCAAGAGAAATGAAAAACTTATTAGCTTCCCTGACAATACATGTAAACAAAATGTTTGAAATTGAGGCAATGTTCTGAATCTTTTTCTTTTCTTTTCTTTTTTTGAAGGATTACAACTCAATGTTCTTTCTGAATTTCATTGAAAAAAAAAAGGATAATTTCCAAAGAAGCAGCTCAAGCAATAACATTAGAGTAATCCCCTTCCACAATCGAAGACCTAGAAAAATCTTTAGCAAAGAGGCACAATCTCCTCCCATCACCATCCCAAACCTCACCACTCCCACTATCATTTACCTCCTCCCATGCTTAGCTAAAACACAGACAAGTACATCCATCCCTCATCAATTTTGACTCCACAGCAGCACCGAAGCTCATGCTCATTAGCATTCCTCCACCACCATCTCCTTCGTCTATTGATTACCCACAACACTACCCCCCTTAATTTAGGCTTTAAGATCTCCTTTCTAAGAAAAAGTAAATCATGGAAGGGTACTGCTCATGCCCAACAGAACTTCTCTACAATATACTCAGTCTTTCAGCTACATCAGATAATACATCCTGTAAAGATAGATACATAATAAATCCAAAAAATCCATTAGTTATCTTGACCACGGTCGCCCCGCAATAAAGCAATATATTCCCCCTATCAAAGTATCAAGTAATAAATTGCCTCAAGCGTCTATCACTAGATCCCAATCCTGATCACCGGCACCTTCATCCTTCAGAGGTGTAATAGGTTTTTCATTAACCAAGGCCAGACCTTACAAGACCTCAACCCAGAAACATATTTTCAAGTTATGGATATTCACCCCATACTACATTTTCTATCATTTAATTATTGATTTGGCACAAGTCCAATTGCTACGGTAAAGGTAGAGAAGCATGACCAGTTGGCATTCAAGACCCTTCGCATAGAGTGTTCAATAAGCTTCCAACAATCTGAAGATGATCAAGGAAAATTACAAATGAGGACTCCTTGTATAAACCTAGGAACATTCCCAACTCCTTCCATCAATGGCTAGGATGGCACCATGTGGCGATCATCCAAAGGCTAAAAATGCTCTAGAAAAGAATCCTTCTAGAATACTCTACACCACTCTCTCTACAAGACTCCACTAAAGAACTCTAGAACATTGTAGATATCTCACACTATTCTACACAACTCTACATGACTCTAGAACTCTCTACAATTCTCTACTATGTACAACCACTAGTGTACAAGATAACCACAAATTGGCTAAATCCTTAATTTAGCTCCTTGTGAATGATCAGTCCATGACATCTAGCTTTTCCTTCATTCAACTTTTGTCTTCCAAAACCCCGAAGAAACACCAACTTTATCACCTCTTTTGTCATGCACAACTCCAAAAAATACCAGTTGGCCCAGCTTCCATAAAGAACTGTCATTAGAATTTAGAAATCCCTCCAGTGGTTCAACTCATTTAACATTCAAGCCATGAGACAAGAAGTGATCATTAGCATGCAAAGTCCAATTTCGATTGATATGTAAAACCACAAGAAACTTTTCTAAGAAGACCCCAAGTAAAGATCCACTTTGGCACTTCCCATCATCTTGAAAATTTCATCAACAGACATCCTATTTTTCCTTCCAAACCTCCCGTACAAGAGTAAATGGAAGCACTCTCGAAAGAAGGTGGCCCCATCCTTCAAATATTCTTTTTTTTTTTCCGAAAGGCCCTATCCTTCAAAATATGCCAACTGGAAAAGAGGCAATTAAGTCTCAATAAGCAGTTATAGCCTCGATGAGCTAGTAGAGACTGTCGTGTGTGTGAGTGATCCAGGGTTCTGTCCCTGGTAGTGTTAACTTTCGAAAAAAGAAAAAGTTAACACACCAAAATAGCAAAAACTTCCTGCTAGCATTGCAATGACCATGGTAGACTTCCCAACGTTGTAGCTCAAAATCCATCTTTCCAAAACAAAGGATATGACAAGGCGTCTAAAAATTTGCACCCTTAAGGTCCAACTATGGAACCACCCACTTCAGGGCCGAACCAGCCCATCAAGCTTCAGGCCTAGTCTGTCATGGTTCATAATGGGACCCTACAATCCTAGGGCCATCAATTCAAGTTCTAAACAGGTAGGGCAAAATTAATAATTGGGATAACTCAGATCAAGCTCATTGGTCTTTCAAATCAGGTCAAGTAAGATTAAGCATGGGTCATGACAGTGATAACAATCATTTATCCAACACATGGACGCACTTGCACTCATCCTCCAATGGGGCAGCCTCGAAGCATTGTTCCAGTTGCCAAAGGAAATTTCCAACTCCATAGTGTCCCTCGATCAATTGAAGGTCCTAGATTCCAGTGTTTATACCTTCATTGTTCCACAATGGCCATACTCCAATTGGACATGGCCCTTTTCCATAAGGCCCAATGCCCTCTAATCTAATCAAAATGTTGCTTTAGCATGGTGAGAGACTCCATCGCCATCACCTGGAATGCCTCCCTCTCTCAAAGCTAAGTTCCCATAGTCAAGGTCCTTAACGATGCGGCCTATCGATTCAAGCTGCTCCTGCCCATCGCCCATGGCAAGCTCCACCTATGCACGCTATGCCTCCAACATTGCCATCACGTAATGGGACCTCTTCCTCTTTGGCCTGTCGGCACCAACCCCCTCATTCTCATGCATGTGCTTGTTGTTGATCACCTCAGGTGCCATTGAAGAATGTCTATATCAGACTAGCACTCCAAAGATTACTAAGGATGGTCACAAATGAATTGAGAACCCATCCTCCATATACATACCTAGGAACTTTCTAGACTCTCTCCATCTGGCGATCATCCAACAGTCACAAACACTCTAAAAGCCTTCTAAAATACTTTACACTAATCTTTCCAAGGGACTCTTCTAGAATAACTCTAGAACACACATGTAGATATTTCTGAATGGGTTGGGCACAGACTTAACAAACTACTCATCAAGTCGGGCTCAGGCCTAAAACGTCTCACAAGCAAGGTTCAAGTCAGCTCAAGCTTTAGGCTATGTATTTGTGGGTTAGGCTCAAGCTAATGCAAACCCCACCTAGATCCAACACATTGACACCCCTACAGCCACCCTACCCAAGGCCAAAAGGACATGTTCCAAAGGTCATCAAACTAATAACCACGATCACTTCAAAAACCTTTTTTATTTTGGTAATTTTAATGTCCCCGAGTAATACATTTATATTATACTTCTAAGACACAACTCGGGTGGGTTGGACATGGATCATATTGAGGATCAACCCAAGCCCAATCTGACCTCAAGAGGACCAACCCACAACCCGATTTGACCTGAATTCCAACCCGAACCCAACAAGTCCTCTATACTCAACCCAACCCAATCCAAATACATGTAATTATTCTTGACCCAACCTAACCCGAATATGCACAACCCAAACCCAACTCAAGGACCATGACAACCTGACCCGAACTGGTGTACCCAAGTTGCAACACTAATTACTACCCCCCGCCCGCAACCTTCCTTTTTACATGGGCTCCTGGATATCAACCATGGCAAAGGCTCACATTGACAACACTAACAAGACGGCATGGCCAATTAGAACCATCACAAGGATGCCCCAAGGGGCAAGCAAGCAAGGTAGATTGAGGAGCATTTCCCAGGCTGTTGTTGAGCATGAGTGACACGTGGTGCCAACATCATAGATATGTCACATTAATTGGAGGTCTTGACAATTACTAAAAAAACTTAAAAGAGGCCTTAACATCAGCTCCAAACTTATGGTCCATTCACCATTCAGATACACTACGATGCAATCCTGAGCCTTCTGCTCTCTTCTTACATGTCACTTTCACCTTATCATACCACATTTTTACCAGTTACACAAGAAAAGACTCAAAAGAAATAGCACACAATCAAAAGCAACAATCTAGAAGAGGCCCCACATAGGACTCTAGAAGACAAGAAACTAGTTTATTACTAACATCACATCAGCCTTCATCTCAAAACTAAATCAAGACCTACAAACAAGCAAAGCTAGAGAATGCAAGTAGCAGTGATGCATGAGCCAAAAAGGAAATCTCATTGCAGAAGCACAAAGAATTAGCTCAGTCCCAACTGTAAAGACAGCCTGCAGTATTCTCATTAGCAAACTGTGATAAACTGACACCCAGTGTCAAACAGGCCACACAATCAACCCTCAAACTAGGCATGTGAAACAGTTGTCAAAGTATACCACCATACCTTATGACTACCAGCAACCACAACAAATGGGACAGCATGCCTTTGAGCTGCAAGCGCAACCATATTCAACCCAACAGGTGCTATCACCCCACCATTAGCCATAATTGCATGAGCTCCAACAATCACCTTTGTAAATAAAGATTTCAAGTTATAAAAAAAGAAAAGAAAGAAGAATCACAAATAAGGGAAAATTGCCATTACAACTTACCATGTTTACTCGAGAAATCATCGCAAAAACTGCTGAATCAGTAATAACCGTGGTTTGTAGACCTTTTGTGACCAACTCTTTAGCAAGTACATGCCCCTGGTACCTAATGGATAATACCAAGAGAAGATCAAAACAATCCAACCTCACGGGTATCTTCTCACAGTTCTGTCTCTCTGTGTGTGTGTGCGTGTGTGTGCGTGTGTGTGTGTGAGAGAGAGAGAGAGAGCACTATGTGCAGACCTTGGAGCACCCTCAGCAACGAATACCCGAAAAGATCGTTTTTTCTCCTTTGCTGCACAAAGGAACTCCATCACTGTTCTTGAACGGCCCAATGTTAATATTACCTCACTGATAAAACACATGGAAATTATGATGATGGTCTTGGACGCAGTACTAATTGCAGCTGAAATGAAAGTTAGCAGCAAAAACATCTACAATGGTATTCAAATGGTTATGCATTGGCCTAAATATCTCTCCTGAAAATATCAGAGAACCACTCCCGCATTTTCTAAACATGTTAAAAGCACTTCAAGAACGGCTAAAGCTGCACTTGGCTCATGGATATTTCAGCAGCAAAAATACATAATTTGTGATTTTGGAAATTTCTCATTTTAGTAGAATATTCCAAAAATCCTGGAATGGGTGTCTTTTGTGTTGTATTCAAAATAAAACTCTTCGATGTCCAGGCAAGTAGCATTACATGATTTTTGGAAATTATACAAAGCATAGAGATCTCAAGGAGTGAATTATTTCTACTCACACCCTAAGCTAAACATAGCCTGAGACAGCATTCACCAATTAAGTTTTGCAATATGCTTTTTATGATTTTACAATAGATGGGAGCATTATAAATTGTTAGCTACTTTAGCAACTTGAAATTACAAATACAGCATAGAAATATTTCTTACCAAAATAATAAATTCTTAAATGAATCATTTCCAAACTTCGTGTTAGAAAAGACAAAACAAGTATAGCTAAAAATTAAGGCAAGGCACATGCTACACAATAAGCACAATTTGTCCCCAAAAGATGGAATAAAGCAAAAAGGCATGTCTCTTGAAGGTGGAATAGAGATGAGAAAGCTTACCCCTAGTTAGGAGTGCAGAAACGCTATGTTCCATGCACGTGCATCCCATGTGTAGCCGTCCATGTTACACAATAAGCACAATTTGTCCCCAAAAGATGGAATAAAGCAAGGAGGCATGTCTCTTGAAGGTGGAATAGAGATGAGAAAGCTTACCCCTAGTTAGGAGTGCAGAAACGCGATGTTCCATGCACATGCATCCCATGTGTAGCCGTCCATGTTCAAACCCACCCCCCATGTACCCATGCATGTGACCATCAATCTTCAAGTGCCCTACATGTGCCACACCCACATGTGCCACCATCCAGTGTTTGAATTATCTCTAATATTATCTTTATCTCAAACTCGGTGATACCGATAACACTGGTAGCGATACCGATAACAATGGTAGTATCAGAAATTCCGGGTATTAGTAATGTATCGCTAAGTGATACCGATAATGCTGGTAGTATCTGAAATTCTGGGTATTAGTAATGTATCGCTAAGTATTGCCAACTTATCAATATCACTAATGTAATCTAATCGCCAATATTTTCAACTATGTCAATTCTAAGTGTCGCTTGTATTGCCAATGCGTCAATATCGCCAATATTTTTTACTATGTAAATTCTAGGTAGTGCTTGTATCATAAGTGTATCGGATGATATTTCAATAATAAACTCTTGTTTCAAATTTTTTTCGTAGGCACATGGTTGTATTTAGTGTTCAATTTGTCATTAATAATATTGATAATATCTCAATATTATCGATATCGCAACACGTGCGATACTGAGACCACAATCTTTCGTTTCCTTTCCAATTGATGATGATTTCTTGGTGAAAGATCATGTGTTGTTGATAATTTGCAGTATCAATGGATGTTTGGAAGGAAGCTTGGATGGTTAAATAGGCCAAATGGGATGGTTGGACTGATTTCTTACAACAGCACCTGCTTTTAAAGCCTCATTAAATGGAAACTTGTTGTGTATGCATTCTTTTTGCAATTTTTTTCATTTCCAAATATGCAAATATATCTATTTTAACATCTCTTGAAGTTTTGATGAAAATTCCACCGTTTTTCCCATGTTTCCCCACATTTTCGGTTATCAACGATATTATCGGCAATTTCGATATTGTTTCCATATCCCTGTCCAGCGAAACTTGTAGCGATACTGATACTTCAAATACTACCACCATCCATCTTAAGCTCCCCACAGCCCACATGTGCCACAACACATTTCTACTCCTGTTCCAAGGTGTTTGACAAATAGTTCACTAGTACAAGGCAGTCAATCCAAGATAGCGTGAGTCTGACAATCATCCAAAACACAACTTTGCTTGCATCTAAATGGCCCCCATCTCATTCAAATGTCACACAATACAAGCAATCAACACTTTAATTTTCCCACACTTACATTGTAATTTTAAAGAGTGATAAAGAGATAAATTCAGATTTTCCCAATTTCTTCCATTTTCACCTTCAAAATCGATATTTTTTGGCTTGAAATCCATATAAGTGCATCAAACTCATTCATAATATGGATTGATTTTGTAGAATATGGCAATATACCACTGATGTGTACATCAATACTTGCAAAATATTGCTACTGTAGATTGATACAACCCCCCCCCCCCCCCCCCCCCCCCCCCCCAAAAAAAAAAAAAAGAAGAAGAAGAAGTTCTATATCGATAAAATATGACACCAATTGTGTTGCTCGATACTATTGGGGTATTGAATACTACATGCTATCAATACTCCATTTTGGAAAGAGAAAGGGTTAATGTCGTTGTTACCCTAAAGAATCTCTCCGCCTCATATTCCAATGGAAAATTGCACAAAATGGAGTTCCACTCTATCTTTTGAATGCTTGTTGGGATCAACGATCACCATTCATCCCTATACTATTTCTTGCAATTGGACAAAGACATTGTTGAGATAAGCCATCCCCAATAAACAGGGATGAAGACTACTTGTCCTCTTTAGGGTTGTATCTTCTTTGATGACAATACGAGTCCTTCCCTCAAACACTTCCCTCCAGAGTTTGGGTGAAAAAACATAAAGCAACGGAACCGACTTAGGAACACTGCCTAGAGGTCCCTTCTCTTCCATTGATGCTTTTGAAAATCTTGGTAGGGATTATGCCTCTAACCTTCATCCATGCAAAATTTTTTAAGATATCATATCATCCATTATATTTCTCAGAAAGAAGAAGAAGAAAGTAAGTAAGAAAGAAAGAAAGGTATCATTCATCCTTGTTCCTCGAGCTAAGTGTATAGATTGTTGCGTACCTCTTTCCTTCAAGGCATCGGCCAAGAAATCCAATCCCTAGACTTGATCAACTTTAGCTAAAGTTACAATCAGCTTCAAACCAACAACTTTCTTCCCATGAAGAATGTTGTTCACTTTCCGAGCTTTGTTCATATATTGGAATCGCATAAAAGCAATCATCCAAAGTGCGTTGGTTACCATATTTCGGGGGAACCCCTTCATCTCACAATTTTTATTTCTGGAAATATGGAGCTCCTTTAAAGGTTGCCTCGGTCACTCACTCACTTGGTTGTTGGGGAGAAATAGAATATTAATAGTGGACAATCTTCATATAAAAAGGAACGGAGCATGCGGGACTTGGAGTCAAGGGATCATCTCTTCATCCACTACCCATATGCTACTAGGTAGGGGTGCACACGGGTTGGTTCGGTCCGGTTCTGGGGTGAAACCGGAACCGAACCGTTCCTAATGGTTCTAGGATTTTCGGAACCGGAACCGGACCGTTAGCACCCTAGAACCGATCCAGAACCGGACCGTTGTAAAATCCAACCCAATTGGTAAAACCCACCATATAATCTACTAACACAAAACAAATGAGCACCACTGTGAAGGGTTAAGAATGATAAATATTTATCAAAACTTTTCCACAAATGGAGTCACGCCCTGTAGTGTGTTTAAAAATTGTTTCAGAAATATCCCCAGCTTGACCTCTTCCTGCATTTTTGAGATGATCGTCATGCTTTCCATGTCCATACATTTAGTTCCTTTTTTACAGGAGACATTTGACATAGGGAGAAAACTATAGTTTTAAGGCTTATCTACCGTACATGTGGCACGCATGAACATCAAGTCAGATTGTCAAAATTCTGGAGCCCATTATGGATCATTCTAACAATCCAACTGTGGCCATCTAAATGATGGTTGAAAGAAATGATTAGCAGTCAAATTCAAGGTCAATATCGAATAGTTAGTATATGTTGATCAGTGTAGTTTTTAGATAGGCTTCATCCCAAAAGAGGCACCACATCAAACATCCAGCTCAATGTACATGTACATGTACACTGCTTCTGGGGCCTGGGCAACTGCACACAAACGGCGAGAGAGAGGGAGACGGCGAGAGAAAGAGAGATATATAGAGAGAGAGAGAGCGAGAGACGAGATTGGGCATGGGCTAGGCAGCCGCACGCAGATAGGGTAAGAGACGACGTGAGAGAGGGAGACGGCGAGAGAAAGAGAGATAGGGTTTTTTGTGTTTTTTTTTTTGTTTTTTTAATCTTAAGTTCGGATCAACGGATTGGATCCAAGGTTCGAGTCAACAGTTCGGATCAACGGTTCGATTCACAGTTCGGTTCAATTCTACATGCCCCTAAACCGGAACCAAACCGTATCCAACGGTTCTTGAAATTTTGGAACCGGAATCGAAACCGGCGCAGTCTAGAACCGGACCAAACCGGACCGTTGGATCGGTTCCGATCCGGTTACACGGTTCTACCGGTTTGATGTGCATCCCTACTACTAGGGTATGGGAGCTCTTTCTCAAAACTCTTAACATCTCTTGGGTCATGTCGGAATTAATGCCTTTCTTGCTAGCGACATGGCATGAAAGTGGAGTTGGGAAAGAAGGAAAAGCAGTTTCGCAATTAGGGGCAATGGTGTGCCTATGGGCCATTTGAGGATAAAGGAACAGCAGGTGCTTTGAAAACAAAGCGGTTGCAACGGAGGCAGTCTTTCGCAAGGCAACTCGCTGGGTGCTAGAATGGGCAGCACGATTTAAGGAGCTAGATATTTGTATCCTCCTCACCCTTTTGGGGCGGTAATCTGATATTGAGTGCTTAGTTTTTTTCTTTTACTGTATTCTTTTCCGACTGTGGCAGCTTCTCAATAAAATAGCTACCTTTTAAAAAAAAAAAACCTTTCTCCAAAATCTCTCCATATTCCTCGAAGGATGTATCCTTTTGTTCTCCATGCCAGATCACATTTGCATGCAAAAACTAAAAAGGGGCCTTTGAATTTCTTTTCCTTGCACCTTTCGCTCCCCTTTGTCGTCCTCTTCTTCAACCAAAATGTTCACTTGAATTAGAGAAACTCTTCTCTGCTTGGCCATATCTATAGTACACTTAAACATTGTGTAAATTTCCTATTGAGGAGCCATCAACACTAAGCTTCCAAACCCCTAAAGGCAAACATTTCCATCAGGCCCTAATATATTGATTTAAAGAAGCATTACGAACCACCCCCAATTTCTAATAACATCGACAGCTGAAATTCTTTTGAATTTTTTCCTTGATAATGACTATTTGACAATGGTACTTTCTAACCTCTCGATGATCTTCAACGCAAAAAAACTAACACCCGTCAATACAATTGTCCATTTCCCTACAACATCCTAGCAAAGCAAAAGGAAGCACGTGCCCGAGGTTCACCCTCCTTTAGGGGCTCAAACACCCAACTTCATAAACTTCTTTGAGATTCTCTTGAAACACTCAGAGCTATAAAAAATGATTAGGAAAGCACCTTAGATTTCTCATGCCACTTCAAAATGAATGAAAGGGCAAGGGGAAGGCCCAAAGGGGCGTGGGTGGAGGTAGTAAGAAAAGACTTGATGAACTATGGTCTAACTGAAGGTATGGCCCTTGATAAGGTGGAATCACGGAACAGGATTCATGTAGCCAACCCCAATTAGTTGGGTTAAGGCTGAAACGATGATGGTGACAATGATGATTATGTGACTTCAAAATTAATGAAAAGTGCTTAGTGGTCTATTTTACCTGTTCTTTAAATGATCTAGGTTGAGGATTTTGGTAGTCATAGCTGGCTAAGCAAAATCCCCCACCTTAGGAGGGATTAGAGAGCCCCAAATCAAAGCACGCAAGCAAAACACCTTTAATCATAAGGGCTTTGAAGAATAAACTAGCAAAGAAATCACCAATGGAGTTTCATCTCCCACACTAAGTGTTCTCCCCATGCGACACCACAAAGCATACTCAAATGTTCACATAGTACCATGAAGTCTGCAATTTCAGAAAAAGTAGGCAGCTTGTTTAGCAAAGGGACTCACTTCATTGTTGGGTATGGTAACAGGGTCTAGTTCTGGGAAGGATGTTTGGATTGGAGACACCCAGTTAGCCAATTTTTCCCATCTTTATTCTCATAAGAAATTGCTAATGAGGCTAATGTTGCAGGCTGTCATGACGACATGGGGGGTTCCATAATGTGAGGTGTCGTTCTTCAAAGGAATTTCAATAATGGGGAAACGAGGAGTTTATCATTCTCAATTCTTCACGATGCACTAGTTTGTCTAAGCTTTGTGAATCTCTCTCTCTCTCTCTCTCTCTCTCTCTCTCTCTCTCTCTCTCTCTGTTTTCTTTTTTTTTAGGAAACCGATAATCCTTGCTATCCATGCACCAATATGCGGAAAGCCCCAGTTCTTCCCAAGGTTCAAGCCTTCGTGTGGATTGTGACAACTTATAAAATCCTAACTATTGACAATCTTAAGAAGAGGAATATGGTGATGCTTAATGTATGCTTTGTGTGGGAAAGATGAAGAACGTCTTCCCTCATTGTCAGTCCACGCAAATCGTTTGGGACTGTTTCTTTGAGATGCTCGAAGTTCAGTTGTCTGCTTATAGGTCCTTTTTTATGCTATTGTTGGCCCATCCATTTGTCCATTTTCAAAGTGTGGAAAACTTGTTTGGAACCTATTACCTTTCACAATTCTTTAGGGAATTTGGAGAGAGGGAATTGCTAGAATATTCCATGGCAAAGACTCCTCTCTTGTATCTCTTAGGAGCTCCACTGTGTCTTTGGTTTTTGGGTGGCTTCTTGTATTACCCGGATTTTCAGGGACCTCTTTTGAACTTTAAAAATCCTACCCTACAGATGCATTATACATCCGTGCATGAAAGCATACCCAGAGAAACAAATGCTCTATGATGAGTGACAATATGATGAAGCATGGAAAGACTAACAAAAAACAATAATTATAAAATAAAAATAAATAAAAATAAAAATAAAAAATGCACACATCACTCGACATTGATGTCTCAAGTTCAAGCTAAACTTACCTACCAAAAACAAACTACGTGCACAAACGGAGATGATTGAGTGAGACTGAGACTGACACAATTTGTGGAATGATGACTATGCCAACTGGCACGTTTGACACTTACTCCAAACCAAACCAAGACAATTAGAGACTATATGCACCTCACATACAGAAAAGGAATTTAAGGGGATCGATCAATGTTATCTATGAAGTATAGGCTATAGAGGGAGAATACTTCTGATGAATGTGCTCCACTGCTTGTTCAGCAATCTGTTCATGGCAAGTATCAATGTCTTGTATCAGTTCATTGATAGCTTCAATAACATCATGCTTTAGTTTCCGGGTCCTTGAGTTCCTGTCACCCGCTGCAAAAGGAGAGGGTATCATGCAACATCAAGGTCCTGTAAACCATTTCAAGTATCCAAGGGTTGAAAGCCATGACAATTAATACGGTGGAATTTCTACAATTTCAATGTTCACATAGTCACTTTAATTACCAAAAGAAAGTGAATAGTCAACACTGAAGGAACTGAATTCCTGAGGCAATAATAAGCTATCCATCTTTGGATATTCACTATGAAATTAGATTACCTTCAATAAGCCCAACAAAGAAAAGCAAGAGGTGAATGCATGGATGGCTTTTACATTATATTTTACAGGGAATAAAATATTGGATAGCTTACATTTGCTTTTTCCTTCAGAGTCGCCACCTGAAGAAGAAGTGTGAGGATCAGCTGCCGAGTCAGGTATATCCTCAAGAAGGGTCTGCAAAGATGGTGCACGCAAAGTGCTTCTGGAAGCAGCAGCTACAGCTGCTGCAGATAGCACTGGCTGGTCATCTCTATCAGCATCATCTTCATCATCACTTCCAGCAGATAAATTTAAGCCTCCAATAGCAGTTGTTGCTAAAGATAGATCTTCCTCTCTAATTATATGCAAGACACGCCTCACAATGTTCCCAACAGCGAGTTCTGCAATCACATTACCCAAAGGCAACACAGTTATAGAATATAACCCAAGGACACAAACCCATGTAATTGGAACACAAAATTGTGCATCGGTGCCAGACATGGCAACCACAAATCATGGTTTAAAACATCATCCGGTACAAGTAGGTTTGGTCGAAGTCTTATCAGTTTCGGTACAGAAAAAAAATGTGTCAGCAGACTGAAATGGGACCGAAACAAACTGATAAGGGGAGAGTCAAAACGGTTTCACTCCCCTGGTGCGTCACATGCCAAAACTGCTATTTAAATACATGCCCCATGTAAACTCAATTACAAATGCATTCATGCAACTGCAGGTTAGATTGTTAAAAAGTACCATTTTTTAATACCACATATACAGCAGCCTACACAACAAAGTTGAAAGGTCGAGTTTTGCAGATTATGCCACATTGATCATCTTCGTGCTCATATATTAATAACAACAACAATACATCTTTTTCACTAGTTGATAGAAAAACAATATTTGCCAGTCTCTGTCAACATAATTTCATGACAAGAAATTGTCATCTATTATAAAATGATTCCTTAATTCGGTAAGGAAAAAACATACCAACAGGGTTCGCAGCAATTAGCTGCTCTCCTACTGCCTTTACAGCCTCTATCAGAGCCGAAGCCTGGTTTGTATGCGGAACTCTCTGCTGAGAGATCACCGATCGAAGCAGAACGGCCGTGTGTCTAGCTGTCGCATGTGATCCCTCGATCTTGCTGCAATTCAAAACATAAACAAGATTACATGGTATTATATGATGTTTGATAAAAAGATGTGTTTTATTGTTCGACCCCAGGAACAGTGCAGGCAGGGTGCATCTTTAGTAAACTAAGTAAGCCATCCATCCAGTGGGCCTCATCATGGGATAGCCCATGCCACAGTATCTCCCCAATCAGATTATCCTAGCCATCCAATTACTCTCTGCAAATGGTCAGTTACAGCGAATGGTCTGCATTCAATTGGGAATTATCAGACATATTGGATAGTCCAATGTGAACGAATATTGGGGTATCTCCCATCAACAATGTGCCCCACCATATGGACTGTTCGGATAACTAAAAGGTGAGCCACATCGCATGCATACAGTTTCTTTGATAAGCAAATTGCTCGATCGAACAATGCATATTTCCTCTTACAGCTCTAACACAAACTCAGAAAGCGATATCTGGACCCACACTGATTGACACATAAACCCTCTATTTTCTACTTTTGGTAATGCATATGTGAAGCAGGACAATTAACCACTTGCTCTAAAAGCTCGAACTGTTAGACCATGGTGAATTAATCCCTTTATCTCATAGCCCAGGCCCCACATCTCATGGGTTAGGACCTTGGCCGAACCCCCCTTGTGGGCCCCAAATCACATGGGTACATAAGAGCCACCCGCCTCACACGGGTGGGGCCCGCCTCACACGGGCCACCCACCCCAAGTGTGTCCCCGCGTCCCACAGGCTACCCCACTCGAGCCTGGTGTGAAAATGCCCCTGCATTAATGTGTAAAGTTTGTACTATTGTATAAGAAAAATTACATAGGATTGTGTATCTATCAATATGGGTGGGTGTATATATTGACTCCCAATGAAATTTCAGGTGGAAAAAAATGAAATTTACACCCCTGTTTTTGACACCTAGACCCCAGACATCCATAGACATTGCAATGATTGGAAGCAGAATATTATAAGAAAATAGAGATGGGAAATCTCAGAAGAATGAGGAAACCAAGTTACCGTTTCTTGAGCTTGGCGACGAACTCATTAACGAGAGCATGCGTGTCTGGCATGGTTGAGAGACCAAATCGACGGCTGAGATTCCGCTCCGCAGAGTAGAATTAACTGTTGTGTGATCGGTTGTAAGATAAAAGGATTCTGGAAAAGGTAAAACCCTAGTTTTGGGTTTGTGAGAAAGAAGAACGGGGAATTCTCAGAGAGAGAGATTTGGTTCGGCGAGCAGGGATTTTGGGGATGGGGTTTTGAGGTTAGCTAGCCCCACACGCACCTTGACGCACAGAACACGTGTCAAACAGGCAAGCGTGTGAGAAATCTGGGCACTAGGTTAGGTGGACCACACTAGTAATACGAAATCAGGTGCCTCCGACCGATTTTTAATCCCTCCCCACCATGGATGCAAGTCAGCGACTCGGCGTTTGCATCTGAAAACTGGGCGCGGATTGCGTACTACCCCACCAGGAGTAGAGACGGATTATCCTGGCAGGGGCTCTGTGGGGCCCACCATGATGTATTTATGTTATCCACGCCGTCCATCCAATTTGAAATATCATTTTATGGCATGATTCAAAAAAATAAGGCAGATTAAAGGACCAAGTAAACCACGCGACAGGAATAGTGGTGACATTGGTACCCACGGTTGAAAGCTTTCCTAGGCCACGGTCATGTTTATTTGCCATCCAAACCTGTTCGTAAGGTCAGACAGCCGATGAAGATGAAACATAAATATCAGCTGGATCCAAAACTTCTATACTCCATCAGGTCATTTAAGAATAGGTGATCCATCCTTACTTATTCATGTGGTGTGGTGTGGTCGCACGTAGGCTTAGTTTTGGCCATGCCTTAATATGATTTTGGAAAGACAAGTCCGTATAAAACGCATACATCAAGGATTCACATAGCTCTTCCTAGGAGAGTCTGTCTCTGATTAGGTGGTAGCGGGCTAGTACCAAATTGGTTCCCTCAAAATGGAAGTGAATTGCCTCTTACCAAGCATGATGCCCAAAGCAATGTGGGGCCAAGGAATGTCTTGTCAAATTCACTTCATTCATTGATTTCAAAGACTAATATAACAAGGTTATAAAAATGGGCCATCCAAGACTCAATTGTAACATAGAATCAAATAGCAAGAACATGAGCATACGTTGTTGGCACTTTCCTATAGTTATATGCCATCAAACACTTAATGGAGGTTATTAACGCTTATAAACTGCATGATATAGTTGTGCGTAAATCAGGTCAACTTGATTAACTCACTGGACTTGGTTGGATAAAGCTTGGTTCGACTCAGCTCGAAGCTGGGTTTGGATTGAGTCGAGCTAAATTTTTGGAGCTCGTAAAAATTTGAGCTAAGTACGAGTTGGATTGAACTCGACTCGACTCGGCTCGGTCCTTGGCCTAGAACCCAACTTAGGTCAAGTTCATTTTGTTTGATCCGATATAAATACCGGTCAATCATTCAGAACTCTAATTTGAAAAAATAAAAACCCCTCTTAGCCATTTCTCCTCTCTGTCCAACGCACGTTCATAACCCATCCTCCTTTTCTCCACTCTGTCTAGTGCCCATCCGACGGCTAGACCCTAACCTACCACTCCACCTATTTCTCTCTTCCCCTCTATCCGAAGCCCTGACCAATCCCTACGATCCGGCGCTCGCCAAGCTCAAGCCCTCTTACGGTACTCTTTCACTCACTCTCTCTCCTCCTTTCTCTCTACCTGTCACTTCCCCTTGCCCTGCTGGCCATTGTCCATGACTAGCAACCCGATCTCAAAAGTCAGCTCAAAAAGCATAAACTTAAACTCGACTTGAGCTGGCCCGAGCTACTGACCAAATTGGAGTGAGCTGAACAATCAAATTCAAAGACCAAGTTGAGCTAACTTCAAGCTGAAATTAGCTATTGGTCAAGCCAAGTTGAGCACTCAACTCACTTGATTCGACTCATATACAACTCTACTACATACGCAAATATCATCCTCATACAAAAACTTCTATCGCCCCAGGGCATTCAATCCTTACAATTTAGTATGGTATGGCTCACATGAGTTTTGAAATTGCCTGAATTTTAAATTCCTGTCTTATTATGGTATTTCATAACAGATGGATGGAGTAAGATTTGTCACGAGCATCTTTGTGACCTTGTAGAGGCCAGGCAAAGGTATATATATGAACCCGGGGTGGGGAAATCTGCGCATGAGATGTGGATTCGGTACCCCTCCCACCAATAACTAGCTAGATAGAAGGTCTGCCCATTGTGATATATATGTTTTATATATCCAAGCCATTTATTCTTTTTGAAAGATTATTTTAGTACACAAACTCAAATTTGTGATATGTATGTTTTATCCTAGCCATTCATTCATTTTGAAATATTATTACAGGACATAAGCTTATAAAGGTGGATTGAAGGCTAGAGTTGACCACACCATGGGACCCCACCATTGAAGCCTTCCTAAGATTCATTATAATGTTTATTTGTCATACAACCTGTTCATGAGATCACGTAAATTTAAGTGAAAACATAAATATCAACTTGACCCATAACTTCTGTTACCGAAAGATTTTAGAGAGAGGCATTTAATCCTCACGGTTTTTTTAATGAATGGTTTACTCGAGCATTTGATCTACCTCATGGATAGCACATATATAATAGCGGGCCCACAAGGACCTTGGACAGGACTGCTAATCTCTAGCTAGGTCCTGGCAGGGGTGGTAGAAGGGAAGAAAACGACAACTGTCCATGACGTGTGGCCCACCTTTGATTGGTCGACCCTCTCAAAAGTTGCGTGGATGGGATGATCCTAGCCATTCGATAAATGATTCTGAAGGCAGACAATATTTATTATATTTTAAAAAAATGCCTCATTGATGTGGATCCTCCATCACGCGAGAACACATCCTTTAATGCTTTCATTCTAATTTGAATCTCATCCGTCCAATCAACATTTATGAAATGGTGATATAGATTACCCGCCTTCAATTACGGATCCAACCTTTTTAAAAAAATTAAAAATTAAAAATTAAAAAAATATTGATAAGATAATCTAAAGATCCAAATTTATTATACCGGAAATTGTTTGATCATAGTGGCCTACGTTTTGATTGTCCATCCCTCTCAAAAATTAACTATGCTATCCATCCCAGCAATGGCTTGGAAAATGGACGGCCCTTATTAATTACATGAAAAAAAACATAGTTCGTATGAACCTTGCAGCCATGTGAGATCTACCTTTGATTTCCTTGACATTCCTCTCAGCCGTCACTTTGTGTGGATGATCATGACCATCGAATCAATGCTAGGAAGAAAGAAAAAAAAAAGTGCAAAGGGATGGATAGGAAGCCATTCTCCAACTTTTGGTGGAGAATCATTCCCCGCATAAAAACTAGACCGCCTACATTGAGTCAAACCATCAGATGTTCCTAATGGGGCATCTGCCTGGTGAGTGGACCATCTTGATTTTTGAGCATATGCCCCTTTTTTTTATGTGAGCGGATTAGGTGCTGTCCTGGCCTTACCCAAGACAGTGAAGCCAGTACCGTGGGGCCCACCTTGATGTATGTTTTACATATCTATGCCGTCCAACTGTTTTTTTAAATCATTGTAGGGCATGAGCCCAAAAATGAAATAGATCCACGCCAAAGGAAACAGTAGTTATTGACCATTAAAGACTTTTCGTGTGTCATAGAGATTTTGGATCAAGCTTATATTTGTTTTTATTTTTTACTTTTTCATTCATCCTGGTTTGTGGGACCTTATTAATAGATTGGATAGCAAATAAGCACTACGAAAACATTAAGATGAGGCTTGGGAAGTTTTTATTAGTGAGACATTCAATCACAACTATTTCCTACAATATGGTCCACTTGAGATTTGCATCCGCTTTTTTTTTTTTTTTTGGCTCATGACATAAAATGATATGGCAAAACGGATGGACAACATGGATATAGAATACATATACCGTGGTGGCCCATGTTGGGGCTATAGGTAATCCACTCTCACCTTTTACATGAATGCTCTATGCATGCTTGGGGTCATAAAGGTTTTGGATCAAGCTGATATTCATTTTTTCTCCTTCAAATTTGTGGGACCTTATCAATAGGTTGGATGGCGAATAAACATTACAGAAACATTAATATGGGCCTTGGAAAGTTTTGTTCGACTTTGAGATCATGTTATTTAAAACTCATCGTAACATATTATATTTGTTCGGCTTTTAGTTTATATATGTGGAGTACTCCAATGTTCAATTATCCAAAATGTAAATAGAATGGGACCCAGTATTAATAATTGATGCACCTAAAATCCCCATGACGAGTAAATCCTAGTTCTAAGATATGTGGTCTTTTAATTGCATAGGAATTATTAGTTTCTATTTTTTATTTTTTATTTTTTTTAGTCAGCTACAAGTGGGGGGGATTTTTGTTGCAGAAACCTTTAAGTAGTGGGGCCCATAATATCAATGGTTTGAATATCATAACAATAGCATCCACTATTATAAATAAACAAACCAGTATTATTGCAGTCTCTCCACCTAGCAACAGATGGTACCTTTTTCTTTGCATCGAGTTTTCATGGCCTAGCACTCACCCATCTCCATGTACATACACATGGTGGGAAAAGTAATCTTATTAAAGGATGTTACAAGTATAATGTTTCAATGGAAAACCACAAAATGGAAAGCCTTGCTTAATGTTCATTTTTAAGTCAGAAAAAACATTTAATGTCTTTGTTTTCCTTAAATCGTTTGATCATTTAATATCATGTGTGCTCATATTTTATCCTGTATGTAATAATACATTTGTTTGATTTTATGGTGCTAATAACTTAAGCAATGGTTTAGAAAATAGATGGTTCCTATTTATGTTTTTTGAAAATGGTCATCATTTCGACCCTATATCATGTAGTGTTATGTCCCAAAATCCAGATGCATGACTAGAGTTACCTAAAACCTGAATCTAAAGTCCATAAGTTTACTTAATTAGTACTCATTTTGTTTCATGTAGTTCCATCAATTTCAATTGACATTTAGAGTCATATAAAAGAAAAGTACTACTAAAATAATTCTCATTGATGTAACATTCACCAATTCCGCTCTCAATTATTAATTACCCTCTTTGTTACATTGAAATTTCATATATAAACTAGGTGGCTTAATGGACAAAAATGAAGACAAAAATGAAAACTAGTAGTAAAGTCCAGCTTGCTTGTAATATTCCAACTCGGCATTTGAAAACTTATTAAATTAAAGTAAGCATAGCATCCCAATAAGATCACATCATACCCATTGGATTAAATATGGATCAATGAGATAACATAATATTACAAATCTTTAATATAATTAACCATATGAAAGACTGCAAGGTGGTAGAATATAATAACTAGCGTCTTATTGAAACCTTAGTTCTCTCTTTTGCCATAGAGGAAGAAAAGCCTAGATAGAAAAACATAAGCTTGGATGTTCTCACCCTTGGTATAACTTATATAAAGAGAGATCATATTCTCATCTCTCCTTCCTCCACACATACTCACATGTTTCACGTGTGGAAGCTCCATTGCGTAGACAACTCATGTGTCTCACTAGCCATATTCTAGAGGTTGACATGGAGCTCTCATTCTCTATTATACATAAGATGGATAGAGAAGAGACTTCATAGTTGAAGAAACATCATTGACAAAAGGCAAATTCTCAATGCCACCGATAAGGTAAATCCTAATTATGTGATTGTGGTTTTGCTTTGCTAAAAACTCAATAATATATTATTATGAATTCTTAAGTCTATAAAACTAAAATATTGATATTTTAAAACTTTTACCTTTTGCAATGTTTCAAAAATCTTAATAAAGCTAAGAGGTCCAAATCTAGTCCAAAGATGGGTTGAGCTTGTTGGGTGGGTCAATTGGCCCATTTTCTTCCTTAAATACATTTGCATATACAAGATAACCACTTCCAACTTTGAAGAATGTGGTTCGTAATAGGATGATTTGAACCATTGTTCTTATGTCCACAACTTTGGATAGTTCATAAAAATCACCTTATTAGGTCAGTGTCAACCTCGTAATTTTGATCTACAAGGCAATGATCCTGATACGGATGAAGTGGTCTATGAAGTGACGGGGAGCACAATTTATTTATTTATTTATTTTTATTTTTAAAGAACTAGTAGAGATACATGTTATTTTGGATTAAAGGTAAAGTAGTGGAATGCTAGGAAAAGTTAAAAAAAATAACAATAGTGCAAAGTAAATAGACTTCAATGTTAGGAAATGCAAACCCTTTTGTACTTATTTTAGTAAAGCATCAACCAAAAAAGTAATCTTGTTTCTCTATTTGACTTTTGGAAAAAATAGCATACACCTTCCATAACGGAGGACGGAAGCAAAATGCAATTGCTTTGTAAACACGTATAAACATCCTATGTTGTATTCCCATGGCCGCATTGTATATAAACAATTATAATTGAAAATATAGAGAAGAGATGGTTTTTGCTGATTAGCACAACCATTAACATTTAAGTCATCCACATTGGGAAAAAGCCAGCCAACACAGTCTCCATTGGCACATTACCTTGCAATGTGTAATAAAGGGTTGTTTGACACCATGAAAATAATGTTAATTGGCGACAATATGTTGTAAAAGCAAAAGGCAAGTGCAATGGACTTACAATGGTGGTAAATGGTTTCTCATTATCACTGCTTTGCGTATTTTTCTATTACATGTATTACATTATTGATCATGACTTCAACAATTGGCAGTCATCACTGTGATGTTTAAAGTGAAATCCACCCAATCACTTGGTGTGCCATCTTATTTTAGCCTGAGGGACTAAAAATTAACATTGTCAGTGAGTCAGGTGGGTCATATGGAAGGAAACATTTGGGAAAAGGATGCCCACCCTTATTTTCAGGGCTCACTGTGATGATTATATAAAATCCACTTTAACCCACTACAAGAAAGTAGGCCTTTAGCCTCAATTTTTTAGCCTCGGTTCAAAAAAATGAGGCTAAATATGCTTTTTCAGCCTCATTTGTTAAGAAACCAAGGCTAAAAGTTGATTTTTTGCCTTGGTTGTTGAGAAACTGAGCCTAAATTCTACCATTTTGCCTCGGTTGGTGAGAAACCGAGGCCAAAAGTCTACCCTTTTGCCTCTGTTGGTGAGTAACTGAGGCTAAAAGTCTCTCATTTTGCATCACTTGGTGAGAAACTGAGGCCAAAAGTCTGTCATTTTGCCTCAGTTGGTGAGAAACTGAGGCCAAAAGTCTTTGCCTCGGTTGATGAACAACTGAGGCAAAAAGTCTGTCTTTTTTTCTCGGTTGTTAAGAACTGAGGCCAAAAGTCTACCCTTTTACCTTGGTTAGTGAAAAACTGAAGCCAAAAGTCTGCCCTTTTGCCTATGTTGGATAGCAACTGAGGCTAAAAGTCTGCCCTTTTACCTCGGTTAGTGAGAAACTGAGGTCAAAAGTCTGCCCTTTTGTCTCGGTTGTTGAGAACCGAGAACAAAAGTCTGCTCTTTTGCCTCGGTTAGTGTGAAACTGAGGCCAAAAGTCTGTCATTTGGCCTCGGTTGTTGAGAATTGAGGCCAAAAGTCTTCCTTTTTGCCTCGGTTGATGAGAAATTAAGGTCAAAAGTCTGCTATTTTGCCTCGATTGTTGAGAACTGAGGCTAAAGGTCTACTTTATAGCCTCAGTTGTATATGAACAGAGGCCAAAAGTCTACTTTTTAGCCTCAATTGCATAGGAACTGAGGCCAAAAGTAAGCTATTTTGCCTCACTTGCATAGGAAACGAGGTCAAAAGTTTGTTATTTAGCCTCGTTTGCGAAGGAATCAAGGCCAAAAGTCTACTTTTTTAAAATTTGAGAACTTTTAAAAATTTCCTAAGAACTAAGAATTTTTTAAAATTTTGATAACTTTTAAAATATTAAGAATTAACTTTTTTTGAAAAATTAAGAATAAAAAAGGATAATTTGCTTATTGGGCACTCATCTTTGTAAGCGTGTTCCTTGGTTTAAGCTCCAGTGGAGACCCGTCCATCAGAATTTGTGGGCCTCACCAGAATAATTTGCTTGTTGGGCACTCATCTTTGTAAGCGTTCATATTTGAATTTAAGAGTTTGCTACTTAACATTTATACTGTTCATTTTATGAAAGCAATTAGACAGTTAGGATCATTTGTTTGATGCAAATTTTTTACATTATTGACCAATTACAGTGGGCCTCGTAATTTGAACGGATTGGATTGAGGTGAATACGGCCGCTTATAAAGAAACCTTTGTGAATGTGTATATGGTTGTTCATGCTCTCCAGAGTATTAATGTTATTAAAGAGAAAATATAAGTTTACTCACTTGCATGAGATGTATGAAGCCTTCGTGTCAGACGAGCTGACTTGAACACATGATTAATATCAGGTCCATTCATCAGGTGATCCTACATTTTTTTTATTAAAGATTAACGGTGAAAAATAAATCACCAGCGAGGAAGAGTCAAAAGCAAATAAAAAAAGTCTACGTTTTTATCCTCGGTTGCTTTCATATAAAAAAAGTATTAATATTTCACAATTTTTACTCTTTTTCTTACAAGAGTGGCCCACTTCCGCTTGATCCAAACCGTTGATATGAAGGATCTCACTCTGGATAGCCTATTGGCTAACCATTCCCCATAAAAATGGTCTTCTATCTTCTATCCGTGGAATGTGGAATATTGCCACATTTCATTTCTTACAAGGGTCAGGATCTCTCCATCCAGAGAATTTTTTTAATTTATTGTCCATTTATAGTGGGGTCCTTATCTTCATCGGTTCGGATCACTGACCCATGTATAATTTCACCTATTTGGTTACTTTTAAGTACAAGTACAACGGTCCACTTGGGAAGCTTCTCTACGTGTAAACCTTTTTTTTTTACACGCACACACACCCCCACACAATCATGCCACACGCACACACACCCCACATACGCACGCCGTGGGATTTCACCACCATCGGTACTCGAACCCTTGACCCGGTGTTGAAACTCCAAGGAGTCTACCACCCGGGTAAGAGTAAGGACCCCTCAACGTGTAAACCTCAGCTAACGCACACGCCAGCAAATACACCAGCATGGCACACGATTGCAAAATCCAAGCCATTCATTGGAAGGGCACCATTATATAGATTCGCTGTCCCAGGAACCAGATCGGTCCACTAAACAAGTGGGCCACAATTAATTGAAAAAAACTCCATTGTGAAAAAAAAATCAACTAAAGTTTTATAAGACGTCGATTTACTTCTGATTTAGTGGACCAAAAAAATAAATGGACCACCTTTATATCTTTATAGAAGCATATATACGGTGAGATCTACATGATGAATGGACTGGATTTATTTCATCTTCATTGTGCAGTCCCTCAGCTCGTTAAACCCAACCAGCTCTGTTTGCTCCCATGAACATGCATGTGTGGAATGTGTACCATTTGTTATAAACAAAAAAAAACCAACCTCACTTCCCCCTCTCTGCTTCCATCCACGCCCCTGCTCTCTCTCTCTCTCTCTCTCTCTCTCTCTCTCTCTCTCTCTCTCTCTCTCTCTCTCTCTCTCTCTCTCTCTCTGCTCCGATCCACGCCCTCGATCCACTCTCTCTCTCTCTCTCTCTCTCGATTGGAAGAAGGAGAGCTACTAGAAGACCTCCTTATCATTCAGATCCAGATCCAAATCAGTTCAAGGTAAGCTCAATTCTTTTCATTTCGCTCCTTCCGCTCCTTTTCTCTCGATCTCAAATTTGATCAGATTAGGAGAATAGAGAAAGATCTGTTATGTATTATGTTTTTTAGGAGCATGCACTTCCTGCATCCCACTTCCCTCTGCTAGCAGAAACTAATCCTCATTGGATATGGATGTGATTCATCTTCAATTTAGATAATTTTGCATTTGGGAGCTGTAAGCCCCGTATCTTAGACCGTACTGTTCCGTAGACTTCCGCGGTCTTACTGGTCAAATTCCGGCAACCTTCGACTCTTAACCGATATTTGCGCGTGACCTTGAGTCACACGTCGTTAACCTGAGTCGACTCAACCCGAGACCTTTACTATAGCGACCGGGTCGTCGCCGCGGTTCCGATGCCGCGACTCGCGCGTCGAGGCGATACCCTGGTCAGGAGATGTGGGCCAACGTTTGGTGCGAGGAAAGACGCCGCGCGTTGCAAATCCCGAAGAAAAGAATCTTTACCCAACATCACATCAATCACACCAATCAAATCACTCACCCATACCTCTCCCACCAACTAATTAAAGCAACCCATGCTTAGCCTATTCCCCTTATCCCAAAAGTCAAAGAGACCCATACTTCCCATGCCTTATCTCTTACACACCACTCCTCCCTCTCTCCTATCACTCCTCTCCCATCATCTCTCTCATTCTCTCTCTCATTCTCCCAAGCAACCCCAAGAGATGAATCATCCAATGCTTCCATGGAGAGAACCATGTGTGGCCCAACTTTCTATCACCCAATCCTAACCTCTAAAGTCGATCTCAACCGTCAAATCTTGTTCCCTTGAAGCTCTACAACATGTTGGTAAAAGAATGAATAGAAGATCAAAGGTGGGTACTTCTTTCTTTCCTTATTTTTCTCTTTTTCCTTTTATTTTGTGGGTGTTTTTCTTAGATCTGATTTTTTTGTAGAAAGGAAATCTCCACCTTTAATTTTGTTTATGGGCCCACACTTGGTTGGGGCCCACCTTAATATATGCATGCATGTTCATTGAGGGGCTCATAGTGGCGGAGCCCCTCCCCTTCATCCGATCCTTCTCTCTCTCTTTCTGATTTGCTGCCCACCATGATGACGTATATTTCATCCACGCCGTCTGTACATGGCATGGCCATGATTTGAATGGGCTAGGACCGCTAGAGGGGCTGTTGTCCAGATCGTCCAGCAGGCCTGGATGAAGGAAAAACCACAAATATCAGCTGGTTCCTTGGGTGGGCTACACTGACGTGGACCCCACCATGATGTATTTGCACCCTCCATCCATCTGGGACCTGTATGATGCATGTGTTGTATCCAGGCCGTCCAGCAGTGGGACGGTGCTGGATGACTGGATGAACGTATTTCATCCACTTTCCATCGGTGTGGAAGCCCACCTTGAGTGCATTGCATATCTAAACCGTCCGTACGTGGGTCCCACATGACATCCTCATCCATACCGTCCATTAAAGAACGTCCAGACCTGGACATTTGACATGTATATGTTATAATAATATAATATTATAATTATGTACACAGTACCGGTATGTGTCGTACTCACACCATCCGTTCAAATGTGTGGGCGTTGCACGTGTGGTCCATCCCCACCGTCCAGCACTCTGGACGAGTGGGACCCACCCCATGTATATATCATTCAGCCGTCCATCTGTGTGGACCCGCTATGATGTATGGGTCATATTCCCACCGTCCAGTGCATGGGACGGTGGGGCCCACCTGTTGTATGTGTTATATCACCACCATCCAGCCACGTGGACGGTGGGAATTCACCATGATGTATCTGTTTTATACCCAAAACCAACCATCTGTTTTGTATCTAAACCGTCCGTCTAATGGATGGTATTGACGTCAGCAAGTTGTGTGGGTTTGATTCACACTGTCCATTTGCATGGACCCCATGTGTTGTGTGGATCTGATCCACACTGTCCATTTCTGCAGTGGACGCCACCATGATATATGTATTATATCCCCACCGTCCAGCTACCTAGAGGTGGGCCACAACATGTCGTATGTGTGTATCACACCGTCCGTACATCGGACGTGTGCCCATTTGAAGGAAGTGCGTATCCACACCGTCCATCCATGGACACATATTCAAATCTCAGGTGAAAATCACCTTATATATACCGTCAGCCTGGTGGACGCTGCTGGACAACTGTCCAGCAGCCATGACACCATGACACGTGTTATATTGCACCGTCTATCCATGTGCTGCCAACCCTGCACGTGTCATATGTGCAGGTGGTGGGACCTACCTTAATGTAAGTATTCTTCATCCGCACCGTCCAATCGTTTGGGACGTGGAGCCCACCATGCTATATGGATTCCATCTACACCATTCATGTGGGGCTTCCTTGATATTTGTGGTCTATCTAGACCGTCCGTACATGGGCCCCGTGTGATGTAAAGGTTTCCTCCAAGCCGTCCATGTGGGGGTAGGGCCCACCTTGCTATATGTAATTCACCAGCACCGTCCATCTGGACGGTACTGTTTGAAGACCACCATGATGTGTGGTTTCGTCCGGGCCACCCATTGCTGGTGGGACCCAATCTGGACGTTGCCCCTTTTGAATTAATTATAATAATATATTATATTACGTTATATGTGGTGGGCCCCATGTGGGACCCACCTGATATTGCATTAGATTGGCTGGTGTATGGCGTCAGTAAATTCGTGGGACCCACCTTATATGTATATGCATATCATCTGCACTGTCCATCTGGACGGTGCCATGTACAACTCCACCATGATGAATATTGTATCTGCTCCGTCTGTGTAGTGGCTCACTTAGATGTGTTTGTTATGTCCAAAACCATTTGTCTGTTTGGAAACGGTGGGGCCCGCTACTGTCTGACGTCAGCAGGTTATGTAGCCCCACCACGATGTATGTGTGGTATCAAACTGTCCATCCATTTGGCAAGCTCATCTCAAGGCTTGGGACAAAAATGAGGCAGATCCATGTAGCAGGTGGACCACACTGCAGAAATCAGTGGTGGGTTGAACGTCCACGATTGCATCCTTTAGGGATCACAAAGGTTCTAGATCAATGTGATAGTTATTTTTCCTCTTAGTTCAAGCATTTATGCGGGGCCCATTGCAAATTTCCAAGGTTCATTGTGATTGTTCGGGGCCCACTCTTATATGTGTTACATGCAATATCCATCCATTGTGCCCAGTTCATGGCCTCCTGTTTAAGGTCCATTGTTGCAACCCATTTGTTGTACGTAAGTCCATTGGCACGGCCCATTGGTGTGGCCCACTTGTTGTAAATGAAGTATATTGGCTCGGCCCATTGGTGCGGCCCATCCATGAGGCCCATCATGATGTATATTTAAGGCTCATATGATGGGCCCACCTACTTGGATATGAGGCCTATGAGCAAGGCCCATTGAGATGTATTTTCGGCCCATATGACATGACCGATTATGATGTATTTTCGGCCCATATGGCCAGGCCCATGGTGAATTATATTGGGCCATTGTGTGAGGCAGTGAGCCCAATACGTCGTTCGGCTCTATGTAGGCCACTTCTTAGGAGCAATGTTAGTTAGATGTCCACATTAATGAGCAATGATGGTTGAATGTCCACATTGTGACATTCCCTTAGGCCTTGTTAGGCCCATTCTCATCATTCCCTCAGTGAGTTAACCCAAATAAGTCGGCCTCATTCGCAGTAAACGGATGGCTCCGTGTTATCGGATTTGATATAACCACGACCGAGTTCTGATCTTTATACTATAATTGATCGGCTGATCATCTACGGACCCCGTTGTTTATCTGCTGATTATCGGTGCGATTGACGTGACCAATTTACCGATTCTGATTATCGGCCGATTTTGATTGTCATGACTGATTTGCCGACTCTGATTATCGATCGATTCCGATCGACGTGACCGATTTGTCGACTCTGATTACCGACCGATTCTGATTGTTATGACCGATTGCTGATTCTGATTGACTTGACTGATTTGCCGACTCTGATTACCGACCGATTTTGATTGTCATGACTGATTTGCCGATTTTGATTATCGATCGATTCCGATCGACGTGACCGATTTGTCGACTCTGATTACCGATCGATTCCGATTGACATGACTGATTTGCCGACTCTGATTATCGATCGATTCCGATCGACGTGACCGATTTGTCGACTCTGATTACCGACTGATTCTGATTGTCATGACCGATTGCCGATTCTGATTGACTTGACTGATTTGCCGACTCTGATTACCGATCGATTTCGATTGACATGACTGATTTGCCGACTCTAATTACCGATCGATTCTGATTGACGTGGCCGATTGCTGATTCTGATTTGTCGTGGCTGATTACCGATTATCGATCGAGGCCGGTTACTGATTCTGAATTGTCGTGGTTGATTGCCGATTATCGATTCTGAATTATCATGGCTGAATGCCTATTCTGATTATCGAGGCCGATTGTCGTGGCCGATTGTCGATTCCAATTGTCGGGGCCCAACGTGGTGTATATGCGGCCAGTATTTGAGACCCATTGTAATGTATATTAGGCCCATATGAAAGGGCCATCGTGATGTGTATTAAGCTCTTAAGTAAGACCCACGGTGTTGTATATTTAGCCCTTGTGTGAGATCATGGGTCCACTATATGTTAGGATCTATGAGGGTCATTCCTTGGGGCAATGTTGGTTAGATGTCCACATTGTCGAGGTCGATTGTTGATGTCGGTTATTGGTACTAATTATGAGTATGTGACAGCATAACATCATGATACATGCCCATACGCATCATCTGCATGTTTGTTATGAGATGTAGTTGACCATTGCATACGTCATTGGGCATGTTATTATGAGACTCCCCGATAGGCGGAGATTATCTCACATGAGCCCACGGTATGCGCTGGATAGATGCATGACTGGATTGCATGACTCATGCATCTTGCATTGCATTGTGTTGTACTGTACGCCCTAGCGACATCAGGGTCGTAGCCTCCACAAGCATTTCGTGGATGGCTAGATGGGATACCGAAAATCTGTTTTACATGGGGTGCTATAGATATCCCCGGGTGAAAGTCCCTAAACCCTCTTGGTTCCAGAGGTTGCTCCAACGTTTAGACCGAGTGGGTAGATGAGCGCCGAGTGCCGATTACCAGATGGCTGTGCTCTCCACTGTGTCGTGGTCGGTTGGAAGGGGGTGCGACCTTACCTGCCGGAGAGGAGGGGACAATGCCAGGCTGAGTCTGACCAGCTCGAGGAATGGGTCCGCTATTGACGAGCCGGGCCCGATATTGACAGGCGGATAGTGAGGTCTCTTCCACTCACCTTGTTGCGCGCGATGGGGCGGCAATCTGGTATGGAGTGTAATAGACCCCGGTGATTTTTCAGAGAGGAACTGTACTGATATGTGGACTTATTGAGTAGGAGTGCATGTTCATTCATTCATTCATTCACTATCCACTCGGGCTGGTGGTGCGCAACTAATTGTTGTGTACCTTCGTTATGACAAAGATTTCGGTTGGGCGCGCGACTAACCTGAGATCAGGAGTTTACCACGTTGAGTCTGACTATCCAAATTTAGGTATGGGACTAGTTTGGATAGAAGTCCCTTGTGGTGGACCCCGTAGCCTGCGATACTACGTACTATCATCCCGACTTCACACCCAGCATGATCCTTTCATTCGATTTGCATATTGCATTGCATCCTTGGCATCTGATATTTGGCTCTTCATGACTCCTTGTTGCATAGCTGTTCTATATTGCGTATTTTGCTATTGATTTACTTATGGACTTATCCGTACTTCCGCTTATTCTGTTATCGTATGATTCATGACCTTATTAGCATTTTTGCTTACTTTAATAATTCATGATCTTATTAGTGTTTTTGCTTATTCAGACATTGTATGGTTTATGGATTACAGGTTCTCCGGTATTATATGATTGTGACATTGTATTGAATACTTGACACTTACCTTGTGCACACACTTACACCACCCTCTAAGCTTTCCATAAGCTTATGCACGATAGATGCGTGCAGGTGTTGTTAGGTTGCAGCAGTATTGAGCTTGGAGCGCGCAGTAGTCTTCTGGAGCTTGATTTTCTATTTATGTATTTCCCTTTCAGTGTTGTACTCAAACGATTATATTAGTGGATATGTGATGATGATGTTGCCTTTGTGAATTGGAAAATCTTGTGGTTATGCTTATTACTAGTTAAATGTACAAAAAAAAATCCTCCTTGTAGGATCCCAGGATCAGAATCTGACAAATGAATGTTGGGAGCCGAGAATGGGGTACTACGGAGGCTGTCGGCACCGGATCCGGTGATCGGGATTCCTGTGAATCCGATTTTCCGGGTGTGGGGCGTGACAGGAGCGGTTGTGGATAACTAGCTGTAGCATGACAGGAGTGATCTATTTTTAATTAACCTTGTAAATCTTAGATTTATCTGTCTTACCAGCTGTTTTTTTCTCCGGTTTTCTTCCTAGAGCTGTGCCAAATTTCTAGTTGTTGTGCTGCTCTGCAATTTGAAATTTTCCATTTCCTTACTGTTTTGACTCTGTTTTTTGGTTGTTGTTTCCAATAACTATGGTTCTAGCCTGTATGTTTCATCAAATATATATTTCATCATATTTGGAAAACGCCAACACTGTTAGGAATTTCATCATATCCGATGCTACCGATCCATCTCCCGTATAGGGACCAACAGTTCCATTCTGAATATGAAAAAGAGACATTACATGCATAAAGAAAGAAATCCGAAACTAAGCATTGGATATAAGGGCAGATATTCATAGAGATATCTTGTGGATTGATTCCAAAAAGTAGAGTAACTGATTCCTAATACAATTTAAATAAAGAATAGACAAGAGAAGGTTGTGCAGCCCACATCTATATCCATTGGATGGGTTATCCAGTTGTACAACCCATAATCCTAGGTTTCTTAAAGAAGTTTCAGCATAAGATTGATGAGAAAGTCAAAGAACTCATCTTTTTTCTTTATTGGATAGATTACTAAAATTCCTTCCTTTCTTTATTGGATAGATTACTAACATTACACATATGCTAAAAATTGGTCGTAGTGGTTTTAGAGAGAGAGAGAGAGAGAGAGAGAGAGAGAGAGAGAGGAGATTTGGGGATCTTGATTTTCAAAAAACCCAAAACAAATAAATCAAGATGTCTTTTTTCCTCGGTCAATAGAATCAAATGCCACTTTTTTAAACGTGATTCTACACTCATGAAAGGTACAAAAGAACATAAGTTGTCAATGAATTCTTGCCTCTTTCCTTTGTTTGTTTGTAAAGTAATTCTCTTGAAAGACAATAAACAAAGGAAAGAGATAAGAATCCTTTGATATATCTTGATATGCATATTACCATATGGAGGTTCACGATTGATAATATTATGATGCGTATTACTTTTCTTGGTGCATATTGTCGGGAAATGGATGATTGATGACTTTTTGTCCTTATTTATTAGTTTTCAGATATTTTGAATTTTTTAAGAAAATTGAATAAAACTGTAACTTCACAATACAATTTTCAATCGAAACTATTCGACCCCTTGCTCAATTTGTGATATGATAGCAATTTCAACAACATGATACAACATGCAACATATATCCTAGCCCTACCCCAGCTATTTGGAGTTGGCTTTACAAATTCCACTTCACCAATCAATCCCATATAAGGACCTATCCTTGATAAGTAACCAATCATGCATATCCCTTCTCATCACCATCTCAGTCTGTTCAAGTTCAAGGCTTTAAAAGAGCAAGTGAATGGCCCAAAAGAACATGGGGAAGGCAGAAAGAAAATACTTGATTGATTTTCTAGCATGTTGTTTTCGTACCGTGCATTATCCCTTAATCAAATATCCACATTTGTGTTTTATTTTAAATGGTTGTGTTTTTGTAACAGGGTGGTCATCATTTTCCCTTTTCATACCCTTCAGGAACAAGTCCTTGTATTGAGATGTTGGATAGCCGAGGATACAATATGAATTAGTAATTCTCATGAATAAAAGGCCAATCAACTTGGAAGTTCCCTGCCCTCCTGTGGTGAACTGGATTAAGAGAAATCCAGGTCATGCTTATCTTATCATAGGAAAGTAGGGTGGGATCAATTGAGCTGCCTAGGAAAACAGAACGTGAGGGGAAAAAATATTGAAATGCATGTGGTGGGCATTTTATAATTCTTAACTCTTTATGGCAGTGTAATAGTGCTTGAGGAACTACTTACATGTTGTCTATGCAGGATGGCATGTGCACTACATGACTTTGCATGCACCTAGATTGGCAGTTTACTTTGTAATGCTCTTGATAATGTTCTTGTAAATCTTTTCTGGGTTGCCGCTTTAGTGATGCTCCAGGGAATTTCCTATCTAAATTCATTGTCCTTATTATAGGAAAAATACATTCTCTCATTCTAAAATTAACTTAGAGAAGTGGATTGAATATGCCAGGACTGCATTTATCAAAGTTCCAGAAATTGTTACGTAGGAGTCTCAACACAAAGGGTGACCAGAATCGTCTACTACCCTTGTTTCACACAACCCGGAAAACAACCAAGCTTGAACTTGTATGGCACGCAACGCACATTTTACACATCTAAAACACCTAATTCAAGCTGGCAGTGTGATATTCTGTTCCATCAGATCAGTTCACTTGAACTGCCAATATTTCTTCCTCTCCTTATGCTCAATTGCTTTCAGAAATTATGTTATTAATTGGTCTTATGAAAATTTGAAAACCATTAAAATTTATCTTCATAGGAGTGATGATGATAGATGGTGTACTATTTGCATTTATTTTTTGTCATCTTGTTTTGTTATGACAGGAGAAGGATAATGTATTATCATATGGAAGCTTTCAAAAAGGTTGATGTTATAGTTACCCCAACAACTGGGTATGATCTACTTCTCTGTTAGATTACAGTCATAGCCACAACTTTGATTTGTACTGAGTTGATGTTTTTGAAAGACATTTCAAATTTAAAATCTCATTTTATTCACTATATGACTGCCACGTTTGGGGTTCTTTGAAATGAAGAAGCCGTGATTGTCTGAGAAAAAATTGGAGCCATGAAGTTTCTACAATGGTCTAGTCGTTCATTCCTAAGCAACATTTTGACTTTTATTCCACACAATTCTAAACATGATAGGCTCTATATTGATACGTGTGTATATATTTACATAGCAGGATAACCTGATTTTTTTTTTTGATACGTGTGTATATATTGCCTGTGGAGGAAAAGCAACAACGGGAGACTAAAATCTTTAGGTCTTGGGTTTGAACTCAACTTACCTATCAAAAAATGAGATTAAAATCTTAAAAACTTATGTTGCCTTGGATCCGAGAATGAGAGCAGACATTTCTTTGGACCTTGGAGTCTTGTTTTAGTTTTTTTTTTTTTTTTTCTCTTTTAATCTAATATATATATATTTTTAATTATGGAACACCTCATGTTATTTGAACAATCTCTCTCCAATAGATCTCAATAATGAAATTCATTCAAACTTTTCCAAACACTTATTTTGCTTTTTGTTGGATCTCAATTTCAGGTTATCTCATGCGATTTATAATAGCAGGAAACCTTCTTGGACTCCCAGCTATTTCTGTCCTTGTAAGTAAAACATGTCTTCTCCTTGCAATTTCCCTATGAAGTTCTGTCACTCAGACACTCAAATTGGAATGAACCTTTATCTTATGCTCCCATTCTAAGAGTGAAAACAGTACCATATGCCATGTGTGTGGTGTACCAACCATTATTTTTCTTAATCAATTGCATAGGCAAAAAAGAATTTCTCATTCCACTTGGAAGACATAAGTAGTTATCAGGATAGGCTGCACCATTGATATCATTATTTGAAAAAAAATAAAATCTCTACTGGTCTCGTGATTCCCTAAGCTATGGGGTTGCATGGCCTGTTCCAATGAATTCCATCATTCTTTGGGTAGATGCATTTGGAATTAAAATATGCAATAAAAATTTTGAAGCAATAAGTTTCATCAGGAAGTATTTGGTTAGGGAAATGAGGTGCATTCCACTGGTACTGATACCACTGTAAGCTTACGGTGGTACCTGGCAGATGTGGGGCCTGTTTGTCAGGAGTGACTCACCAGGATGTATGGAAAATACCCAAATCAGCCTGATCCAATATTAAGTGACTTGGATTTCACATGGTTTAATCAGTAGGTTATTTTTATTAAGGGATTTTTATGTAATACTACCTGATTAAGTCAATTATTTCCACTAATTGAATCACAACTATGGATTACTGTTGTAATTGGAAAACCAAACAGGCCCACTTAATCAATTATTCTCTTTATGTTGTTTCATTTGATTTAATTTTTTTAATTTTAATTTTTTATGATTCCCTTAGAACTATGTTGTTGTTTTTTTTTTTTTTTTTTTTTTAATTTTAATTTTTTACAATACGATTCCTTAGAACTTACATTGTCTTTATATTGATCCTAAACAGGTAGCTCTTGGTCAATGTTCTTTTTGGTTGGACTGCAGATGTAATGATGAAACTTCCTTCCTTTTTTCAGCCAAAGCTCTCCCATGGCAACATCAAATCCATCAATGTCCTTCCCAACAAGGCTGGCAATGCACACCTCTGACTTTGGTCTGTCTTCTCTGCAATGGCAGTAACATCCAATGGCCAGAAGTTGTGTATGCTTTCGGTGTGCTGCTGCTGGAGCTGCTTATGGGCAAGTGCCCGTCATTGACGGACAATGTAGGCGGTGGGACCATCATGGACCTTCCAAGTTGGTTCCAGTTCGTGGTGAGGGAGGAATGGATGGCAAAGGTGTTTGATCCACAGATGGTGGAGATGCCACAGATTGCAATGGCGTGCACTTTGGTGGTGTCCGATCAATGGCTGAGGATGGGCCAAGTAGCAAAGATGATTGAAGAGGTTTGTGGGGGTCGAGGGGAGCTGTCCCCATGACTCGTTTGACTTAGTGTCTGACTCACTGTCCGTGTCAGAGGATGCTAGCAGGGTGAGCTTTCTGCAGATTGTGGAGAAACTTCTAATTGCTGCTGTTGCAGATGCTGATGTTAGTGTTCGTCAGTCAGTCTTTCTATCTCTGCGTGGAAATGGAGGTTTCGATGAATTTTTGGCACAGGCTGATAGTTTGAGTGCTATCTTTGTTGCTCTTAATGATGAGGTATAATTTTTGGCACAACCTGCCAATTGCTCTTCTATGAGCATTTGAACTGTTATCTTTATTTGAAAAATGTTTATGAACATAGGGGCATGTTCAGTATCTTTTTTTTTTTTCTTCTTCTTCTTTTCCATGTCATAGGATTTTGATGTTCGAGAGTTTGCTATATCAGTTGCTGGCAGATTGTCTGTAAAGAATCCAGCATTTGTTCTGCTTGCACATCGTCGCCATCTCATACAATTGTTGATGCATCTTGAGCAAAGGTAATCTGAAAGATATCTACTTGCCAATAATATTATTGATTTATGGGGAAATGGATGCCCTTTTATTTGTTTCACATCATTATCTTTGAAATATTCAGATCACAACTTTTCTCTTGCTATTTAAGCAGTGCAGATAGCAATTGCAGAGAAGAAAGTGATAAACTCTTGGGTTGCCTAATTCGCAACCTAATGTTGTATTAGACGTAATCGAAAATCAAAAGCAGCCTTCATATAAGGAGGTTAGTTTTTTCTAGTTGAATGTTTAATACAAAAATGGCATTTTAGTGATGTCTCATTAGTAGGTTGCTGTCCTGCAGATGGGTAGCTATGATGCAATGATTATGCAGAAGCTTGCTACCATGCAGCAGTTGGAACGTGAGCTTGAGGCCATCTCTGCCCTTGATTACCGGGGAATTATGTTATTCCTAGTGAAGTTCTTGCGAGTCTATATTGATTTAGTTTAATCGCTTCATTGAGGTTGAGTTTAAATGTTGTTGGTGGTTATATTGATTTAGTTTAATCGCTTCATTGAGGTTGAGTTTAAATGTTGTTGGTGGTTATCTTCCTTTGGCAGGAACGTTTGGAGGATCTAGCTGGTAAAGATACCTAAGAGAAATCTGATGCTGCTATAGAAACCCTTTTACAAGAGCTTCTAGATGAAAGAAATGTCAATAAAAGACCGGATGATTCAAAACAGATACAGGAAAAGTCAAAGAAAAAGAAAAAGAGAGATTATAGAAGAGATAAGAATATAAATGTGTGGAACCCAATGTTGTGTAACAGTTTGATTGAGTTTGTTTTGAAAACTTTGAAAACTGTTGTTAACTATTTTGTTGGTATTATGGCTTTCAGGATTGATTGTTTCATGCATGGATTGACTGAATGGATTAGTAGTTTAAATAAATATTTAAAAAGATTAAACATTTTTAGCTTCAATTTGTAATTGAGGCTTGGATTTAGCCTCGGTTGTTGAGAACCAAGGCTGAAATTCCCGTGGCTAAAGGATTTAGCCTCGGTTGTTGAGAACCGAGGTTAAAAATAGATTTAGCTTCAGTTGGAGGCAATTGAGGCTAACATTTGGATTTAGTCTCAGTTGGAAACAATGGAGGCTAAAATTTTGATTTAGCCTCATTTCGTAAAAATCGAAGCTAAAAAGGTTCTTTTAGCCTCACTTGAAGAACCGAGGCTATAAAAGTCATTTTAGCCTCGGTTGCTAAAACTGAGGCTAAAGCCTTTAACCACGGGGTTTCAACCTCGGTTTGGATAATTGAGGTAAAACTGAGGCTAAAGCCTTTAGCCACGGGGGTTTCAACCTCGATTTGGATAATTGAGGTAAAACTGAGGCTAAAGGCTTTAGCCTCAGTTTTTAACATTTTTGGCTACTGTTTTGAACCGAGGCTAAAGCCCCCTTTTCTTGTAGTGACCATTAGATGTAAAGTTAAAAGGTAGGTCTTAGGACAAAAGGTCAAGCCCGTCATTAATTCAGGTGGGGAACACGAAATGAAACAATTTGAAGCATGCACATTACTATTTACCTTTGTACGCCCTACCTGAATCATAGACCGATCGAACTGATTTTTAGGCCCTATAGCTAAAGTAGGGTGATACACCTTATAATTAGCGTGTATTTTATATAAACATCTCAATGAGCCATGTTTGCGAATTTTTAAGCTTACTTTGGTTTACATCAAGACTTGCATGAAATGCGTAAATTAAACTTTGTGAATTAGTGGGTCCCATTGTGATGTTCAAATGAAATCTACTTCAATCACTTAGTGTGTCAACCCATCTTAGCCATAGGGCTCAAAAATCAAATCAGTTTGTGACACGGGTGGAACATACAAAGGGAAACAATCAAGAGAGAAGGATGTCCCATATGCTATTTTCTATTGAATGGTCCACCTATATCACAAACTAAGTTGATTTTTTATTTTTATTTTTTTTAAAGGCCTTTGTCTAAAATAGAGCAACGCACCTAGTGATCGAAGTGAATTTCAATTTAAACATTATAGTGGGCCACACTTATGAATTGCTAGAATTGGCGTGATGCATCCCACAGGGTATCGTGAGAAGATTTTGGATTCAATGCCAAACATGACTTTCACATAGATTTTATGTTGATTAATATAATACATGAGTTAGACAGTCTCTCCGCAGCAAGCTGTCCTCACGATGAATTTTTGATGAATATATATCTCCTGCTTATCACAATTACAGAAATCTTATTATGATACATCTTTATTAGCCCACTTCATTGCCAACGTTGTGAGCCTGCTGCATTGAATGCAACATGATGATTTGGCCGGTTAAATTGCAACAAGTTGGATTTTCGTGGCAAGTAGACTATCCAGATTTTCCCTTTTATATTTTTTACCCATTTTTCTTTAGCTAAATGGCAAATGGGCCGCAATGTCAGTGGGCCATCCGTGAAAAACCTCCTCTCGGCAACGATCCTAACCCCATGAGCAGCATCTCACAAATAGACCGTCCGGAAGAAAGACAAGAGCGATCCACATCTAACTTAAAAATACGCCAAGGATCCGATGAGTATAATCTTCCAAAACCGAAAACACCTAGAACAACCATCATCCAGTGTGGGGCCTATCAAATCAACGGTCTTGATCTCTGAATCATGGCCCCTCTTATATAAAAATAATACCGCAAGTGCCATGCAAATCGTCCGGCCAAGATATTCGTAATAATACCGTTGGCATTTCGTAAGCAAGAGTCACATGATACTCAGGTATCAAACGACGTTTGATACGCAGGCACTCAGATATGTTAAACGTTGCATATATTACCAAAATAAAACCGTCTAAATTGTGGAAGCCATTGTTTAGAACCTAAAAGACCAAAATTAGATAGGTTGAAGAATTCTGAACTCTGATTCATGGACACTTGTATCTTTAAATAGGACCGTTGGATTTATTTCATCCTTAGCCGTTCAAACGATGTCCACCTATCAGAAAATCAGCTAATCAACTAATACAAGCTTTTAGTTCAAGATAAACCTACACTGAGAACCATAATCTGAACAGTTTAACTTGACGTAAGTAATGCATGAGTGCCTGCATATCATCTATCACACTCGGCCAGAGTAAATTAAAAAGCCAGCCAAGCAGCTACCCATGAAAACCGTGACTCACAGCCAGCCAGAGCGCGTGTCATTAACACCTGACAGCATTTCCGGTCTTCTGTCAGTCGCACTCTTCCGTTGGCTTGGCGCCTGCCCATTCAATTTTTATTTAGAAATACTGATTCCACTCGCTCGTGTGCATCTTGAAAGTTCACTTGCTTCAAATATTTAAACTAAGAAAACATTCGAAGGATCTGATCTGTTCATAAGTCAATACATGATTATTTAATTATATAATACGAAATTCGAAAAGATATAATTCTCATATGATCGAATGTTTATAAAAATAAATAACGGTTTATATTAATTCATTAATGGTCCAAAATCATTGTAAGTTTTCTCCATATATAACAATTATATCGACCTTATATTTTTTATATGAAATATCAATGTAAGGGACAATCTGAAACAGGGATCCGATTTTCCACACGTACTTCTTATTTATACGTGTGATGCGAAGGATTTAATATTTTCTCGAATTTCTCTCATTTTCATCACTCACCGTACGTTTGCTGTCCCTCGATTTGAAACTTCAAGGAATCGGAGGGAGAACCTCTTTTGTCTTTTCCCGAGGCCACGCTCCCCCTCTCTTCACTGTCTCTTTCTTTCTACTCTCTCAATTCTCAGACATACCAACAACCCATAACCGTACACGTGGCACGGTATGAGTGGATCAAGACCGTACATATAATAAAATGTACCATGGATGGACTATGTTTGAAAAAAAAAACGATTCTCGATGATACGGGTACATTGGTGGCCTGAAAATGAACGGTGACAAGGATTGTAATGGTTCACATTACGCTGAGTTTTTCCATGTATTTCCCTAGTTTTTCTTCAATCCAAACCAGTCCTTGGGCCATCATCTGAAGATCTAACTAGATAGACGGTTCTGATCTATATTTTTCATACCACATGTACGGGGATGGGGAGTGAGTTTTTTTCTGTCATATCCCTTTGGGCTTTGGGCAAGACTTCTCTGAGAGTTTAAATGGTGCTGACTCTTTCATCGTGTACCCATCCGGACCGTCCAAATAACTGACCCAACTGTGGACGAAGCACCACCTAAATTGCACCGTTGAGATTAAAATAAACTTTTGATTTTGCCCTTTAAATTTGGACCATTCACTAATTTAATGTTAACCGTCCATATATTAACCATCAATCAGATTATTTTAACCGATTGATCTGTCTGATTTCAAAGATATACTCCATCTACAATGCGTCCAGCAATCTGGGTGGTCTGGATACCCTTACACGAGTGCAACATGTGAGGAGTATGAATCATCTCCGTTTCCATGGGAGGTGGGATCCACCACAGGGCTTGGTAGGTTAAACTTATCAAACAACCCGATGTGTGAGCCCATCGTGATCTGTGCGTGACATCCAATCCGTCAATCACGTGGACCACATCATGTTATACATCATACCCCAATATCAGGCCGATCCAAAACTCTGACGTGACACACCTATTAAAGACGCGATTGTGTGGTGACCCCACGCCCCATAGATGGGTGATGTCAGGACTCTGTGGGGCTCACCATGACGTATGTATTTTATCCACTCCATCCATCCTTTTTTCCAGCTCACCTCAGGACATGAAACCGAAATCCAAGCACACCAAGCTCCAATGCACCACACCATAGGAAAATGAGGGGATTGAATGCCAACCATTGAAAACTTCATGGGTGCCACGGAAGGTTTAGATCAAGCTAACATTTTTGTTTTCCTTCATACAGGTCTTGATGTATGTGTTTTCGGATAAGAAAGAAAAAAAATAAGGGGCACACAACACGAACTGTTTGGATTTCCTTCAAACATTACGTTCGGGAGTATATAGAGGATGCAGATTCGGTGGATCCCTGAAAGCGGGGCCCACCTTGATGTATGTGTAGTATATCCACACCGTCCACAATTTTTTCCGGATCATTTTAGGTTGATATGATAAAAATGCCATGGATCTAAATCTCAAGTGGATCACATCACGAGAAACATTAACGATTGAATGCCCACCATTAAAACATTCTCGGGGGCTACAAGAATGTTTCTTTACCATCTAACCTGTTGATAAGGTTAAAAAGACGCGTATGAAAGGATCACACGAATATCAGCTTGATCCAAAACTTTTGTGGCCCTCGAGAAGTTTTTAATAGTCTATTACGACGGTTTCCTGTGGTGTGGTCCACCTGAGATTTGGGTCTTCTGATGTTTTTGATAATACCATAAAATGATATGGGGAAACTGATTTACGGCGTGGATATAAGACAAAAACAGCAAGGTGGGCCACACAATCGGTGATCTGCCGACCTCGTATCCACCGAAATCGCGTATACGGACAGTAACTTCAAAATGGTGGTGAACTAGCACACAAATGAATTCCAACTTTAATTCGAATTCCACCTCCCTCTCTCTCTGTCTCTGCTTCTCCCTCAGTCAGCTGTTACTGCGTATATAAGCAGACGGTTGCAGAATCTCCTTCTCAGGTCTTTTTGGAATTTTTTCTTCTTGATGCTCTCCGTCAAAGGTACTTTTTTAAAAAAAAAATCACGAAAAATAATAATAATTTCAGATTCATGTAAAAATCCATTTTGATCTGTTTCTATTTCTGTCATCTTCTTGATTTTTTTTATATGTTCGAATCTCTGTTTTAGGGTTTGGTTTTTGATATTCTGAGAGCTGTTTTCCTTTCTTGCATGCATGAAGAGAAACAAGATTGGCTTCTCACGTGCCAACGTGATGCGCGTGTGGAATCCTGGCTGTCCATCTGGTTGGCCCCAGCACGTATGCTCCGTAGCCAGAAAGTTGGGATTGTTCGTTCATCATGTGGGCCTGTGAAGAGAATTGACTGATGGTTTGCATTTGATGCCTGCTGTGGTCCCAGATGATGAACGGATGAGCCTGATCTTCGGGCTCTAGCACACAAATGGTCAGGCGCACCTGATGAATGGTCTGGATTTACTCTTCCTACACATAAAGAAGTGATCTTTACTCTAATTATTTTTATTAATCTTTCCATTTTTCCTGTTATTTGTTAATTTCTTTTTGTTTTTTTTAATTTGCTGATGATGATTTGGAACTACTGTTTGAACATTGATGATTTGGAACTACTGTCTGAACTTCCATTCCCGTTTGGAGCGAAGCTGTTGTGTTAATTTTTGCTGTTTTTAATGGAAGTGGGTAAGGGCCTGTTTGGATGCCTGTAACTTTTTTAAGTTGTAAGTAAGTTGCATGTAACTTACTTATAGGTGTAAGTAAGTTACAGGTAACCCTGTTTGGATGTAAGTTGTAACTTACTTACAGGTAACTTTATTTTTGTGTTTGGATAACCTGTAACTTTGTTACAGGTAATAAGTTGGATATTCACGCTGGATAGAGTTTGAAATAGAGAATCGTTGAAAAATCAAATTGACACATAAAAAAGATTGAGATAAAATTATTCCATTTTATTAAGCCCATGTAAATGAATAGTTTGGCCAATTCTTAGGCTAAACTAATCAACAAGTGGACCATAAAAGTGGGCCCATGTTTTCAAAATGCTAGTAATGGGGGCAAAAAACTTGAGATAACATATCCAAGTAAAAATTTAGCTTTAAAATTGTATTTGAACCTAACCCCTAACAAAGCTGTGCCCTTTTGATAACCAGTCTCTACAACTGGAAAAAAAGAAAAATAAAAGAAGAAGGAAAAATAAAATAAAAAACACTAAGGCAATAGAATGAGCAAGGAAAACATGAATAAACAACAAAAAAAAACAGCGTATTAAGAGAAACACAGTTCATTTTTTAACCAAAATCAATTGAGATATTAACACAAGTGAAGCGAATCAGTAAAATCTGATCTCATTTCCTTAACCAAGGCAATAGAATGAGCAAGGAACGAGTATACAACAGCAGAAAACCAATATCATTTGCAAATCCTCATTTCCTACAACAAAATCCTTGGAAACAGTGGTAAAGAAAAAGCAATGTAGGAAGTATGGATGGACGGCATGGATAAAACAAATACAATATGGCGGGCCCCACAGATCATCTGCATTATCCACGCCACTTCACCCAATTGCCTCCGTCAACGCAAAAGAAAAAAATAAATAAATAAAGGAAAGAAAGGAAAGAAAGGAAAATGCAGAAGAGAGAAAGGGGGTTTCGTACTTTGCGGAAGCTCAATGGGAGAGGGAGAAGTCGACTGAGAGAGGGAGAAGGAGACTTGAGAGAAGGAGACGGAGGTGAGAGGGAGATGAAGACATTGCAAAGGGATGGATTTGCAGGTGCGATTCCTCCCAACCGATTTCATTTCAAAATTTTTGACCGTTACCTTTAACTTAGGTACCTGTAACTTGAAAAACGACTCCAGCGCCTATAAGATTTTTGGCTCTTTCTCCTGTAACTTAGTTACAGGTTGAGAGAAAGTCACAGGTGACTTTCCTCCCCCAAACGCCAACTGTAACTAAGTCACCTGTAACTTACTTACATTTTAGAAAAGTTACAGGCATCCAAACAGGCCCTAATGCAAGCCACCAAGGTTATATGTATGCAGGTATTCGCCTCTTATCTTGCTGATAGCTGTATTCTCATCCTCAATCATCCATCTGCTGGCCACCAGTTGAAAGATCAGGTTATCCTTATCTGGAGGATTTTTGGTTCATGGGCCACCATCCATATAGTGCTGTGGTTTGTATCATTGAACCAAGGGCCCCACTCAACAACCCAAAAAACTAAGCAAATTGTATTTCTCTTGGGATAAGGTGTGGCTTGACCAAACTTGCCATGTGTCAGATTGGTTTTATGTTTGCATTGTGCTGCTGATTCATGTTGAGGTCCAGTTTAGTACACCACCAAGTACCTTGCTTGGTAATGTGTGAGTTCCCATTCAAGGAGATGGTGAGTTCCCAGCTGTGCCATTGTATTTTCAGGAGTGTCTATAACAGATTTTGATTGGCATCTTCAATTTTCCATGAGCAACATTCATAACGAAACAATATTCAAGGGTAGTCAGCGTGATGGTGGATTGTTGTGTTCAAAATGGACTGTCATTAGGTTTTGAAATGTCTTTATTGAGAACTGCCATGGTGTATATGGAGTATCAGTGTATCACAATGAAGAGGATTCTTGTTCATCGATAAACGCATAGTTTGCTTAATGCTAACCCACCGGATTCTATAAATTTGGATTCATATTCTTCAGTGATCTAAACTAATGATCAAATAGGGGTCCGTATGGATAAAGGATGTCTTTGACATCTCCTAGATTGGAAGAACTCAATCATTTGATACGGTTGCTATAAATAGACGGTTCAAGATAAAATGCCGCAACGGTCCACATTCATGGAAAAAAAATCCATATATCTGTGGAGGATCAAATCCAGGGATTTCAGTAGCATCCATTGAATTGATGGTTTGGATTATTTTTCCATAGGCATAACATGTACAAAACATTGTGTGTTGGCAAAGTATGCATTCATTGATGAACAAAACCCTGTAATTCCTCCTAAACAAAGCTAATCAATGTGAAATGAACTCCAAAAAGTTTTTCTAGCATCATATGGTGTAGGAAGTTACACAACTTTGTGTTCATTTGTGGCGATGTGTTTAAATTTGAAATGGGCATATTGTGTTGAGGTAATTGCTGATATTTTCATCTTCAGATAGACGTGACGTTGATGAAATTGCCAACCCTAAATGATGGATACCAGACCATGATGATTGATAACGAGGGAGATGTGATAGTCAACCTGAAGTAGTTGAGAGCATGCTATGATTATGATGGTGAAAGACACATGATACTGTTACTCAAGAATATTGTAGACTATCGAATTGTGATGTGGTAGAAACTTTTGCAAGTGATTTTATTATGCTTGCAATCCTTCTTGAGGATTCACATGCTCATGTGGCACACATGCAGGGTCCATATTGACCACAAGGTTTGCCCATTGAGTATGCGCCTTGGCCGAAAAGTAAGGACAATCTGTTCATCAAGTTGGCTTCAAGTGTAAAAAGATGGGTTGCTCAAGAAATAACTAGCATTTCACATTTAATGTACACACGGTCCATTTGATGGGTGGGCTAGCTTGATTTTGGGGGAAGGGCACAGGCTCAGCCGGACTGCCAAGTGAGTGATCCTGATCTTGCTCACAGGTATAGCTTTGGCACATATGGATGGGAAGTTGGGTCAATAGGAGGATGGTAGAAGAGATGGTGTGGGGTTTCGTGCAAAGAGATGGAACTGATGGAGGGCTGGTAGGGCCCTGATGGATTAATAGTAATGTATGTTTGAGTGGATTACATAGGAAAAATTAAGTTGCATAATTACTTGTTAGGAGATTTCAAGAAAAATAATGTTCTTAGCTTGCATGATTGTTTTATGTTGAAGGAGAACTATTGGAGTTATTTTACTATTTTAAATGTATGGGTGCATAAATTTTCCGGGTAATTTGAATTATTTAAAAATTCTATAAATCCATGTTTTTTTTAATAGTTTTGCATTTTAACCTTCTCTCTCTCTCTCAAATATTGATTCACATGGTAACTTTGATCTTTTTGTTTTGTTTCCTGATGCTTCAAGTTATCAATTTAATAGTACGAGAAGTTTCAGTCAAGTAACCTATTCAAAAGCCACTTTTTTGTTTTGTTTCCTGATGTTTCAAGTTATCAATTTAATAGTACAAGAAGTTTCAGTCAAATAGGCTATTCAAAAGCCATTATGAGAAATTTCACTTTTTTCCCCCTTTCTTTAAGCCCTTTTTCTTGGTAACTACCATATCTAAAGTGAAATATGTTGGACTCGGTACCATGGTTTCGAATATCGTTCGCTACGACTTGGTATCAGCCAATCGACTTAGTTTCAGTTCTAGTTGGACCACTTATACGTTAAAATCAGATGATTCAGTCTGGCTTGTTCAGAATTGGAACCGAGTTGAATTGGTGGGGACCAAGTCGTGGCTAGTATAGAATGAGTCGGACTAGTCTCAATTGTGTGTGTGTGTCTCTCTCTCTCTCTCTCTCTCTATATATATATATATATATATATATATATATATATATGGCGGAATGCTCAGCTGCGAACCAGTTCGCACGGAAGTCGTACGAACTTTTTTGAGAACTCATCATACGCGATGAGTCTCGAAAATCTGAACGGTCCACGTGAAGCAGAACCTCATGAAACCCCCTGATATGAATTTTTATTTCGAACCAAAACTTTGGTGGGCCATGAAAAATGAAAACAGTTTCTTCCCTTGATTTGCGTTTCTCTTTGCTATATCCCACCAGAATCTTAGATCAGGGTGAAAATTCGTCCCTTGGGGTTTCATGTGATTCCGCATCTTATGGACCGTTCGGATTAGACGCCCATGACACGTGTGCAAAGGTGCGCACGTACATAGGTGAGCATGCCTCACACACACACACACACACACACACACACACACATATATATATATATGTATATATATATATTAATTTCATTTCGTCTAGGCGACTCATCTTGCATCTGATGAGTCAGATTGGTATCAGCAACATGACTTGGCCCTATACCAAGATGAGTCGCACCCTCAAACTGAGTATTAAAACCTTGCTTGGTATTTTGATAATTTGAACTTACTATTATTTGTTTATTAATTTAGTTTTTTGGTTCTAAGATAAATATAATTCTTTTTTAAAAAACTTTTATGAAGACTTCACAAATTGGATGCAAAGGTCTGAGTGAATGATGACACAAGAAGAAACAATCATTTTGCATTGTCACATTAAAGGAACTATATGTTTTAGTTGAGATTATGATTTAAAGATTATTTCTTTCATTGTTTGCTTCCCAGGAAGTTCTTGTTTACCATTTTCGTTCTTTGCCCAATTACTAAAAGCCCTTTTTCTTGTTAAAAATTCCATTTGTGGTTTATGGGAAATTCTATAGAACGTGCATGCACTGTTAAAAGAAAAAAGAAACTATAGAATATGGAATGTGAGCTGACTTTGTTTTATTTTTATTTATTTATTATTATTATTTTTTTTGTGTTTTGGATAATCAGTGTGAGCAGGTGGCTCCACTATCTTGTAATGGCTTCTGGAAATACTTATTTTGATGACATGCGGTGCAACCTTGAAGTTATTGATCCTCCGCAAAATGTAGACTTAGTGGAAGTCGGTGAACATGTCGACGATACATCTCAACCTGCAGCTAAATCTAATGCCGTTGCTAGTAGTGTTCGTGAATTATTGGAGTGTCCTGTATGCTTAAATGCTATGTACCCTCCTATCCATCAGGTCTGCTTATTATTTTCCTTAAAAGTATATATGACCATCTGCAACTGAATATGGACAAATTTATTCTATATGTTCTCACGTTTTCTTATCTTTTCTCGTCCTCCTCTTCTTGTTCTTCTTTGGGTGGAATCATGTTCTGTAAATGTCTGATTGTCACTTGGAGTCTCATTTCAAAATTGATCTTGTTCATATGCTATAAAACTTGTTAGTAGTCAGTGTAACATGGCTTTGATGTTTGTTGATTTTGTACTTGAAGAGTTGAAGCTGGTGTATTTTATTTGTTATTTAAGTTCAATTGTTTATATCATGCTAGTGAATTACTCAAAGCTTTTGTATAGTTTTATCTTTGTGTTTGTCATATGGGCCATGGATTTTACTCTAGGGTGGATGAGGAAGAACAAAACAGGAGAAAAGTGGATTTTTGCACACACTACAATCCTGAAAATTGATCTTTAGGGGTCAATATCCCTTGGTCATGATGTATCTCCTAATGTGCTTGAGGGTTTTAGAAGCATGTATGGTCAGCTTGCAAGGTGTTTTCTATTGGCCTTTGCTTTTAGTCACTTTCCAAAACTAGGTGTCTTCCATTAGCCATTTTTGTTTTCGGCCATTCTCTGATCATATGGATAGGATAATTTGATCTATGTAGATCTTTAATTATCTTCCATCCATGTTCATCGGAGCCCACTAGATGGAAGGTCCTGATTGATACACCCAACCTGCAAGGTGTACTGGCTACACCATATTCTGGTGCAGCATTAGTGTTTCAATTTGAGAGCAGGTAATCACTGACTTTTGATGAGGAAAGTGCACTTGATTCATGTGTTTGGGCCACCTGCATCTCAGAATTGTGAGAAATCCAAGATGAGGAACCAACTCAAATATGATCCAACCGAGCTGAGGATCCTATGAGCCGATGGGTACTTGATAGGTACACAGACTAGATTGGAATCAGGTCTTGTGCCCTGAAAGCAGTAGCTGGACCTAAAACCTGCACCCTTGGGCAGGTTTGGGGGTGTGAGCACTCCAGGCCCTGATAGACTTAAATTTATGCAGAACTTACCTTAGTATTAATCTCATGGAAACAAAGTGGAGCAATCTCGCTTTTTTTCCCCATTGTGAAACTCTGAGCATGACCAAAATCTAGTCAATTGAAGGAGTCTTAACTAAGCTAGTTTGCTAATCAAGCTGAATTAAACCAACTTCGATTATTCTTGAAATACTCCAGATTCAGAAACTTGTAGAACTTTCCGGGGACTTCATGCCAAAATCTACATATGGAAATCTTTCTAGAACCACATGACTTGCACAATTGGGCCCCATGATGGATCCATGTGATGAGATTGCCAATGTAATCCTTGATTTTGGACTAACCCTACCCTAATTGGTAATCTGGTCCTAATTTGCTGAATGCTTGCTTGAATTATGTAACCATGTCCTTGTTGCAAAGTTGACAGGCTAAAACTGTTTTTTTTTTTTTTTTTAATTTTAATTTTTATTTTGTCGCTTGAGTGATCTTTAATTGAACTAGAACCATAATCTTTGTTGACAAAAATGGACAGCCACCTTGATTATTGTCAGTAACATGCACGCCTTTTGAGGCAAATATCTGTAGAATGATAAGACCATGAAGTCATCAACTTGCGTTCCGTTGTTGACCCCCGACATTGTTTTATTGGAACCCTTGGTCAACCCTGCATCACAGGTGAGTGATGTATCCATCAAAGCCACTTAAAATTTGCGTCCAGTAGCAGATTCACATAGAGAAAGTTCCATTAAGTTGGCTTTATAGGTATTAGGTTTTGCAGAAGAGGAAGAAATTCGTCTCTTCTCCTGTGTTATTTCCATAACAAACTGCATGTTCTTTGTCAATCTGTTGCAATCAATTAATAACCACTTTATCATTTTTATCATTATGTGAATTGTGGGTATATTTTCAGTTTTATGCGTGTCAATGAAAAAAGTTCTGTAATGCTATTATTTGTAATCATGTGTTTGTCTGTCTGATGGCCTCTACAACTTGGTATTAATGTCTGGATCTTGTCTCTGATTCTAATGCGCCAACTGATCTCATCTGTTCATTGTTCTTCTCTGTTTTTCATGTTGTGGTGCCTTATCCACCATACATGTGGCATATATTTACAAAAGTCTAATTGTGGGCCCCATTTTGGTTGGACCATACCTGGAATTCACACTGATTAAACTATCTTAATCATCTAATTTCATTTGTTGAATGTGGACTGCAGACTAGTTTTTTTCTTACTGGTATACGCACCAGTTTGGTGGTTTTGATAATCTAATCTGTGTCAATTGGGCACATTCCATCCACGTTGGCCCTACCATTTGGACAGTCTGGATTAACATGAATTCATGTCATGTGTACAATAGATGAGACACTATAAATTAAAAGCAGCAATACCATAATGGCAGCATACCACAACTTAAAAAGCAGCATACTATAGCTCTAGACCTTTTGATGAAGCCTGTTTTCAGGAGCATACCCGGCAACTCCCCTTTCAATCTTTACATACTGATGAGAAATAGCCTTTTCAAATAATTCTTGACCCATGAAAGTTCCCTTGGATTTAGTTTCAAGTTCCTTTTGATATTTTACTGATGTGGTCCATAGACCTATGTAGTCCAATATCTGCTCTGTCCATTGCAAATGATCCTTTAGCTGCATGAAAGAGTAATTCTTTTTCATGGTTGCAGTGTTCAAATGGCCACACATTGTGTTCTGGATGCAAGCCGAGAGTGCACAACCGGTGCCCCACTTGCAGGCATGAGCTTGGCAATATAAGATGTCTTGCCCTGGAGAAGGTGGCAGCTTCTCTTGAACTGCCATGCAAATATCAGAGTTTTGGGTGTGTGGGTATCTATCCTTACTACAGCAAGCTGAAACATGAGTCCCAATGCGTGTTCAGACCCTACAACTGTCCCTATGCTGGTTCTGAGTGCACTGTTGTTGGCGATATTCCTTATCTAGTGGCCCACCTCAAAGATGATCATAAAGTCGACATGCACAATGGCAGCACGTTCAACCATCGCTATGTGAAGTCAAATCCACATGAGGTCGAGAATGCGACATGGATGTTAACGGTACTGTGTTTGCACTGACTGGTTTATTTATTTGAATGGTTGTTATAGGTTCCGATTGCCTTTTCATATAATTTCTCATCCTTCGCTTAATGCTGTTATTTTGTTGGTCATCTACATGGGTTCTATTCCTACTGCTAGAATGCTTGAGCATGTTCTTATCTGAAATATGTCATGTATTATGTTAAAATTTTATTTTTGGGGAAGATCCATTGCCTAATACTTGTATTCTCACACTCTAGACCTGTACATGCGGCATACTTGCACGCTTGGTTGGACCTTTCATTTTTGGTTGGCCGTACCATAAAAGAGCCATATTTTGAAATTACTACTTTTGGGCAATATTTTGAAATTACGTCTTTTGGGCAATGCATATCCCAAAACTCAAATTGCTGCTGATTGAAGGATGTTTTCTTGTTAAAAGTTGGCCCATTTGTTGGACTTTTTTAACCATCTGTTTGTAATTGCTGAAAGTCTTCCAGTGGCTAGGATCACATAACGCTGTGGTTTTCCAAGGTATGGCTAGGTGAATGGTCCAGATCTCATGCATGGCATCACATGTTTGGAGAACTATTGCTTGACGATGCAAGTGTCAAAACTGGATCCTTTTTCAACGTGTTCAATGTTTCTATTTTCAAATTATTAGTGCTTTTATGACTTCAATGCAAAAGGTTGCTTAAAAAAACTGGTTGTCTCTGGAGAAATTCTTTGCTTGTAGTTTCTGTGTATACTTTCTTTGGGCACTACTCTTTGTACCACATCTTAGCCTGGTACATCTTAGCCTAAGTTTCTGATAACAGTTTCATTTTATGGTTTCTGTTTTTAAAGTTGACACAAAAAGTGGATGTGCTAAATGGGCTTCTAGCTAATTTTTCATATTATTTAAGATTCTTGCAACATTATATATATGTATGTATGTTTGTATACTGATTCTGTATATTCTTTCCTTTCAGAATCTACTTTCTCAGTCTTTTTGGGTTGTTGTTATTACTTATTTAATTTGTGGCAATTCGTTTGTTGCGAAACCTCAACTGTCATAGTCGTTGGTCCTATTGTGGGCAGAGCATAGTTGAAAATCATACTGTTTATACGATTTTAATTGTCCGATTTCCATTCAACTATTGAATTTGGGACACAGACCACTTTCTCTTCAACTTTCTGTTTGATGATCACCAATGTGATGGTGAGGATCGTCTGGCCAGTCAGACTTTTGGGTTATGAAATGGCCACACAATGTGGATGGCTTGATTAGCATGCATGTATGCAATGTTTTGGGTTGCCATAATGTTGCAAGTTGGGGGGAAAGCATATTGTAGAACTATTTTGTCCTATTTATGGACATTATAATCACTTGAGTTTTCAGTTCGTACAACTGGGCCTGTTGTTCAGTGTTCCAAACCATCAAAATGATGGACCATGCCCCATCTTGGTTGCCCATATACCAATAGCCATTCAGTTTGGAAGAGCCTAGCCATGGATTCGTGGCCTTCATTTGTTTGTGGAACACTGCTGTATTAGAACCGGAAGCTCAAGAAAATGAAAATTAGACAAAGGCATTGTCCCAGTTTTCATTCTTTTGATTGTCCTGTCTATATGCTGGCCACCAGTTGAAGGGTCAAAACTTCCCCATCTGGTCTGGGAGACTTTGAATGCACGGGCCATGCATAGGCACTTGTATAAATGGTTTGGATCCCTGAACCATGGGTCGTTCACAAGCGAACTGTATAGTTATTCTTGGGTCAGGCATTGTATCCTACCTGTTTTGGTTATGCTTTTCTGGGGGATCTCGTGCTCTATTTTTTTAATTTTGTTTGTTTCTTGAAATGACTATGTTTTGCTGCATTCATCATTAATACTGTCAAACCATCTTCTCCTTTCATACCTTCTGCTTTGGTTTATGTAGCAGATTGTAAGAATCCTTATGCTGTCTCTAGGTTTTCAGTTGCTTTGGACAGTATTTCTGTCTGCATTTTGAAGCCTTTCAGATTGGGATGGCGCCTGTCTACATTGCATTCCTGCGCTTCATGGGTGATGACAGCGAAGCTAAGAACTACAGCTACAGCCTTGAGGTGGGTGGAAATGGACGGAAGATGGTTTGGCAAGGGGTGCCCCGCAGCATAAGGGACAGCCATCGGAAGGTCAGGGACAGCTATGATGGTCTCATCATCCAGCGGAACATGGCCCTCTTCTTCTCGGGGGGCGACAGGAAGGAGTTGAAGCTGAGGGTGACTGGGAGGATTTGGAAAGAACAGTGAGGTCTGTGCTCTTTCCCTCCCACTCTGTTGGTTGTTCTTTTCGTAGTGTTTGTGTCTCTCCTGGTCATGTATTTTTGGATTGTGGAAGGCAAACTCTCTTTGCTTGTAATGCATTAATACATGAATGGAAAGACATGGTTACATATAGAATGTCTTGGCTATGATATTAGTTCATTCTCAGTTCATGGTGTGCTTGTGTGCATGAATGCATGGGTCATGGCTGGTGGACATGCACGTGGAGGAAGATACATGCGTAGTTTTTATTTTTTCCTTACAACTTGATCACTGGGAATGAAAGAGAGTTTGTTTTGTAGGCATTGCGGTCCCATTCATCTACATTTTTCATGTGGATATCGATACCTTCTTTTGTCATGCATCTGTTTGCATGTTTACACATGCATACCAGCACATGCTTTCAGTAGTTCCGTGTATTTTGATGATTTTACAGGGTTTAAGATACGATGTGTATGTCGGACCATTTAGTAGCTGGCATGAACCGTACTAACCATTAATTGGTGCATGATGATTGATTTGAACTGTCCAATCAGTGGCCACCTCTTGGAGGAGTCAGTGGTCACCGTCCACTGCCAATCTTGGGCTGTCAAGAGAAAAGTTTAGAGCAGCAGTAGATAAGAATGGTTGAAGGGGAAAAGATGACATTGTGATTTGTTCAGCTCTCGAAATTGAAATTACGTGTTTGATGATCAGGGAATCAAGTGTCCTCTTTTTTGAACGATGATAAAATATTATTAAGAAAAGAGGGCAAAGCCAGACAAAACAAACAAAAGAAAAGAATACAACAACCCAGACGACCTTACAGGACTGACCAGCTTTCCAGGAAGCGGACTACAGCATTCAAGGCCACTCCTTTTCGCTACCTGAAAGACTTCCTCTACTTGTCCCAAATGATTCCTGAAACATCTATTGTTCCTCTCCATCTAAAGGAACCAAAGGCCGGCCAACATTGCAAGCCGCCAAACATTTTGACTTGCCTTCATGTTGTGTGTTTCTCCGTGCCACGAGAAAATTGGCCGATGGAGCTTGGTGAGACACAAAACACCTAGAAGGTTGAAGAACTTATTCCACAACTAAGTCGCAAACGCACAATGGATGAAAAGGTGATCTACCATCTCCTCATCGTAAAAGCCATCTTGCATCTCAACAAGTCTTGGATGGCAAGAAATGTTTAGAGCAATTTTCCAGGAAGAAGACTACAGATTGATTGGCTGAGCAACAATTTGCTGCAATTTTGAAGTGGCCCATCCGTGAGATGTCCTATCAGTATCAGTCAATCTGTTCAGATTGATTCAAATATTTTCCAATCTTCTGTGTTCTTAAGATTATACTATTTACAAATGTCCATGGTTCATTCCCCCTCAAAAATAAACAGGCAGCCCTAGAACTAGTGTACCATGTGCGTGTGCTGTGTGTGGATGTGGATTGCTTAGTACTGATTTACTCAGTATGTTATAGTGTACCGAGTGAACTCTATTGGGGCCACTGTGATGTATGTCTTATCCATGACATTCATCCATTTTACCAGCTCATTTTAGGTCACGAGCCTAAAATTGAAGCCTATCCAAAGCTCAAGTGGGCCACATCACAGGAAGGAAACAATGGTAATTGAATGCCTGGGTCGGATAAGTTTTGAATCAAGCTGGTATGTATGTATTTTCTCTTCATCCATGCCTGTGTGATCTTAAGAACAGGTTGGATGACAAATAAACATTATTGTGGCCTTAGGAAGGTTTCAATGATGGATGCTATTAATCCCATTGTCCTGTTGTGTGGCCCACTTGGTCTTTGGATGTGCTTTGATTTTAGTTTCATGCCCTAAAATGAGCTGGTAAAATGGATGGATGTTGTGGATAAGACATACATCACGGTGGCCCCCCACAAAGTACACAATCTGCATTGGCTGTGTATATAACTTACCCTTTGTGCACATGTGGACCCCAAGTGGTTTTAGTGACAGTCATCATGTCCCCATTGTTTCCTGTGTTGTGTCCCACACGAGACTTCAATCTGTTATATTTTTGTACTAACCTCTTAACTATGAGCTGATGCAATAAATGTAAAAAATAAATGTCATATATTATCATGGTCAACCTTTTATTATATGAGATCCGTAATAATTCTCCTTGATGTGTGTTAATTTGAAGAGAATACTTGTCATGTGAGAATCTTAAGATGATAAAACTAGGTAGCAGAGGCATCTCATTTTCCTTATAAAATTAAAAGTTCACACCCTTCTCATTTCTACTTGTGTGGGTAAACCATTAAAAAATGCGGCATTATACATGGTAGAGAATATATTATTATTGATTGGTAAGTTTCGCACATTTGTAAATAGACACCAATTACACTCAATTTCATGTGCGAATGTGGCAAATACGTTAAAGGTCCAAGCCGCTCCTTTGGTGGGTTCCTTTGTGTAAATGCCCTATTCCACAAATAAAAACCAAACCATCAGTGAAAAGGCTAGCTCAAATGGTCAATGGACAGGCCAGAATTTGGATTCTGTGGGGTCCACTGTGATGTATGTGTCTTATCCATGCTGTCTGCTTGTTTTGGGGCATGAGCTCAAAATTTAGCTATATCCAAAGCTCGCAAGTAGACTACACCACAGAAAATAGTGGCGATTTTATGCTACCTAGCATTAAAGACTTCTGTGGGGCTACAAAAGTTTTAGGTGGAGCTGTTGTTTTCCATTCTTCCAGGCACCTTATGAGCAAGTTAGATTATAAATAAACATCATGACAAGCCTTAAAAAGATTTTATTTGTGGATGTCATTATTCTCCCAGTTTCTTGCTGTGTAGTCCACTTAATAAGCTTCAATTTTGATTGCATGCCCTAAAATGAGGTGGCAAAACAAATGGATGCATGGGATAAGACACATCACAGTAGGCTCCATAGAGTCCTCTCACTAGGGTCATTATCTTTTGTTTTGTGTAGCATGGTCCACCTGATCTTTGGATATGCTTTAATTTTCAGATCATGCCTTGAAATAAGGTGGCATAATGGATGGACGGTGTGGATATAAAATGCATACATTACGGTAGGCCCGACAGAGTCCAGTCACCAGAGTTATCATCCCTACTGTTTCGTGGCGTAGTCCACTTGAGCTTTGGATCTGCTTGACAGCGTGCATAAAAGTCTAGAAGCGTGGTAAAATGCACACATCACAGTGGGCCCCACAGAGTCTGGCGGCGTGGATAAAACTCCCACATCACAGTGAGCAGCACGGAGTCTGGCAGCTTGGATAATACACATACATCAAGGTGGGCCCCATGATGGTAATACACACATAAAGTTGGGCCATGACAGCATGAATAAAACACACGTAGTGCAGAAAAAATAAAAAATATGACCATGACAGATAAAAGCTACAGAAAAAATAACAAAAATAAAAAATAGGATCATGGCAGCTAAAATAACAAAAAATAAAAAATAGAATCATGACAGCTAAAATAACAAGAAATAAAAAATAGGATCATGACAGCTAAAATAACAAAAATAAAATAACAAAACATAAAAAAAAAAAGGATCATGACAGCTAAAATAACAAAACATAAAAAAAAAAGGATCATGACAGCTAAAATAACAAAAAATTAAAATTAGGATAATGACAAAAAACAACAACGCCCACCGTGGGGCTCGAACCCACGACCACAAGGTTAAGAGCCTTGCGCTCTACCAACTGAGCTAGACGGGCTTCATTGATAGTAATTTGTATCTATATAATATATTTTATATATAAATCTGGCGGAATTACCATATTTTTTTCCTTCATATCTCAAGTGAACGGCAATAAAGGAAATAGCGATTTAAGAACATTAAAAACTTTTCGTAGGCCATTTTTTTAAATTTTTAATAATCAAGACGATATTTGTATGTTTTTTTTGACATTATCAACAGGTTAGTTGAAAAATAACCACCACGGTGGCCTCAGAAAGGTTTCAACGGTGGATGTTATGATATCCACTGTTTCTTGTAGTGTGTTCCACATGAGATTTGAATCTGCTTCAGTTTTGGGATTTCTTCCTTAAATTATCTGGGAAAACAGATGGACGGCATGGATATGCAACAGATACATCAAGATCGGCCTACGGTCACGACCTGACAGAACTTACTTTGGTCCCGACCTTACTGAGTCCGCGTCCGGATTTCTGAGTTGGGTCTGATTTCTTAACATGAAATGGACATCATGGGGCTCCCCAACAAACGGCTTGGATCTTGCACAAGTGTGCCAACCTTTACACACGTGTCAACCTAAAACGTGCACAAGCGAAGGTGTTGGGGATAAGGTTTATTCACGTGTGCAATTATAGTATAAAATACCAACAACCAACAATGATGAGAGTTATTTTATATACTCTGGCAGAGTAGGATGCTTGGTACACAGGCACTAAGAAATTGTACACGTGGAATAAAATAAATCAAAATAAACCACCTAAATTACGAAGCCCATTGTTTCCAACCCTCTGGTCCGAAAATCAGATATGTTTAACAATCCTATCCTCTGATTAGTGGACACTTGTTTGTCACAATATCACCATTGGATACTTTTCATTTTAACCGTCCAATAAATTTCAACCAATCCGATAGTCAGGTGATGAAATGATCCTATTATTTGGTTCACGATAAATCCATAGTGTGGAAATTTTAATTTAAAATAAATGTACTCCAGGTATTCAATTTCCGCCTGCGTATCATTTGCAACACTATTTCTGAGTATCAAAGTTTTTTCGCCCGACGAAAACGAAAACTATTCATTCGAGCGGATTAGGTGCGGCCCCAGCCTCACCCACCGCAATGCGGCCCTAACCTTGGGGCCCACCTTGATCTATTTTTAGTATATCCTCACCGTCCAACTTTTTACATATACAGAAAATAAGACTGAAAATAAAGCAGATCACAGTCTCAGGTGGACCACACTGCAGGAAATAGCGGTGATTTACAATTAATTTTTTTTTATGGGACACAACTTTTGAATCAAGATGATATTTTATTTTTTCCCTTCATCTACGTATTTTTAACCTTATCAAAAGGTTGGATGGAAAGTGAAAATTATGGTGGGCCCTATAAATTTTTTAATGGTGAACGTTCAAGCACTACTTTTTCCTGTAGAATGGTCTGATTAAGATTTTTTATCTAATTAAAATTTCGAATTATACTCTTAAAGATCTGGAAAAATGGATGGATGGAGTGGATTTACTACAAACACATCAAGATAGGGCCCAGAGTCAGGGACGTACCGTGTTTTTTTACGGCCGAGGCTGCACCTAATCCTCTTCCATTCCGAGTCTCTGGCATTGACTTTGCCACCTCGATCGACATTCTCTCTCTTTCCAGACTCCAAGAAAAAACAAAAACAAAAAAACAACAAAAAAAAAAAAAAGAAGAAAAAACAGAGAGAGAGAGAAAGAGATGCCAAAATCATCCTGACAGAGAGATTTCTAATTCAAAAATTAAGAAGATTTAAAAAGAAGAATCTGTCATAGGCTGCAAATCAATGCACTTTCAACCCATTTCAAGGTAATTCCTACTTCCACATTCTTTCTTTTTATTTTTTATTTTTTGAATTTCAGCTTTTGCTGACATTTTCCTTCGTTCTTTCCATTTTCTATCATGGCAGTTAGCTGTTAAATTCTTTCACTGTCATCTTCTTTTTCTTTTTTTCCTCTCTCTCTCTCTCTCTCTCTCTCGTTTCCTTTGGATAATATTGAAAATTTCTGAATTCAATGACAAATAAGAGAACTCACTTTAAGAAAGAAAAGGAAAAGGAGAACAGATATTTACACCCATCCTCTTTGATTTGCAGACACCCATTTTCCATTTTTGGGAATTGGGTTGTGTTATTTGAATACTCCCAAAATGGAAATTTAGGTGTATACATTCAAACAAACAAACAAAAAAACCCAATTTTTTTGTAGTGGAATTGATATTACCACCATCCTCTTTAGTTTGCATACACCCAGTTTGCATTTCTGGAATTGGATTTTTATTTAAATTCTCAAAATGGAAAATTGGGTGCATACATTCAAACAAACAGCCAAAAACAACCCAACCTAATTAGGAATTGATACTTGCACCCATCCTCTTTGGTTTGCAGAAACCAGCATTTTCAGTTTGCACATTCAATTTTATTGTTTGGATTCTCACAATGGAAAATGGTATGCATTGAAACAAGTAAACAAGCAAAAAAGGCCTTATCTTTGCTGGGGAATTGACATTTACACCCTCCTCTTGGTTCAGAGACAACGGTTTTTAATTTTGGGAATTAAATTGAGGATTCACAAAACAGAAAACGGGTATATGCATTCAACAACCCGAATTTTTTACGTTGGGAAATTGATATTTGCATCCACCCTCTTTGGTTTGTAGACATACATTTTCCATTTCAGGAACTAGTTGAATTTGCAGAACGGAAAATAGGGGTATGCATTCGAACAAACGAACAAAACAGAATGAATTTATTTATTTAATTGAACCAGAACATGTGGGCATGCAGACCAATTTATGTTTAATCACATTAAGTAGTTGCTGTGCTTTTAATTAATTATTCAACTACTTGATGCAAAGAAGCGGCGCATAAAATGCTTATTTTCAGATGGTGATGTGATTTTTGATGATTTGAGTGTGAAAATTTGGGCGCTGTAAATGACTACCAGGCAACAAAATACTGATTCCAATGGCGCCCCTTCACAGCTGGGTATTTCTCCCTTTCATTTTTTTAATTGCTAATTACATATATCTTTTATTTTTAGAGAAGTTCATGTTTGAGTTTTTTTGTGGGTGTTGGGCCAATAATATACCACACCAGATATATTATTCATTATAATTTTTAATCACTGTCCCTTCACATTGACAGTTTGCCAAGCCCAACCAGAAAATAGCGATTCCAACACCACCTCTTCACCGGGTATATCTCTCTCTCTCTCTCTCTCTCTCTCTCTCGTTACATACCTACATGCATACGTACATACAGTGGGGGTAAACAGTGACTTCATGTCTAATCTTTCGAGTTCTTTCGGACGCCCACTTGTCTTGTATGTTGTGGCCGGCAAAATGAGAGGACTGGTCTGATTCTTGTGCAAGTGAAAGTGCACAGTGGTTCCACCACTATGCCTTTTTTTTTTTTACACGCACTCACACCCCACACACAGCCACGCACTCACACCACAGTGGGATTTCACCACAATGGGTACTCAAACCCATGACCTCGTGTTGAAACTCTTGTGAGTCTACCACTGAGGCATGAGTATGGACCCAAAAGGGTTCATATTCAGTGAGGAATTCCACCACTATGCCTTGTTTCCACATGTGGAGGAAGTATGGAGTGTGGGCTATACATGTGTATGGGAATGAAAAATCTCTTTCCATGTGTATGGTGCATAGGGAGTCACTAGTTACACCCACCGTTTCGATGGGTACACATTTTTCCGACATTAATACAACAGTACATAATCATAACATGTATTACCAAAAGTTGAAAAGAGGCATATTTTTCAAAGTGGGTGGGTGTAAATATCAAACACAATGTTCCCTTGACATGTTCAATAATCCTGAAAGCCGTCTTAGGGTGGGTCTCTCATGGAGACTGCATAAACATCAGTTACAAGTCCAATTGCAAAGGTAATTTCTGGTCTAGTTTGTGCGAGATACAAAAAACTCACAATCAAACTGTTAGATGATCAACATGCCTTTTTGGCCGTGAAAAGATAGGATTAGGAGTTGTAAGGTCATAAGAATGACTGTCTTATGTTTGATCTGGTTTGGATGCAACAGCTTCTCAGATGGAGCTTTGTCTTCAATGCCAGCCGTTGCCTCTCATTCTTGTATTGTTCTTTATGAGAGGATGTTCCGTTGTGTTGTTCATTTCATTGTTTGTTTTGGTTAAACAATGTGCCTTATTAGAATTTTTGTTGGATTATTTCCCAAGCGAAAAGCTCAGTGCGCCTAGGGTGGACTGACACTCGTAGTTTGCCTACATGCTTTGGATTGTCAAGTCATCAATCTGGACAATCCATTGCGTTCGCCCCACTTTTAATGGCCCACAATCAAACACTCATATTGATCAGAGGATGCCAACCTTTCAAACACAGACTACTCTTTTTATATAACCTTCAGATTCTAAAGCCACTGATGGTATGGTTATGGACATTTCATTGAAATGGTTTCTTGGAAACATATGTTATCCAAAGTGGACTATCTTGTTAACTATTCATGTTAATTACTAGGCCTTTGATCCAAAAAGTCCATTTTTGTATGGTATTAATCGGATGGGGAAATTCCTCTAATCAGTGTGAATTTTTCATTGATGATGTGACCGACAACATGATCGTTCCTAGGGTCTACTAAATCTGGCCTCATTTCTTAATTATTAGTTACTGCCATTTTCAAGAGGCAATGAACAATGCTTGGCCCAAGTTAGTGGTGTTTCTGTTTGGATCAGGAATCTAGAGATCACACATTTCAATGGTATGTACAAGTAAGCTATCACACACATCACCACACATTGCAGCTTTCATACAGGTGAAACATCAAAGCCATCCATCATGTGGACCCTACCATGAAGATGTTACTGCCCAGAGATAAAGGTGGTCCATTCAATAAGTGTGCATGATATTAGAAATAAGTTGATGGGTAATGGGTTAGAAATTCATTGGCTGATTTTTAATTTTTTTTTCAAAACTGTACATTTGTTCAGCTAATTGTGGCCCACTTGACTGGTATTGATTCTTGGGATGGGGAAGCTACATGGCGGTAGCCTTCTAATGAATGGTTTGGATATTGCATCTTTCCCTCACACAGGCATATGTGGTGGCATGTGCATTAGCTGAGTCGTACATGCTTATGGGCTTAAGAAAGCTACCTATATGATATGGAAGTTGGCAACCTTTTTTTTTTTTTTTGCCATCATTGGTCAATGATAGATGTGATTGCTAGGTAGGATTTTGGAGTCTAATCTCCCCATGTGTGTGAGATCTGGGCTGTTCATCTGGTGGACCTATGCAATGGCCCGATAATCAGGCTGGTTCGATCATCAAGTGGGCTGCACATGCATGAAAAAATGGATGGTTAAAATGGACCAGCACCCATATTACCTATACATGTGGCCCACCTCATTACTGGACCTGCCTATTTTTGGGGCAAAACACACACACAGAGGTCCCACCTGATGACTGCAAGGATCTCAATGTGCATGCAACATGGGTACAAGTGGTTGCAGTCACTTTCTAGTGAGGTTGCATTCAATCTTCAATGACATCAGTGGTAGATGATTATTTTTCCATATGGGATCATATCATTTGGTCTTCTCAATTTTGGCATACAGATTTTTTCTTCAAAAATAAAAATCGGCATATAGATTTCTAAAGTTATTTCAGAGTTCCCACGCAAATTTGCTTCTATTCTCATGAACAAAGCTTGGATATCTTCATCTGCTGACACAAATGTAATGGTTATATTTTTGTTAGCCGTATATTTCTGTTGTAACTGAAATGTGTGATTTTCTCAAAACCTTGGTTAGTTCTTGTCTACTATGCAGGAGTGAGGTCTTTAACTACTTTCTTTTTTATCGGAATTCGCATACGCTTTCTAAAAGTATAGAAGTGCAGGCCCCGAGCACAGATTCCTGATTTTCTGAATATACTATTTATTATTACTAAGGTATAAATAAGTGGGCTATCCCTACTTGTCAAATCTCAGCCAAAAGTATGTGTAGCTGAGCTGGGATGAACTGTCAAGCCTCTTGGAAGACTCAAGCTTGAGATCAGCCAATTAGTTATTGGGTGTGAATCTCAGGCCCGGGCTCAATCCATGGGCCTCTAAGCTCAGTCTATACCCTGTCCAAAGCAGTCTGGACTCATCCTGACCCAGCCCAACCTAGTTTCAATGCTATTCAACAGCATCAAGTAGGAGCTAATTCAACATAATGCCAGATGAATTTGTTTTTGTATCAGAAATCCTCTTTTGCAGATTATCAAATCTGTTTCTTTCTCTTTCTCATTTTCTTTTTTTACAACTTTCATTGATGAATGACCTTCAAAAAAAAAAAAAAAACTTTCATTCATTAGCTACAATCTCTCACTTCCTGTCATGGTTACCCAGAGTATATCGAATGTCCATCTATTTTTATTATACGTATTCAACTCATATTGACAAGAAGTGGGGTTTTAAGTTAGCTACTGGACATGTTTTTTTATTTTTTGAAAGGTATGAATATTATTGAGGAAAGCTACTGGACATGTCTATTTCATATCTAACAAAACGTATAATTATGTGCTTCCTGCTTGCATGGTAAATTCAATTTTTCTATTTAACAGGTCCGGTGAAAAGGCTGGAAGGTCTGTTATCTAAACCAGGCAATAGGTTCTGTGCGGATTGCAACTCTCCAGATCCAAAATGGGTGTATGTATCTCCAAATATCTCTATATGGCTTCTCAACTTGCTTCAATTGCAGTGCCTCTTCTTCCTAATTAAACAGTCACTGTTGCAAGTCGATCTTTTGGGATTTTTGAGAGATAGGAGTAATCACTAGAGTTTCTTATGCTTCTAGGATTCTACATCAACAATGTGGTCACACCACTAGGCTCAATTGGATTATAAGTTGTACAAAGCTTAATGATCTATTTGTTTTATTTTATGTAATTTGATGGTATTTGGTCCTCTTGTTTAATTTATCATTATAAAAACTTTCTGAATCCTAGGTAAATTTGGGATTGTCCAAAATACTCCTGTGAATGAAGAAAAGCTCCCCAAGTTTCCAATAGATGGGAGAATTTTTAAAATGCCCCCAATGTGTTGTACATTGACACAGTTTGACTTGTCAAAGCATATCACATACATGAAGAGAACAAGGATATAGGCAGTATATCCAAGCGAAAAACACACAACTTCCTAATAAAGAACCAAAAATAAAAGAGATGTAACAAAGGCGGAGTAACACCTCACCATCTTTGTTTTTGTCCAAACTAACAACAGATCTAGGGTTGTGAACTAAGGTTAAATTGGTTTTAGTTACAACAGTTGCTAGAGAATCAATTCAGAACTTGAATTGGATCCTTGATACGCAAATTCATTACCACCTCAACACTTCAAATGTACTTCCAACTCCCAAAGTAACCCTTTATATCCAAGGAGGTCTCACATGCTAGTAGTTGGACCGCTAAGTTACAATCCAAGTACCGCATAATTTCCATTGCATCATGTTTGTATGACACCAAATGCATCCTTCAAAAGACAATCCCCACCATGAAGGTTACCTGGCTCAAAAAATGAATCTGATATATTGTTGCACAAAGTGTGAAGTTGAAGCGGCAACAAATTCGGTGCGGGGTGGGAAGCACCTATTTCAAAATATTAGCAAGTTAACAGCCAGGAAGGAGCGGGAGTGCGAGTCTGAAGCAAAACTCAAAGCAGGAAGGATACTTGGTTAGAAGGATCACGCAAAATCCACTTATCTGTTGGTCCATGTATCTATTTTGAATTGGATCCACACCTGTCCATGCTTTTCTACAGTGTGGCCCACATGAATAGGTGATCAGCCTGATTTTGTATCCCTTATTTTTTTATGGTGGCTCCAACCTTCCAGACGGGTTGGATGTTGTACAAAGATGACTGGGGTGCTTTTGCACTAGTTGGTAAGCTATCGTCCAACTAGTTGCATGTGTACGTGTGTGTTCAGATATATGTAGAGACACATGCTTGCGGAGTTGTTCTGTCTCCCTGTTGACAAATTGGAGTTGTTTGTCAATTACAGGTTGCTTCGGGATGCCGAAATGGAGATAATATTGAATGAAATGAGTGAATTGGCTGTCATTAGCTTCATTTAGAGCAACTGCTTCTACTCATTTGGTGAAATCTTCTGCTTATCAAGATCCTCATGTCCTTTGGAGGGAGTATTATATGGCCAAGTCAAACTTCCAAGAAACAAACTATTCAGAGCTGATCTAAAGCTATAATGCCTTTTCAACATGACTAGTGAGAACCTTAAGTTAGAAAGGTAGCAGCACAAGCAACTCCTTAGGATGTGGTTGTGCTAGGACTGAAATTGTCTGAGATACAAATTAAATCAAATCTCTATTTTTATCCCTTGAGGCTGAAGTTGGATTTTGGTATGGACTCCATATGTGTATGGGTTGGAATTCAGTTTTCCCTGTCCTTCAGTATTTGATTTTGTTAAGGTGAGAGCAAGTTTTGGGCTATCAATGGGCAAAGCGCAGGCCTGATTTAGGAATGCCCAAGCCCCATCTCATTTATTTTTTAAGCTTTAAGTTAAGGCCCAGACTTATCTGTAAGCCAGAAATTCAGGCCTAATGTCAATGACTTTGTAGGGGGGAGTGGGGTTTTGGATGTTTTTTTCGTTCTTCTTCTTATTATTATTATTTTTGGCTGGATGTTTTGAGTTACAAATAGGATGTCAGAGATTTTCTGGTATTAATTTGTTTCCCCCATTCCGGGTTTAGCCTCATGGGCCTGTAGAATCCTTGCTTCAAACCCACATGGTTGCGTAGTCCTTAGCTAACTCTTAAGTGAACTTGGATGCAAGAGCTATGCAATGAAGTGTAACAGGGAATCAAACATTTCCTTACAACTCAAAGCAATATTCCAATCAAACATTTCAGTACTCTATGACCTTCTAGGGAAGTGTACACCCTTACATGCTCTTCTAGACTTCTATACATTCTTCTACACCTCTCTAGGTCTATCCAGATTCTTCTACTGTTCATGCTCTTCTCAGATTTTTAGAATTCTCCTACACTTCTCTAAGTCTATACAGATTCTTCTACTGGTTATGTTCTTCTCAGATTTTTAGAATTCTCCTACACTACTCTAACATCTTATATACTTTTCCACATCATACGATATTTTTAGATTGTTTGGAAAACATTATTATATGAAGATAGAGTGGAATTCCAAGTCCATGACCATGACATTGGGTCATACCTTTTTTTTCTTCGTGGAGCTTTGAAGAGTATGCGATGGTAGATTTATCAAAGAGAATAAGGGATCCTTGACTCATAAGCTTGGACTAACGAACCATATAAAATTTCTTGCACATTAAGCTATATATTGATTATCTTGAACAGAAGTGAAAGATTACCGAGTAATGGAATTAGAATGGGACATATGTAGAATATCATGCTCAAAATACCTCTAAATTCTTTGGATCTGCAAGTCTATGGTGTTAATTTACTGACTATAGTTGAACCACTAGTTGTTTCACATCATTTTCAATGATGTAATACTTTCTTCTTCTTCTTTTTTCCAAGGGCCTGTTTGGTTTTCCAATTTCCTACGAAATGCAAAGTAAATAAGCCATCATTATCATTTCCAGGTGTTTGTTTAAATAGGAATTATGACTCGTAAATAGAGAGTCAAATACACTTGTAAAGAAAATAGGTAAAGTAAATTGTAATCATTACATTTTCACATTATAAAAGTACTACTTTTACAATGATTTCTTGGTGAAACAAACAATGTAGCAAAATCATCACTACAGGCAAATGTAAGTAATGTCACCATATAAATTTTTTTTGAAAGATAACTTTGATTAAGAAAGAGCGAAAAGAGAGAACAAAACAAAGAAAGAAAGCACAGATCTGCTGAGGAGGCAGATCGGACTACACGCCCAGAAAAAGAAGATTATAGTCCTTAAAGGACTCGACATTCACAGCCCATTCTACAATAAGGGACTGCAGATGTCACCATATAATTACAAGAGAAAATATATATTACCTATTTACAGCCATTTACCATTGTAATTGGAAAACCAAACAGGCCCTAATGGATCATGCAGTTTTCTTTTTGTATATTAAAAGAAGCAATATTGTCACTCTCTTGTGTCTTACTGTGAGATTTAGGTCCGTATGAATTATGTAGCCATGAAAACTCTTTTTCTTCCTTACAAACCAGTTTTTGCACAAAAAAAAAAGAAGTCTGAATCATGATCTGTGGAGATTGGTTTGCATGCATTCTTTGTTATACTTCTAGGTAATCATTATACTTCTAGGTACTCTTATAATTAATTGTCACGAACATGTTTCCTAACAAATCAATTGATGGAAATCAGGGCATTAAGCCATGGAGTATTTATTTGTATCAAGTGTTCCGGAGTTCACAGAAGCCTTGGAGTTCATATATCAAAGGTAACTAATCTCAACCAATTTCACTATGATTCAATTTTCTCAAAAATTTGTTGATATGCTTTAAGTCACTTCCTGGCATATGAATGCAAAAGTCACTCACATGCTGGTAGTTGATATACTTCAAAAGAGTAAAAGGAATATTTCTTGCTCCTACTCCTTCCTCATTACCAGTGTTTTAAATATCGACAATATCAACCAATATATCCCACAATATATCTTGTATCCCACCTGTGCGATACGAAATGCACCAGTAGTAGGATATATCTTGCATGAAAAATCATGGATTGGAAGCTTCGGTTTTGAGATTTGGAGGAGAATGACCAAGTTGCAAAAAATTGAAAAAATAAAATAAAATCAAACATGTATGTAACCTAATCTAGTGATTCTTCTTTTGCTTTTGAATGTATTGCTTGTGTTTCCGCATGTCTTCTTACATTTATAAATTATATAAATAGACTTTGAATATACTTGCATCAATTCACTTAGACGATGTATAGATTAGGACCACATACAAAGAAAACCTATTATGTGCACTTGTTTTTTGTAATGTTTTGATTTGTGTGTATTGATGTATCTTTTTTAACAATAACCGAAATTTCATTGAAAAATTCGACCAATTTCCAATATTTCCAACAACAACGATACAACCAGTATATCCCATGCGATAATCGATGCATATTCGTATCCCAAGGGTGTGATACGTAACGCGATACCAATATTTTGAACACTGCTCATTACTCATTAGACAGTTCACATCTAGTGTTGTGGTTCACTAACATTTCCCCACAAGCTAATGAATGAAGATTTATCATTCCCAACTTGTAAGAAAGAAACTCAAACATGTCCTCTCCAACTGCCTTGGTTAAAATACGTGCAATTTGGCATTCATTTTTCTTGAGGGGATCCTGATAGTTGTTCTGGACATTGTTTTCGATACAAATTGGTTGTCTTCCTCAATGCATTTTGTCCTTGTCAAAAACAGGATTGAATGCAATGCATGTGGAGCTTTGATCGTAATAACACATTTTCAAAGCTCATTACAACGACCAATTTCTTCTATAAGATAGTTTCAACATACAAGTTTTCTTGTTTTAGAAGCCACAGCTGTGTACGCCTACCCTTGAGCAGACAGTTATTTCCCATAACGCATGCCTTGTAACCATGACTTACTGGCTAACCTGCTCAATTGGCATGAGTATTCAACAATATCAAGAGACAAGCTACTTTTGTAGTCTTTTTTAAAGCTTTTTCTGCACACACTCCTCTCGTGCTTCCATGTGCGTGGGTGGGAACGAGTGACACATTTATAGGACAGTGATTGCCAATAAGATCTCATCATGGATTATTTAAAGCAGCAAAAACATAGAATGCTAAGTTTGTGGTTCATGTGCAAGAGGTGGAAGAATTAGTGGTGCACCTCCATCCATTTGTGGCATGGTGAAGAAGAGGGATTTGTCGCTACTCTCCAAGTCTCTTCACTGAATGGTGGGCTTCCCCAGAAACTTCTGCTAAGATGTTCGTAAGCTGTATGGGTCCATTTAAGGTGAGAGAGGAAGAATCCTTTAGAATTTGGCTCCTTATGTGGTTTTATATTGAATATGGAAGGAAAGGGACAGCAGATTTTAGCATGGCCAAAGTTCCAGTTGAAGTGCTCATGTAGAAAGTAAAGTTTTCCATGATTAAGTAGACATCTGTTAATGAGTTTCATGGGGCATTGGTGGTGAAATTATGGATGGGTGAGGGTGTGTGGTCATCGGTAGTGGATCCTATTCAAGGAAAAGGAAAGGTGACATGGGACTTGGTAGTGTCTTTTGCTTGGGTGTTGGAAACTTGACTCTGATGGATCTTCATTTGCTAATCTGGGGAGTGCCCCTGTTGCTTATGCATTCCCTTCTAAGAGCCAACAATGAGGTTTGGAGCATCAATGAGTCTCCCTCTTCTGCAAACTTGTCCAACTAGATCTCTCAATTCCTCCATTATCTCTACCGCACCGAGGATCAAGGTTACCTGGACAATGGGTCCTGGTACAGGATTTGGTATGCAGCGCGCCACTTCATTAAGTACATAGTATGCTTGGGATAGGATCATGCAGGTCGCTCCAATATATATTGCCAAGTATATATCATTGGTATTGTAATTTATATATGAAATGATGAATGATACCATTATAAATTTGGCATTCCTCGCATTATATTGTGTATGCCTGATATTACATAAACCAAAGAATAAGTCACTATATAAATGTAAATTAAAACTTAATCAGCGACAAGAATGTAAACCATAATTTTAGGTCAGTAAAAATATTGATCTGGGTCATAGATGATCCATAATCTGATCGCTGGATTGGAATCAAAAGCATTTTGGGGTTGGCAATTTGGATAACAATGCTGAGGATTATTGGTCTGGAAGAATAATATCGAAAACCCTCTGCCTCTTCTTCCTTCAATTGCTTTACAGTTCTCCTAGAAATAGGCCAGTCTTCCAAGGTTTCCCAGACACGACTGCTGGAAAACCACCATCAGAAGATGGTAGAGGCAAAATGCTACAGTCTATCATCCTCAACTGGAATATGCTACATCGGCATAACGTGCAATTCAATGAATATTTGATGCTGAGGTGATTGGGTACTTTGATGTTCGCCAGTGGAGAGGAAATGAGCAGTATTCAACTGATATTTTCTGAATGTACTTGACAGATTATTTAAACCATATTTGATGCCGAGGTAATTGGGTATCATTATTGTTCACTGGAAAAGAGGAAAATTGCAAGAGAAGCTTTTGAGGCTGCTTTGAGGGACACTAACATGTCTTGGGTGACTTTAAGATAGGTAGAACCGTAGAGGTGACATCTTTCTAAATTCTTAAGGTGAATTTGGGAGCTACTGGGACTGAACTGCTATTATCTAATCAAACTTAGAGAAAGTTATCAGAAAGGCCAACCCCATTTGCAATTCCATGCATTTCAAATTGAACCTGGAATCTGGATTGCTATTCAGGGATCAGTCCTGCATTATGAATTGAGTAGGGCTCAGTCGTTTTAGGAAACTTCTACTTTATTATGGAATTATTACAATCGAATTTAGTGGAGCATCCAAGCATAGCTTTAATAACACATTATCTTTCATATTAGAAAATGAGTCTGTATAACCATTTTGAGTATGTCGCAGGTTCTATCAATGAAGCTGGACGAATGGACAGAGGACCAAGTTGATTATTTAGAAGACATGGGTGGAAATACAGCAGTAAATATGAGATATGAAGCCTTTGTTCCAGAAAATTACAAGAAGCCAAGACCAGATTCCTCTATAGAGGACCGGTCTGATTTCATCAGGTACAATTCAATCATATGATTGTCCTAGTTGTGTGCAAGAAGTCTATAACATTCTGAAGCAAAACATCACTTCTTGACTACTCAGGAGAAAATATGAGATGGAACAATTTTTGAACTCTAATGTACAGAATGTCTCCTCCCCATCTTCTGCTTCGAGCTTTCCCGCCAGTGACTCGTCTGAAAAGAAACATTATGAGAAGCAGCACACCAGCAGCCGCCTTCACGGACTTGGTCAGGCATTTCGCAACAGCTGGAGAAGAAAGGATTCTGAGCAGAAAGCCGCAAAAAAGAACCTAACGGTATGTCTGTACATGGTAAATCCATTATGTTTTTGAAGTATGATTTGGTTCAGTGTGCTTAGTTTATGCTGCTGATATTTCATCATTTAGATTTGCAGTCTTGATTTGAGGATAAGATTAGCTCGTGGTTCTGTGATCCAGACTATTGATCTGATGGACAGCAACATTGATTGGGAATTCCCCATAAACCTCCATGGTGGGACAATCCTCACCCTTGGATCGATGGCTTGCAAGTAGACAGTTAAAAACATGAAAATGTCAAATGACTTGGATCTTCCAATCTGGATTTTTTTTTTTCCAGCGGGACCCATCAGATCACTGGGCCATTGGCCCCACCTACACGATCTGAGGACCAGATAACACTACCTATCCTAGGGTGGGGATTGTATAATTCCTCTTTGGGTTTTCACTCTTTCATGGATAATGGAATCTTAATAAACTACCTTTTGTAGATGGGCATGGTCGAATTTGTTGGATTGATAAAGGTCAATGTTGTCAAAGGCACCAACCTTGCAGTTCGGGATGTGTTAACTAGTGATCCTTATGTCATCCTCACATTGGGACAACAAGTAAGCCTTTTTTTCTGAATCAATTCTGTCTTCATCAAGCTGAATTAGAATTAGAACAGTCGTGTTTGTATATTCAAGTTCTTCATGAACTGTTGCAGACAATGAAAACGCGCGTAATAAGGAGCAATTTAAATCCAATCTGGAATGAAAGGCTAATGCTATCGATTCCGGACCCTATCCCGCCTCTCAAGGTGGTAAGTTGGTTTCTCACTTTGTTGAGCCATGGAATTTCTGGAATGTGGTATTACCAACATACTTCTATGAACCACCCACAAAGACTCCTTCAAAATTACTAGCATGTCATTTCCACAAATTAAGAGAGTTTCTTTCAAGAATGCTTTTCTCGCGAAATATTAAACTTGAAGAGTTCCTTTCTGACAAGAGTGCGAGACCAGTACTTTTATTCTTCTGAAAATTTGACCAGTTACATTTTTTTGGTATTTTTATGTATATATGCTAAGAACAGAAAATTCTGTAAGCTGTTTATGTATGCATACATGCATGTATGAATACGTGTATGTATGTATGTGTTTGCACATACATACATATGCGTGCATGCATTCCTATATGTAGCACGTGTGTGTATTTGTTAATGTGTGTGCCATCTGCCATTTATTTGTTGTCCACCACCACCATCATCATACAAGCCTCATCCTAACTAATTGGGGTCAGCCACATGAATCCTGTTCTGCCATTCCTCAGTAAACTGCTTAATCATCTAATAGTTTAGCTGCGTAATTTAGAATTCCTTCCATTTGCAAATAAATAATGCAATGTCAATCATCACAAAGCTGCGAACCAAGTATGTAGAAACACATGATTCCCACATAGCCAACTTTAGTTTCTTTCTTTCTTTCTTTCTTTTTCTTTTTTCTTCTCGGTAATGAAGTTACCATTCTCAAAAAAGAAGAAGAGGAAAATCTCAGTCGTGCTAGCTTTAGCTCTATTTCTGGTTGAGTGTTACAACTAAGTGAGGATATAACCTGTCATCCAACAACAGCACTTGCTCAAACTTACAACCCCATCACAGTGGAGTGTAGCTCAGTCCAATCCTGATGATAATCATTGATGGCCTTTCCCGGCAAAAACAGAAGCTTCGAAAGTAGGAAATCTTGTGTTTAAAGATAACCTTGCAGCTGTAGCGACATCATCCAGACTTTCAAGAACTTTTGTTCTCCTATTACAATTTTTTAAGAATATAATCATTTTTTTATTTTAATTGGACAGGAAATTATCCTAAATAGTAACATTTTGATAAAACCCAGTTAGAGTCTGTGTATCTGATGCTAGTATTTGAAATTCAAACCCATTTATTAAATGCCTAGCATTAGGTCTAGATAACAAAATAAGAAAGAACAAAACTCACTCCTCGGTCTAGCATGACAAAGTCCAAAAATCGTGGAACTTGTTTATACCCTCTTCATAGTTTGTAGTCTTATGTTATTGGACAAAAATAAAGATGATAAGGTGGAACTAGATGCTGACTGGACAATTTATGGCTGCCAAGGCATTCCTTGGTAAGAGTTATCCAACTGTCAAAGTGTAGCAAAATTTACTAGGATGACACGCCCAAGACTGTGGAAGAACAATGAAGGCCCACACCAATTTGCAAGAATAATACACGAGAGAAATCAAGAAGAGGGATTTTATTCACTTGCAACAACAATCTAGACAACTCAAGCTTATGAGAACGATTTCTCTCACACACAATGCAAACAACACACTTCACCTATATAAAGACCGTAGGGAACTTTCTAAGCACATTCTAGAGCATCTACTAATTACAATGGACATTTCTAGGCGTATTCCTGATCATACGAATTTCTACACATTTCTTCCCTAGACCATTCCAAATATCAGAAAGTGACAAATTTACCCCTTCTTAGAGACTTGTACCAAAATTTTAAAAACCGTCCTTGTAGCAAAAGACTAAAATGCCCATGCATAAAGTGGGAATTTTAAAAATGCCACTCAATGTTGGCCCAAAATTTTAACATTGCTCATATCATCAATCATGGCTGGGAGCAAGCCATTTACACTAGGTTTGATCAATTAGGACCATATCCTTCATCAGCCAAACCAGAACTAAATGTCAGCCAATAATACAAGAGCAAAGTGATGGGTTACAGGCGCCGGGAGGTTCTTACCATTTGGTAAAAAATTCTGGTAAACATCAAACAGTGTCGATGGCCAATTTAATCAAATTAGCTGTTATTTGGATAGGCTCTTCTAAGAAGGTAAATAAAATAACAGGATTGGAGTTTCTTTGTTTAAAATCAGTCTTCATTTGGGAAAAAAGATCGTCATTCTTCTTTCAAGAACTGAATCAGGTTACCCAATTGCTTCTTCTTCTTCTTCTTTTAATCACTTGTTTGAGATGGATATGGGAATCAAGAGAGATTTCATGGTTTCCATTCCTTAAAGTAGTAGGAGAACATTGGAATGTTGGTTGCTCAACAGTCCTGCTTTAGAAGGGCAGTGCAAGTGCATGAGATTTTTTTCGTTGCTCGACTGCCCAAATATAAGTGAAGTGAATCAGAAAACTGGAGGGTTGATCAGGGGAATCGGCATTTTAAGTTTTCAAATGCACGAGTGACAAAAAAATCAGAAGAAATATAGTAGAGAAATGAATAAACAACTAGAATGAGAGGGATTACTTCTACAATTGGAACAGCTTTAAAGCTTGCAACACCCGCAATTCCAGCAAAAAGATCTCCCATCTCTTAATATAATAATGTTTTTAATATCCAAATTGATAACATTTTCTACAAATCAAAATTTATATCCTTAGGGCATGTTTGGATATGTGGAATAAAAGGGAAAATAAAGGAAAAGATAATAATTATGATTTCCATGAGAACCATGGAAACATGGAATCCAATTTTGAGTTCTTGTTTGCACAGCAAGTGGAAAACTCATATTGCTCTCTCAGTAGTCACCTAGTATTATATATATATATATATATATATATATATATATATATATATATATATATATATATATATATATTAATTCCAAAGTATTAGTAAGTGTAGTGATTGTTTGGTGGAATCCACTGTTTTCTTTGCTATCCAAACAATACAAATCGTCACATCAAAGGAAAACCCTTTTCTTGTTCCATTGTTTAATAAGGAATCCATGGTTTCCAAACATGGCCTTGAGGTAGTCAGTCGATGAACTTTTGGCGAGCCAAAATAGTCAGGAAAAGGCTTTAATGATGATGATGATATTCATACAGACTTGCCAACGAATATGACTTGTAAAAGACATTGTGCCTGACACCCCTCTGAAGTTTGATATATCCATCATATGTAGCCATTCCTTCTATTTTATGAGAATTTTTATTATCAGCCTTGTCAGCTATCCTGATAAATGCCCTGCTTCACTTACAAATTGCTGTAGTGTGTGAAGTTAGATATCGTTGATTGCTATATCATTTTTTCGAGAGTTCAATTGGCATCCTAGTTCCACTATAATGGCTTTTCTGACTCCTAATCAGCTTTTATTTTATTATTATTATTTATTTTTTTTGCAGCAAGTTTATGACAAGGACACATTTTCCACAGACGATCGCATGGGAGATGCAGAAATCGACATACAGCCCTTGGTCACAGCTGCCAAAGCATATGAGAACTCTAGCATCAATGAGTCCATGCAGCTTGGGAAATGGCTAGCTAGTGATGACAATACCCTAGTTAAAGACAGTATAATCACCCTTGTAGATGGAAAGGTAAAGCAAGAGATCAATCTACAGCTGCAAAACGTTGAACGTGGACAGTTAGAGATTGAACTTGAATGTGTTCCGCTCAGTCAATAACATGTTGGGATAGAAAAAAATGGATCAGCTATCAGCCTGTTTTGCCTTCTGTGATGCTAATTTTACACTTGGCCTTACATGTTCAAGGGGGGATTAGCCCCATTTATTTGGTTATTTTGATTGCATTTAGCAGTACTCATTGTGTAGCTCTAATTAGTTGTGGAAAGGAAATTTTACATTTCCAATAGAGAAGATTAAAAAAACACGTATCACTTTTTGACAAGTAACAATTCACTATCTAGTTACTATCTGATTCGTCATTCACCTACAGCCCCCGAGAGAACAGGTAGCCATACACTATCAGATTGAATTGCAAGAATCAGTCCAGAAGAAATAACCAAATTGCAATTACCACCCCTAGCATGCATAGAGGAACTGCTCTCCAAATTGCGGTTATACTTTGTGGGTTTACTTTCTCATTATGAATACTAGGAAAAACTGTTAATTCTTATCATTGTATCTGCATTTGGATGCAAAAGTGAGTTGAATCGCAAACATTCAGTTTAAGCAAGAGTAATGTTGCCCTACATTTCTTTCTAGTCCAACTTGAAGGCAAGGATTTAAAACTCAAAACTTGAGTCAACCCCAAAATCTATGGAGTCGAATAAAGTAACCTGGGCAAGTTTTTCCGAGTCTTGAACACCAATGTTCAGCAATATTTAATTTTAGAATTTATACATGTAGAGTGGGTGAGTTGATTTGATAAATATATTTTTTTTTATTCAAGTTTTGTTGAGTGTCATTGGAGGCAATCTAGGGGTCGTTTGGCACCTTGGATTTAAAGGTTAGTGAGGTGTATTTCAAATCTAAGTAGCTACTTTTTGTGTTTGGCAGCTTTGAATTTAGTGGTGAATGGAATAGAGGTATTTCTTTTGGTGTGTTTTAAAATCTCTATGCAATCCAAATGGAATTCCCTTTTTGGCTCCTTTTAAATGCAAAAGAGTCACACATGTAACAAAGGTGTCTAATGTATGGGCATTTTCACACCGGGCTCGAGTGGGGTGGCCTGTGGGATATAGGAGCACACTTGAGGTGGGCGGCTCCCACCTGTGTGAGGTGGATGGCTCATATGAAGCGGAACCCATGTGAAGTGGGGCCCACGATGGGGGTTCGGCCAAGGTCCTAACCCATGCGATGTGAGGCCGGGGCTATTAGATAAAGAGATTGATTTGTCATGTTCTATTAGTTTGAGCTTTTAGATTAAGTGGTTAATTATCCCGCATCAAATTGGTATCAAAGCAGGAGGTCTCATGTTTGAGACTCCTCATCGGGTGCTAATTGTCTTACATAATGATACCCAAAACAATCCAATCAAGGCTCATAATTTTCTCATTTTTTGCTAAAGTATATATTCCAATGTGCTTATTACAATCATTCTATCAAATATCTCTCTCTCACACACACATACTAATCTGGGATATAAAAGCCGATTTAGTTAATCAAATCCAAACCTTGAAGAGTTCCTATGCATTCCAAATACAAGCACTCATACAGAAGATTTGGATTCTTGCATTTCACTGAACATAGCTGAAGATTCAGAATCACCTCAATTCCAATGTAATTGTGATTTGGTTTCCAATGCATTCTAAATCCAATTTCCCAAACGGGCCACTAGTATTGATTGAATCGTGATCAAATCAAGTTTTTCTGGAATCTGGATGAAATCTAGTCCAAGTTGTGTCAATTTTTTGGGATTTTGTAAATGGCTTGGTCAGCAGTGTAATTGCTGTTTGGAGGCTTGTTCCAATTGAATTTGATAGTGTATCTGTACACACCCTTGCTCTTCACCACTTGCGTAAATGTAAATAAGTACATCCATGTAGCTGTGAAAATGCTTGCTTACAGAGAAACAACTGCAACGTTGTTGAACGCCGAAAAGGTTGGAGATTGAAATTGCAGCATGAGATTGAGGGTTAGATGTGGCATAACCAAGTGAGATCCATGCCATTCATCAGGCACTAGCTATCTGGACATGAGCTGGTCCAAGAATCATTGTGGTGCTCATCATGTGGGCTTTGCATGAATGAGAAAATTGTGACCAATGGTCCTTATTCAATGTACAAAAATGGCCCACCAGATGAGTGAAACGGCGTCACTTTTATTCTGGAGCAGTGAATGTGCACCATGGGTGCGACCTAAACTGTCCACATGGTCACGCATGCACCAACTTGAAAGATGCATGCCCTTAAAATCAGCCCAACCTCAAGGACTGCATTATGAGAATGAATCCTGAATCTCCTAACCCTTTCGGGTTCAACCAAGAGGCACTGGCCACCGTACTCACATTTTCAGTTTATTTGTTTGCATTTCTTGCTACTTGCTTTGTTGAAATATTTGGTTGAATTAAATAGACTATTAAAAATTCGAGAACCAAAAAGAAAATAAAATTAGAGATATAAAACTTATATGTTTGAGTCGAGACATGACGTGAGTCACTTAGCTTGAAATCGAATTTGCTCCCCTTTGACAGTGTCCCAAGTGCAACAGGTTTCTAGAGCAATCGACCTCCAGGATACAACGACTATGACCCGGTCCTAGTGGTGCACTCACTGGACACAGACTCGAACCACTTGCAGTTTAGCCCGAAAGTACTGAGTTAACTCAGCGATGAACTTAATAAAAATTCTTAGAAACAGATAGAGTTTTATAAGATAAGAGGAGAAAGGTTTTTCGTACTTTGAAAAACAGGAACGAAAGTTCTTATATAGACTCTGGAGTGGTGCATAAGCAACCTTTAGCAAGGGTTAGGTCCATTGGGTTTAAACCCAACAAATGCAACCAATCGAAATGGATATATCTCTGTAGTTTAAAACAAAAAGGCGCAAGTGTGAGTACATTTTGGCAAATAAAGTCCCGCGAGTACCTATACATACACACACACCCATGCGAGTACACTCGCACCACACTGCACCCGCGCCCAGCCCGTCCCGTCGTGTCGCATCGCTCAAGTGCACACGCACACGCACACAGACTCGGCTCAGCGCGTGTGTGTAGTTCATGGCATAAATTAGATCTATTAGCATATCTCCTCCCCTCCCCCCTAAAGACCAAATTCCCATGTCCCCTAAATGAGACTCAAGCCCTAAGGCAAAAAGTCTATCTTATATATAAGATATTTTTCTTTGTCAAATTCAATGTGGGACAAAATTCACAACTTAAAAGCACCAAAATTTTCAAATGTGAAGGGAAACCGAAAATTTTAAAAATCAAATTTAATGTATATTTTGAAACAAAATACAATAATTCCCCAAATGTTTCAAAATAAAAACTCTTTCGGGTTAAAGGGTAATAGTTGTGTAATGGTGTTGACGTCACCATAAACTTGAACCAACATTAGAATAAGCAAGACAGGTTTATAAGAATCAGGTGACACTATAGTCTTGAACCTGAATTCTTTTAATGTAAATCGCAAGTACATGCCACTCACAGAACTCTTCCTCTGTAAGTGATTCTGCGATTCAATGCGTTTCAGTCATACACCATTACCTGAATTTCATGAGTGCACTAGAGAATTCGCCTAGATTCTCATACGAAGCAGCCTCCACCTCCACACCCATATAGGTGAATTTCACCAAGTGTATGCAACAACTGTATACACCAACAAATATATGGCTATGGATCCATAAAGAGTTCTAAAAAACTCATCTTTTTGCGTTGCTGCTCGCACTGTACACCATAAAATGGCTCATATAACTCAATGTAATCGTCTAATTCATATCTTGTTGTTTACCCATTGAACCTATCTCATGGGATCTCCACTTATATAGGTTGGGTTACCGACACTGGTAGATCATATATTAGACTCAGCTCCATTCAATTTGATATATTATTGACTAACCTTTTAAATAGTCCTTTGGTCAAAGGATTTGCTAGATTCTTTTCTGACCTCACAAAGTCAATAGAAATGACTTCATCATGCAACATGTGTTTCACTATGTTGTGTCTGAGTCTAATATGCCTACTTTTTTCATTATATATATTTTACTTTTTGCTTTTTCTATAACTGCTTGATAATCACAATGAATAGAAATGTCCGATACAGGCTTTGACCACAATGGTATATCAGCTAAGAGATTTCTAAGTCACCCAACTTCTGATCCAGCCTTTTCTAAGACAATAAACTCGGATTTCATAGTTGACCGAGCGATACATGTCTGCTTAGTACGCTTCCAAGAAATTGCTCCTCCATCTAAGGTGAAGACATATCCGCTAGTGGATTTTATCTCATCTGAATCACTGATCCAGTTAGCATTACTATATTTTTCTAATACAACAGGAAAACCATTATAATATAAACAATAGGTCATAGTGCCTTTTAGTTATCTCAAAATCCTAGACAAGACATTCCAATATTTTTTTCAAGGGTTATGTGTATATCTACTTAGCCTTCCTACTGCAAAAGCTATGTCTGACCTAGTGCAATTTGTTAGATATATGAGGCTATTAATTATTTTGAAATACTCTAATTGAGTTATACTATTTCTTGTATTCTTCATGAGAGTTATACTGTAATCATAAGGTGTATTGACAGGTAAACGGTCAAAATGATTAAACTTTCTCAATAACTTCTCAACGTAATGAAATTGTGATAATATAATAATATCATTTTTTCTGGTTACTTCAATATCCAAAATTACACTAGCTTTTCTTAAGTCTTTCATATCAAATTTAGATAACAAAAATTTCTTAGTCGCAATAACTAATTTAATATTAGTTCCAAAAATAAGCATGTCATCAACATAAAGGCATATAATAATATAATTATTTTCAGAAATTTTACTATATACACATTTATCTACATCATTTATATGATAACCATTTAATTTTACAACACCATTAAAATTTTCATGTCATTATTTAAGAGTCTATTTTAAATTATATATTGATTTAATTAGTCTACATACTTTATTTTATTTACATGATATCTTATAACCCTCAGGTTGCTCCATATATATTTCTTTTTCTAAGTCTCCATTTAGGAAAGTCGTCTTAACTTCCATCTGGTGTACCACCAGTTTGTATATGGAGGCTATCACTATTACGACCTAAATAATTGTAATCCTAGTTATAGGAAAATATTCTTTTTCTAAGTCTCCATTTAGGAAAGTCGTCTTAACTTCCATCTGGTGTACCACCAGTTTGTATATGGAGGCTATCACTATTACGACCTAAATAATTGTAATCCTAGTTATAAGAAAATATGTATCAAAATAATTTATTCATTCCCTTTGTTTAAAGCCTTTCGCTACCAACGTAGCCTTAAACTTATCAATAATTTCATATGGTTTGAGTTTTTTTTCTAAACATCCATTTACAGTCTATTGGTTTGTTTCCAGGTAGTAAGTTTACAAGTTCCCAAGTGTTATTAGATATAATAGATTCTCACTCATCATTTATTACTTCCTTCCAAAATGTTGCATATGAAGAATTAATCGCTTATGTACAAGTTGTAGGATCATCTTCTACTAAAAGGGTAAAAAAATCATCTCCTAGGTTAATTTCTCTTCTAACACTAATACTTTTTCTTAGTTAAATCTCTTCTACTACCTACTCGCAAACACTTTTATTAGTAGACACGATATCTGATTCATTAACTTCTTCTATTTCTATAGATTTAGATTTTATAGGAAATACGTTCTCAAAGAACTCTTCATCCCTAGCTTTTATAATTGTATTAGAATGTAAAATATTATCCTTAGTTTTTAAAACTAAAAACATGTAGGCTACACTATTTTGTGCATAACGTATAAATACACAGTCGGTCGTTTTAGGATCTAATTTTCTTTTCTTAGTTTCAGGTAATCTTACTTTAACAAAACACCTCTACACTTTAATATATTTATAAATAGGAATATGATTCTTCCAAAGTTCGTAAGGTGTTTATTCGAAAGATTTAGAAGAAATTTTATTTAGGATATAACAAGCAGACAGAATTGCTTCTTTGCACTTATTTGAGGGTAGGTCTGAACTATTTAACATAACATTCATCATTTCCTTAAAAGTTATATTCTTAGGTTCTACTATTCCATTTTGTTATGCTGTATAAGGAGCTGTAGTTTTGTGAACTATTCCATTTTTTTTACATAATTTTCTAAATTAAGAAGATTCATATTCATCTCCTTTATTTGTTCTAAGTCTTTTAATTTTTATATTTAAGTCTTTTAATTTTTATATTTAACTGATTTTCAACTTTAATTTTATATTTAGAAAAAACTTCTAAAGTTTCATTTTTGTTCTTTAACAGATAGATTTTAGTTAACCTAGAGTAATCATCTATAAAAGTTATGTAATATCTTTTTCCACCTCTAAACATGTTATTTCTAAAATCACCTAAGTCACTGTGTATCAATTCTAATAAAATCACCTAAGTCACTATGTATCAATTTTAAAATCACCTTCGTTCTATTCGTTTAAAAGTTTTTCTAATGAATTTTGATTCTATACATATTTCACATTTATCAAATTTTTCATTAGATATATTGGGTAATAAACTTAATCTTTTCATTTTCTTTAAAGATACTACATTCACATGACCTAATCTACTATGTCATAGATAAAAAGGCTCAATGATATAAAAAGAACTGAATGTCTTCTTATTATTATCATTGGATACATTTACAATGAATAAACCATCACTACAGTATCTCCTTACCAACAAAGTTTCATTCTTAGTCATTACAAGCTTATCTGAATCAAATATTAACTTGACACCTTCTTTATTGAGGAGCGAACCAGAGACCAAGTTTCTTCTAATTGCAGGCACATGTAAGACATCATCTAACATTAGAGTCTTTCCAGAAGTGAGTTTAAGAAATATTTTCCCTTTTTTTATAACTGGAGATGTTCTAACATTACTTATAAACACTTTTTCATCATCTCCTAATACTTAGTAGGAGATAAACATGTTACGATCCTTGCACACGTGCTTAGTTGCATCAATGTCTAGTATCCACTCCAAGTTGTTTATAAGAAAGACTTCTGACACCATAACTACTACCATATCAGACTCATTACCTGTGTTTGTAAGATTAGCTTGCGGCTTATCTTTATTTTTCTTAAGCCTGCAGGTTTTAATGTGATGTTCAGTCTTTACATGGTTGTAGCAATTTTCTTTTTTCTTAAATTGATTGTTTACATTCTTCTTTTTGAGCCTGCATTTATTAGCATAATATCCAAGTTTGCCACAGTTATGACATTTGTCTTTTTCCTTATTATTTTTCCAACTTGATTCCACAAGATTTGCTTTTGAATCTATTCCATTTCTATTTTCTTTTTGGTCCCTGATTCTATTGGCATCCACTATTCGTATGTGTATGATAGTAGTTTCCAAAGAAACACTGTTCTTTTTATATTTCATTCTGTTCCTATATTCTTTCCAAGATGGCAGTAACTTTTCTATTAGTGTTCTTGAAAGAAACACTTCACCCAGCTTAATTCCTTCTATCGATAGTTCGTGAACTAGATTTTGAAAATTATGAATCTGATTTGTAACAGGTTTATCGTCTGTCATTTCATAATGAAGGAAATTAGCAATTGCATGTTTCTTAGCACCTGTATCTTCCAACATGTACTTTTTTTTCTAAAGCAGTCCATATGTCTTTAGTAGATTCATAAAAAACATACACAACATATAGTTTGTTGGACAAAGAGTTTAAAATATAGTTTTTACATTAATTATTTTCATCTGCTACTTTAGTTTGATTTGCTAGATTTATAGTAAATGATTCAGATAGTATATATGAAACTTTAAAGGTGGTTAGTGTGAACATCAGTTTTTGTTTCCATCGTTTAAAGCATTGTTCAGCAAACAGTTCGATTTTGGCTAATTCAGCAGAAACATTTACCGTTACAGAAGCCATAATGTATGTAATTCAACAAATTTTGATTTCAAGATTATTGAAATATTTGGTTAAATTAAATAGATTATTAAAAATTCGAGAACCAAAAAGAAAATAAAATTAGAGATAGAAACTTATATATTTGAGTCGATGCGTGACATGAGTCACTCGGCTTAAAATCGAATTTACTCCCCTTGGACAACGTCTCAAGTGCAATAAGTTTTCAAAACAATCAACCTCTAGGATACAACGACTATGACCTGGTCCCAACGGTGCACTCACTGTACGCGGGCTCGAACCACTTGCAGCTTAATCTGAAAGTGCTAGTTAACTCAGCGATGAACTCAATATAAATTCTTAGAAAGAGAGAGTTTTATAAGATGAAAAGATAAAGGTTTTCGTACTTTTAGAAACAGGAATGGAAGTCCTTATATAGACTCCGGAGCTGTGCGTAAGCACCCTTTAGATCGCAAGTGCAAGTACCCATACACACACACACCCACGCGAAGTACACTCGCACCTAGCCCAGCCCGTCACGCACGGGCATACGGACTCAGACTCGGCTCGGCGCGCACGTGTGTGGTTAATGACATAGATTAGAGCTATTGACATAGCTCCCCCCACAGGATCAAATTCACATGCCCCCTGAATGAGAATCAAGCCCTAAGGCAAAAAGTTTATCTTATGTATAAGATATTTTCTTTTGTCAAATCCAATGTAGGATAAAACCCACAACTCAAAAGCACCAAAAATTTTTAATGTGGAGGGAAACCGAAAAATTTAAAAATCAAATTTGATGTATATTTTGAAACAAAATACAATATGCTTCAGCTCAAAGAGATGAAATTTTCCCCCACTCACCATTTTATTTTTTTTAATGTGTGGCGAGCCCGTTTCTGTCATTGGACGTTGCAAAATATACATTATAGGCTTTGGATTTGGATTCTGATAAGCGGATCCGTTGGGCATGGCCCGTTCATGAACCCTTCCCAAAAGTATCCCTTAACAGGATAATCTTAACCTTTTGATTTGGGGCCTGCAAAGAGACAGATGAGAGGTCCCAAGATAAGACATGGCAGATTGCCAGGAAATGGTCCATCCATGTTTGGTATGCTGGTCAGAAATGAAAAATCTATACATACAGCTCAAGGGCGGTCATCTCTTTGAATCTTCTTCCCATCGTAGATCATGTACTCTTCACAAAGAATATCTCACACTTAATGTCAACAAAAGATTTCAGGAAATTCAATCCATCCTGTCCAACAGGCTCCTAACTCCATTTTTGGCATTGATCCCAGAAATATGGGAGACCCAAAACTGAGGTGGGGCACCCCATAGGGATTAGTGTAAAATCATGCGTTAAAGCCCTAAATTCACCTGTTGTGGCCCACCTAAGTTTGAAATATTGCAGCATTTGGTGTGTTCCTACATCTTGATAAAGCACATCGGATTAATGGATTGGATGGCATATAAGCACCACAGTGTAATAATGGTGGCGTCCCATCACTAGCATTCCGTTTGGGGTGGGCTACCTAAGTTTCAGACCATCTTGATTTTTGGGTTCCATAGTGACTATCAGGCAGCAGGCATGATGGATGGGGCGGATCTCATGCTTCCCACCCACCACCCACACAATGCTCCGTTAGCTGCAGGTGCATACCCCGTATTCTTGGGCAAGTTACACTAGCTCGGTTCCTTTAAAAAAAAAACCTTTGAGAGCAGTTCACATTATCTGAGGTTTGGAGCTGTACAGCAGCCCAACTGAGTCGAGCTCAGCCAGCAGGTTACCCAACTCGAACTTGGCTCACTTTGGTCCTCAAGCCTGACTGGCCCGAGCTTGAGCCAAGTTTGAGCTCGATCTTTTGAGTTGAGTTCAAGCTTACTACGTGAGTTCGAATTTAAATTTTAAGATTTTTAATGTATATAATATATTATTATATAATTTATTTAAATATGAATATCTACAAAATATTTATATTAAGTGAACCCCATCCAAATTGAATCAATTCAAACTGAGTCAAGTTATGAGTCGAGTCAAGTCGAGCTCGGACTCAGCTAGAAATTTTTTCAAGCTAAAAAAATTAGCTTGACTAGGCTTGAACCCAGTTTTGAGCCAAGTAGAATCGAGCTTTTCCGAGTCAAGTCGAGCAAGTTAACTGAGTTAACTCGGTTCGTGTACAGCTCTACTCAGGTTTCGGGGACACTAAACAGATTTCGAGATCAAGATTGCTCGAGAGAGAGAGAGCAAAACATGGACATGTAAAACAAACATGGAATCCTTGAGAAATGGAACATTATGGGCACTACAATAATTATGTTGCCGGATTTAGAGCATAATTTTCCATAGAACTACTAAAAGGTCAACAATCAAATAGTGAGAGTCGTCTCTTGTAACCTCATATATCTGCATTTAACAATTTTTTTTTAAAAAAAATCAATATCCACATTTTTTAGGAAAAAGGTGGAAATAGAAACAAATTTCATAGCCACTCTTCTCTCCCCTACCTTTTCTTTTCTTTTCCGAAGTTCAAAGTTTTTACAATTTTTGTTAAGAAACCTTTAAACTACATTATCTTTACAGCATTGCTTGATTTTGCAAAACACTTATCACTTACAAAAGAGTTATTGGCAAATCTTCTTTCATCACCATCACCATACCATATAGTTTTGTCCCAGCTATTTGGAGACAGGCTAGGCAAATCCTGTTTCATCAACCTAGAAAAGCTTCTTTATGAAACTTTATTAAAAGATGATAGCAATAGAAAAAAGACATCAATGTAATTAATTGCAGCAACTAGCTAGATATGTTCTCCCTAAAAGTTATGAAATAAGATTACATTGTCCACTATCTGGGGAAGGATGTAAATGGAAATTGCACCTTATTCATATGCGCCAACTTGATTCAAAGTGTATGTACTATGGAAAGTGTGTAGACCCCACTCTTCATTAAGTGGAATACAGAAAGTAAATAGTAACTTCCAAATGCACCCCTAAAGAAGAAACATGATTCAAAATTTTCTATTAATAAAATGTTTCCCAAATAAGATCCCACATATTTCCATTTGTTGATCACAAAATTTAAAAAATCAATGTACATTTCCATGAAGAAGAATGGAGAACAATCTCAGCTCCCCATGATTCAAAAAGCTTCACAAACAGTGAAAGTTGCATCATTTGCAACCAATACTGTTGATGATGAAAAAAAATACCCAAGAACCATTTACACAGAAAAAGGCATGAATGCAAATACAACACAAAAAAATAAAAAACAAAAAACAAAAAAAAAAGGTTGCCAGAAAATATCAGAAGCAAAATCAAACAGTCATCAATCCCTCTTTGGCAAGACTATCTCCCTCTTCAGCAAAGGTAAGGCCCATCTCACTTGCAGACCTTGGACATATGAACTCCTCCTGGCAGCAATCGTGTCAGATGGTCCCAGCCCATGTAATGGTGTGATGTCAAGTGGGCAGCCGGACGTCAAGCTTCCTCCAAGAAATCATGAGAATATATTTTTCATGTTTGGCAGAACAAGATTTGCAAATCCGACCCTAAATAGATGGGATAAGGCTATAATGATGATGATGATCAATAAATTGGAGAACGATGCAGGGGAACCAGATATGCATCCAGAATTCAAATCTAAGATATGGACATGGATACAGGTAAGCATCAATAACATTTAATTATCTTTATTTTCATACTTCAGGGAAGCTTTTTGCATTTTCCAAAATCTAAGAAACAGCCATGCATACAGGTAATCCATCAATAACATGTTACTACTCCTGCTGCTGCTATATTTTTGGAAAGGTGGTAGGCAAGCATTCATTTTTTACAATACCTTGGAATTTAGGGACTCCACGGAAAAATACTACTCCAACATTTGTGGTTTTAAAGAAAAATATATGGAATCCATTTTTGTTTTCCAAAATTTTCCACAGACACATGAAGATATCAATGACTCAAAAAGATTATGATAGATCAATTTTCCAACTGCTAAAAGGGAAAACTGCACTGCAAGCCAAACACAGATTTCCTTATGGAACACTAAGTTTTCCATTTCCTACAGATTCCATGTCTGTTTTCCATATCCACAGAATGGTTCCAACAAAAAGAAAGACCCTAATATTTATCTTTTGTCTTCTTAAGTTTTCCGTATCTCCCAATATGGCAATATCTAAGAGAGAGGAATGGATACAGATAACCCATAAACATGTTATTATCATTTATTTTTGCAACATCAGTAGATGTTCTAGACCATAATCATAAATTTTAGTTTTATTGAAGTCAGTGAAGATGTAATCCCACACAAGCTAGCAACAAAAAGGTGCCCATAAGCTTTTTGATTGGTTCTCATGGGCAGTAGGACCCACACCCCAATCAGAGCGCCTTTTTCTACTTGTTATGCATGCAGTCAAGGAACAACATTTTCATTGGAAGGGCGTGGCGGAAATGAAGATGTTGAGATGGATGAGTGGCAAGACAAGGATAGAATTTGAAATGAATGCACACGGGGGAACTTAGGAGTAGAACCAATAGGCAATGGGGTGTGGGAAAGTAGACTTAGATGGGTTTGGCCATGTCAATGGAGACTAAGAACTGAACCCAGTTGGGAATGAGTTGGCTCAAGTTGAAGGCTGTAAAGGGTAAGAGGAAGGCCCAAAAGGACATGGGTGGAGGTAACAAGGAAGGGGTAGATGACCCATGGATTAATTGATTATATGGTCCTCGATAGAGTGGAATGGCATAACGTGATTCATATAGCTGACCCCAATTAGTTGGGATAAGGCTTAGATGATGATGATCACAACGACACACACAAGAGACATCAGCAGGGCTCAAATTTTATTTTTTATTTTTTAACTATTAATATTTACATATCTTTACAATAAGCATCTTTGTGAATTTCTTTTATATTCTCGAGGACAGAAATTTTTAAAACAATAATAATAGTAGTAATTAAAGGTATTCAAAGTTAAGAAAATAATTATTTTAGTAGTGTTATCCTACAAATACCACCTATCCAGAACCAATACTGTATCGTATTAGTACTAGTGAGTTAAGTATATGCAACAGATTGGGTATCTGAGGTTTGGAAGCGCCACACATAGCATAGGCCATCCATATGCCGGCATATGTATGAGATCCTACCCATTTATACAGTGGGCCTAATAGTATTTAGATGGACTGGCCTAAAGGCAGGGGCGGTCGACTCAAAGGCAGGCCAATGTACAGTAAACAAAAGAATAGGTAAAAAAACAAGTTTCTTGTGGTCCTCCATTTGTTTTGCACACTGTGGCCCAGCTGATGACTGAGCCGCCCTGATTGAGGCCATGGTAAATAGTGGGGCCAACCTGATGGATGGCCCTTGTGTTTACCACAAGGGCAAGCAGGGCACACGTTCTGGCATGAGAAAGAGCTCGGTATGTACATAAGTGGGATTATCTAGACAAGATTATCTACTCTATTCATTCGATAATTACTCATCCACATTCCAAATTCTATCAATTTTTTCAATACTCTCCAAACAATTTACATTTTCATGAAGACAAATGAAGAACAATCTCATTTCTCCAAGATCCAAAAAGCCTCACAAACAGTGGAAACTTGCATTGTTTGCAACCAATACTGTTAAAGGAATAACCCGAAAACCAGGGAAAAAATGTCAATTCTTTATTCCTGTTCAGAATTGATGATGAACAAAAGAGGCATTATGTCAACATCAACCATCAATATGCACAATATACTCATTTTTCTGTTTCTACAAGTGAGATCCAAACCGTTAGTCTATTGGGATGGTCTCTAATATCAATAGACCATGCCCAAAAAATCCCCCAGAATGGAAGATCTTAACCACCAATTTTGTCTTCGGCCTTTAAACAATTGGATGTCGACCGTTGCCATACTTCTCTGCTGAACAGTCTGCTTTTTTAGGCTACTACTCAGAATTTAACGATTTTCGTATTAATAGGATTTTTGGTGGTTGGTCCATCCACAGTGGGACCTAACAGATCAATGGTTCAGAATATTGAACCATGGGCTCCACAAGTACAAAGTAAAAATTCTGAGTATATTATGCTTATATGGGATCTGAGGATAATATGATTCCTCTGATTAAAAATAGCAAATAGCCAATTTATACATGAAAGAAGAAGAATTCAGTTTTTTAAAAAAATCCCCAAAAGCCTGAAAGCCATCAGTAGAGTCATCAGTGATTCTCACCAGCGAAATCCGACAGCTGAAAATCCCACAATTTAGCAGCAGCAATGCGGGCACCGCACCAACCCGTTCTCATTGCACTCAGGGCACCGTCGCAGCTGCCCTTCATCCTCCACAAATAACTTCCGACTCCCGCTGCAATTCACGCACGGGACGAACCGGGCGCCTCCGCAGGCATCACACACAACCCCTGGGTCTTGCATTGGGAACCCATCAAGAATCCTCGCCAATTCACCCACCTCATGGAGCTGCCTGATCTCTTCGGCCCCGCCAATGTGCTTCCCTCTGACGAAGACCTGTGGCAAAGACACTGTCTTCTGCCCAACCGCATTCTGTAATTCCTTCCTATATGCAGAGTCCATTGAGATATCCCGCTCGTCAACTGGGACCCGGAACCCGTTAAGGATCGAGCGGACAGTGCAGCAGTCCTCGTACGTCCGACGGATCCCACGGAGAGAGGTGAAGTAGAGAACGATCCGGTCGGCGCAGCCCGGGAGCTGAATTGGGTCTTCTTGGGGCGGAGGACGGTTCTCCTTCAACGGTTTGGATGTGACCGAGACAATGGTAGTTGCGCGGCGGAAGGCTGCGATGACGGAAGGGTCCATGTCTGCGAGGAGGGTCTCCTCAGAGAGGTGTTTCCAGAGGGGCTTCGACAATGGCGTGGGCTGCTGCTTGTTAGGAGAGGAGGAGGAGAAGGGTGGTGTGGTGGGGCCCACCAAGGAGTTGAAAGAACGGTAGACGGGTGGTTGTAGGTGTTTCTTGGGGGAGGAATCATCATCAAGGTCGGCCATGAGTTCCCAAGCATTAATAATGGTGGGTTTGTGATTATCTGGGGATTTGGGAGTGGATGGTGTTGTTGTTGGGGAGGATGAATCTAGGCCGTTGGATTTGGAAGGGGGAAGATGAAGAGAGCCGTAGGTGGTGGAAGTGAGAGAGACGAGATGGTGAGTGTCTCCTTTGTGTAGAGGTGGATGGTGAATGAGAGGTGTTGGGAGAGAGACAGAGCGAGGGACTACCAAAGAAGACGGGTGCTGGTCACGGGAACTGGTGCACCCCATTTGCTGTTATGGTACTCCTTCTCCTTCCTTTCTTCTTTAGAAAGAAAGGAAGCTTTTGCTAATCCTACCAATGTCTGTTGAGAGATAAGACTGCAGATGTGAGAGAGAGAAAGAGAGAGAGAGAGGCGTAGATGGAAAGGAAAGGAAAAAAGGCAGAGAGGAAGAGAGAGGAGTGATTATTCAGAGGAATGCTGGTCGCTTGCTTACACGTGTGATGCATCGTGTCCATTTATCTTGCATGGACTGTTGTGAGAATGCTCTGGAAAAATTACACAGCTGGAGACACACTTTTCTAAGAAGATCTTAATGAGCTGATGATGATATCAAGTCTACACGTGTGGCGCACTTGATATGCTGATCCACTTGAATTTTTTTCTGTTTTAAAGGTTAATATAGTACTGTGTAAATGATGAATGGTCTGGATCTTTTATATTGGTTACGTGTATGCACGCGTGATGCGATGTTTCTATGCGTAGCTCACGCGAGCGTGTAAGTTAACGTTATGTGGTCGTTTTATGCGCTGGCAGAGCATGACTATCCATACTCATGACAGTAAAAAACAGAAATGCATGGAAGGAAATACCGTTGATCTGGATCGTTAAAATAGTGTTACTTGTTTTGGATAGGGTCATTACTCCCGAATCTAAAATATTTGTTTGATGAAGATGATTTTGAATTTCAACGGTTGAATACTTCCTTTTCTTTAGGCTTCAATTAATGGAAATCTGTTGAATATTCATGATTATTAGTTGGTATGTTTTGAGTTGTGGCCCTTGTGGATCATTTTTAGGTGGACCATCTATGTTAACGTCCTGGATTTTGGATGCATGCGTATGGATGGCCACATTCTACCGCGTATTAATGTTTTTCTCCGAAGGAAAGCGCGTAAGCGGGTGTTTATTAGGAAAAATTCGTTGATTGTCTGGCAATCGTCAATGGTGCGACAATCCATACGGATGCATACAGCCATTGTGCGCATCTGACTATAAATCGATCAAAACCGTCCAATAGTGGGGCGAAAACTAACTGAATCATGGCACTAACAGAAGATCCTGGGTGGTTTTAACTCCTACAATTATCTGATCTGCCAATCTGTTTTTGAACTTGAACAGTTAAATAATCTCCATTTCAACCGTCCTTTTTTCTTGATCCCAATAGACAATTTTCAACCATCAATTCAGTAAAATTTGTTCCAATATATAATGGGACCTACTATTTTTGCGGTTTGGATTGAGGAAATTAGATGTATCATTTAGTACGGGTATCTGCATGCGCATGAATATTCATACACTGCAAGCGTACCAAAGTAAATCGTCTGCATTAGGCGCCGACGGAAGAAGTCGCGTTGTTTGACGTTGGATTTTGAGCTTTTCCGTTATGTCGCTGCTTTTTTACTGGGAAATCTTTATACTCTGGCAGCCTATAATGATTGATACTCAGGCAATCTTGATGCACACGTGGCATGCAATGTAATTGTGTCACAATCAATAAATCACATTCATTTAACAATCCTAAACCAAGAATCGTGCTCGCTTGTTTGTTGAAAGAGGCCCGTTGGCTACTTTTAATTTCAACCGTCTAATAAATGTCCACCAAACAACCTGTTTGATTCTCAAAGCAGCTTCATTTTTCTTATTTATCACAGATCTAGAAAGGGAATATAATTAGTAAAGTTCAATCGAATTAATTTATGACACGTGTGCAACTTTTCGTGCCTGCGTATCATCCAGGGAAGTGGATTGCCCTTGACCACGGGCAAAGAGATATTCCTGCGTCTAAGGCTGTGGGGCCCACGGAGATGCCCGTGACAAAATCTATCCGTCCATCTGTTTTGAAAGATTACAGGGCAGGATTTAAAAATTAGGTATTAAAGGATGATATTTGTGATTACAGCTCATCTGAGTGGTAATAACCTATGAACAGTTTGGATGGCATACTGATAAGTTCTAGAAAAGTTTCGACCGTAGATCTTTTCGTTCCTACTGTTTCACTGAAGTGGCAGACTTGCGTTTTAAATCTGCCTGATTTTAAGATTCTTATCTCGACATGGTCTTTCAAAACAAATGGATGGAATGGATTTGTACTGACATCTTTGTGGCCTCATACAGCCATATATCTCCGTGTCCTTGTCACACAGTCCACTTTCATTATCCGCGGCCTGGGAATCAAAGTTCGCCGAAAGCGAATTGCGTGGTGTGGCAAGCACCACCGTCCACATCAGTGGTGTGTTGATGTCATCAAGTTTTGTGGCCCTAACGTGATGTATATGTTAAATCCAAACCTTACTTTCATTTAAATAGATCATTTTAAGGCATGATTTGAAAAATTAGACATTTACAAACCTCAAGTGGACCACAACATAGAGCGCAGTTGGGATTGAATTCTTGCCATTGAAATTTTATAAGAGCTCTGAAAAGTTTTAGATTAAGCTGATATTTATTTATTTTTCTCTTAATACAAGTCTTTATGGTCTTATGAATGGCAAATACATGTCATAGTGGGTTGGTGGATGTCATGGCCTCTATTGCACTAGTGGTGTGGTCCACTTGAAATTTAGATCTGTTTCATTTTTTGTGCTCATGCAGTAAAATGATCTTGAAAAATGGATGGACCATTTGGATATAACACAAACATCATAATAAACCCACAAAACTTGATAACATAGACACACCAAACAATCCATTTGGGTGGATGGATTGGAAGGGATTGAATCGTATTAGGCTAGATGGCATGGATTTTAATGGTGTCATCGGTGGATTGTCTTAAGATTCATGGGATTGTTATATCTTGGGATTGGTATATTAAGTTTGTTTGGCACACCCAGCCAATCTCAGGATTAAACCTTCTCATCACTTTCAATCCTTCAAACTAAACATGTCCTAAGCAAATTTTAATGGATTAGGATGGATTGGATGGGATTTAAAGGTAATGATGGCATTATCAATGGATTGTCTTAAGATCCATGGGATTGTTATATTTCGAGATCAGATCACCCAGTTTGTTTGGCATGCCCAATCAATCTTGAGATTTAACTTCCAGTTCCTTCCAATCCATCCGGCCAAATGGGCCCTTACCCCAGTGATAGACTCTCAAGAGTTTCGACACCTGGTTAAGGGTTCAAGTACCCATTGGTGGTGAAATTCAACTAGCATGAATGTGTGGTGGTTTGTGTAAAATAAAAAATAAAAAAATAAAAAAATAAAATTGATAATTTACTTTCCACACCCTAATTCATGGCCGTAGACCGAGTGAAAGATACCTCGTTTCAACACTCGAGGTCTCGGTATCAATCCCTGGTGAGGGTGGCTAACACTGAAGTGTCAAAGACAACACACTTCCCTTCCCGTATCTATTTTATAATTATTTGAAGTTTAGTGGTGGCCAGCGAGCATGTAGAGAGTCGCTACTTCATTTCTGTCATCCACGTGGGATTGATTAAGGTGGTTGGTACTGCCGATACGGTAAATGTATATGGATCTACCGATTGGATGATTTGATCTTAGCCGTCCGATTGCTATGAAGTTTGTACGTTGAATTTGGACCGTTGTTTTTTATTTACATGTGTTAATGCTCCCTTCCTCGACTATTTCAAAACCGTCCAAGTGGGGCCTCAGGGTACGACCGTCTTGATTGAAGTATGTGGATCCATGTGTGTGGTTGATGATTACAACCATCTAATGAGGGCGACAGCACAACATAATCAGGCCCACCTTTTTTATAAGAAAAGATGAGTGCGCCTTTTAAGTACACTTTCAGTCTCGTTTGGAATCCGGAGATATATGCACATCACAAGGTCAGGACAGAACAGGGCTGAAAACCAATGTGGTGTGATCTAAGGCAGCCCTGGCCCAATCTATTTAAAACTTGGGTTAGAATATTGGAATGTAGTTATCAAATTCAATTGAGTCCAAATAAATTCCAAATTAAATAGAGCCAATAAATACATTTATTGGTAGAATTTGAGTAGACTGCAATTTTAGGGTGGGTCATTTATTGGATGAGATGAGTGTGAGTTAGGTATGAATCAGACCTAACACATTTATCACATTGGTCAGGGTTCCAATCAAGTTGTTATATAAATGATGTTGTAGTTTATTTAATTAGTGGTGGATGTCATTTTAATGACAGAGAATGAAAATGACTAATATTTCAATTAGCATAACTAGGTAGTAATGATCATCAAATTAGAATGATTTTAGTTTTTTTTTTTTTTCCCTTATTGGCAATGGATAGTGATTTGTGTGATTTGACTGGTCATAAATAATGATTTTTGATTTTTGAGTATGAGTATGTTTAGCAGACAAATTGCCTACCTACCAGTAGTGATTTGTGTGATTTGACTGGTCATAAATAATGATTTTTGATTTTTGAGTACGAGTATGTTTAGCAGACAAATTGCCTACCTACCAGTAGTAAGGTGGTTATAGGATAATCCATGCTGTTTTTTTTCTTTCAAGATCATTTTAGTGCATAAGTCAAAATTAAGATGTATTTAAATTTTAAGTGGACCACATTATAAGAAAATGGTAATGACTAAACACCCACAATTAAAAACTTATTAAGGCTCACTATAATGTTTATTTGCCATCCAACCTGTTAATTAGGTCATACAACTATATATGAAGGAAAAACACAAATACCAACTTCATCCGGCTTTTTTGTGACCCTTAAGAAATTTTAATGACGGGTGTTCAATCACTATCGTTTCTTATAATTTAGTTCACGTGATATTTCGAATTGCTTCATTTTTGTGATTATGTCTTAAAATTATTTTTTAAAAATAGATAAAGGCTTGAATAAAACACATATATCATAGTAGGCCCACAAAGTATTGTCCAGTAGCTATTGGCTATTGACCGTATCATAAGTTTAGATCTGGTCCATTTTAACCTGACTCAAATTGGACCCATTTAAAGGGTGGGTCCAGGTCGGATGGACCCAGTTGACTTTGAGAGGCTCCACGCATGGCCCATTTAAAAATACACGTGAGATTTTTGGACCTAAATTCAGTAATTATAGGGTCTGGGCCAAATAACAAATCAGACCCATTTGCAACCCCAGGCCAGACCCTGTGAATTTACTCCGGATCAAACCATGACCGTCTCCTCATCCCATCTTATGAGCCAAAAATAACGTTGAATGCGTGCCATTGGTGAGTTTTCCTTAACCATCCATTTCTTTGTACATGTGGGGTCCACTTGATGAACAATAGGCCTGATTTTTGGGTTTATACTGTGGGGCTCGCCTGATGAACGGCTTGGATATCCCGTATCTCTGCCACGTTGGCACTAGCAATGGACGAGTACAAAAAAAAATGGACTCGCGGGATGGAACTTATAAAAGAGTGGACTGAGAGGGTTCAATTATTAAAGAAGGTCAGGCCCGCCTGTATCCTTTTTGAGACGCTTTTCGTATTAACCACGTGGATATGTACAGTCAGGTGATCCAGAGCACTGATATGGTGGGCCCGATGGTAGATGGGCCACGATCCAAAAATACACCGGTTGGACAGCCAGATTGATCAATGGCTTTCAAAAGGAAGGCTGAAAGCGAAATGGCTGACAGTCATCAGTTCCGGTCCATTGATAGGACACTGAGAACAGTAGGATCCACGTGACCTTCACATCGTCGTTCGTCCATAGTAGTGGGGCCCACCTGGATGATCAAAGCCTGCAGTCACGTGTACAGAGATTATGGTCGCGTTCCCTATCTTGGTCGGATTCGGTGGCTAGATATGACCGACTTATCAAATATCTCGAGGCCAACATTTCCAGCTGAGATTGAGGACCGAAGTTCATGGACGATGATTGTGTGGGGCCCACCATGCCAACTTTCCATTTTTTCCCACTCATTACTGAAACATATTTAAATCTCAAGTGGACCACACCATACGAAACAGTTGGGATTTGCTCCTTGTCATTGATAACTTCTTAGATGCGGATTGTGGCGCTTACAGTAATGTATGTTTTTTATCAGACTGTTCATAGATGTATGTTTTTTATCAGACTGTTCATAGTTTTTCTCGGATCATATCTGGAATCATTTTAATGTATGATCCAAAAAGTGAGGGAGGTCCAGGGTTTAAGTGGACCAAAAAGTGGGGATTGAATGTCCATCATTAAAAACTTTTTAGGAGCTGGAGAAGTTTTGGATCAAGCCGGTATTTGAGTTTTCACTTCTTCCGCATCTACATTACCTCATGAATAGGTTGGATGGTAAAATAACATCACGGTAGCCCTTAAAAAGGTTTCAACGGTGGATGTCATTATCACTACAGCTTCCTTTGGTATGGTCCACTCGAGCCGTGGACCCGCTTCATTTTTAGGATAATACCTTAAAATGATATGTGAAAATAGTTGAACGATGTGGATAAAACACTTACACCACAGTGAGCCCCACACAGCCCTGCCTAGACAGATTAGCCTTCTAACTTCCTGAACCACAAGTTTTGAATCAAAAGGATATTTACGTTATCTCTTTGCCTAGGTTATGGTTTAATTTTGTGAGCATGCCTTAAATTAGTTAGCGGAATTGATGGATATCATAGATAAAGTTACTACACAAGGATGCTAAGAGGGTCCCACCCTGTTGTTTGTGAGAAATGCACTCGTCCATCTATTTTGTGAGCTCATTTTAGGAGCTACAGCAAAAAAAAGAGGTAGATTCAAAACTTAAATGGGCCACACCAGAAGAAACAATGGAGATTCAATGACCACCATTGAATGAAATTCATGTGGTCACAAAAGTTTGGTAAAGTATTTTACGTTTTCACATTATCCTATTATAAATGACCTTATAAACAATTGGATGACATATAAACATTAAGGTAAACCTAAGAAATTTCAACAATAGGCATTTCTTTCCTCAATTTTTGCTCTCGTGTTGTCCATTTGATTTTTGAATTTACTGTTTTTTATTTATTTTTACTTTTTTAGTCTTAAAATGAGTTCACACATAATATGGATAATGTAGATTTCTCACAAATATCAGGGTGGGCCCCAATGAGCATTGGAGTGTAGGAGCTTGGTACCAAAGGCCTTTGCAGAAAATTAATCCTCTTCCATTCAAGAAGGCTTGGTTTCGAGTTGGATTAGGTACTATCTCCACCAGGACCTAGCTATAGATGGATGACCCTGTTAACAGCTCCACAGGACTCACTCAGACGTATATATTTTATCCATGTTGTCCATCCATTTTTACATATCAATTTAAGGCATGAACTCGAAGGAGAGGATCAAAGCCTCGAGTGGGTCACACTGCCGGAAGCAGTGGAGATTGACTTCTCATGCCATTGAAAATTTCTTGAGGTGCAATATAGTATTTATTTGCCATCAAACCTCTTCATAAGGTCACATAAACCTAAATGTAAGAAAATCATAAATATCAACTTTATCCAAATCTTCTATAGCCCCTTTGATGCTTTCTACTGTAAGCTTTCAATGTACACTGCTTCTCATGTTGTGGGAAACTTATAAGCAAGCTTTTGATCTACCTCATTTTTAAACCTATGCTTTAAAATTATTTCCCACAATGAATGGATGGCATTGATAAAACAAACATATCAAGCTAGGATCCTTGCTCTTGCTCGGGTGGTAGACTCTCGGGAGTTTCAACACCCAGTCAAGGGTTCGAGTATCCATAGGTGGTGAAAGCCCACTACGGCGTGGGTGTGTGAGGGTGTACGTGTGCGTGTAAAAAAAAATAAAAAAGAAGAAGCTGAGCCCTGTTTGTTTATAGCAAGGTCCTAGTGGTCTAGTACCCAATCTGGGTCCAATGTTGGGAGCACACGGATTGGTGAGTCTGGAATAATAGCTTTATCAGGTGAGTTGTTGACCACGGGCCCGCCAAACAGTGAAGGAGGAATTTTTTTCATGATATAGTAATATGTATAGTACCTATATATAAGTGCCTCTAACATGGTTGTTGCATATTTTATTAATGAATGATAGTGACGGGGCAGCTTTTTACTGAATAAAATTGAAAGTATCATTTGAGAAAATATAATGTGATCTTATTTGTTTTTGAGCAAAAGGAGGTGTTTAACTATAAAATGCCTCTTTGATTAGTATTTTAACATATAGTGTCCCGTAGACGTAGTGCTATACTTCCAAGCAGTGCTTTTTCAAAAGAGAATATATTACTTTTTTGTTTTTAATCTTTTCTTTTTCTCTTTATATAGAAGAGAATCTAGAATTTTTGGGTCCATGTAAGTCCAATAGGTGCACACCAACATGATTATTAGGCAAACTAAAAATATTGGTAATCTAATCTTATGATGGACTAACCCATAAAAACTATACATTACTTAAAACATTTAAATTTGTGTGTGACCCATCTTATGATTTGACTAGTTTGTTATTCAGTTTGTTCGATCACCATGGTTGGGCATATATGTTGGATGGCTTGGATGTTATACAAACCACATGGCTCCACATAGGGCTTTACACAAAGCCAGTTTGATCGGTTAGATCACTCGACTCGGAAAAAAGCTTAATTCGACCAGGTTCGAAATTGAGTTCGAGCTGATTTTTTAAGTTCAAAAATTTTCAAACTAAGTTCGAGCTTGCCCAAGCTCGACTCGACTCAGATCGAACCCAACTCAAATTGAACTCCGATCGAACCAATGGTGACTCGATTACTTTGATATTGACGTTGCACACCAAGTGTTTAATGAAATGACGTAATAAAGTGTGGTTAGTGGCAAGGAAGGTATGTATATAAAATAAATACTCTCTTTTTTGTTTATTTACATGTTGTTTATTAAGATAAAATATCTATAAAATCACTACTGCTATTTTATATACAATGAGATTTTGAAGGTGCAATCTATGTGTCTATAAAAATGCTCCACAGGCAAACTTAACTTGATCTTAGCTTGAACTAGCCCAAGTTACTGATTAAAACGAGCCAAGCTGGCCAGTCAGGCTCAAGGATCAATTCGAGCCAAGTTCAAGCTGGTGTATCTTATTGGCCGAGTGATGCCGAGCCGAGCTGAGCTAGGCAAAGCATGATTCAAATTGACTCGTGTACACCTCTATCTCCACATGCCTTGACTTTCACAAAGTTTTAAAGGGGAGAAAAAAAAAAAAGGAGAGCATTTTTGTCATTTCCTTCTTCAAAAGGCATTCCCTTGTAAGTTTTAGTTGTGAGGTAAAATGTTAATTCGTGAGAAATTTTGCAGTAAAAATTTCGTAAAAAGAAAGCATTTAATGCTGGAGTTTAAATCCGCAAAATCAAACTCCTGGGATCATGTACTCGACACGGGATTTTCACGTGTGCTCCATCTATACTGTCCTCATGGGGGGTATGCATGCACTCCACGTGGACGGTGAATGAGTTACTGCATTCCAATTCTACCTGCTTCTGACGGATGTCGCCTGGACATGTGTCAACTGAAAGTGGCCATTTATCAAAAGGTGTTATTTATCTAGTTCTAACTGGTTAAGGAGTCTAACCAGTTAAGCACCGGTGGGAATCGTGTAAATGGACCGAGCCTAGCTGAGATGGGCTAAGGATCATCCCAGCCGTTCAGTGTCTTGGCCCAACTCAGCTTAGCCCGCAAGATGAGCCGATTCTGAGCTACCCATTCCAGGAGCAAAAAATATATAGGACCAAGCTCAGCTGCCATGTTGGACCTTCAGGCATACCCGAGCCCAATCAAGGCCCAGTTAGTTACCCTTGGGGTCCTGTTTGGGAGTGTGGATTCTGAACCCTTATGGATTCAAAACCGCCTGGATTTGTTGATTCAGAATCCCCTGTAGTCCAAAAGTAATTGTATATAGTGTATTTACATGGGTTTGAATTTAATTATAAAATTCAATTTAATATCTTTAATTAGTGTAAATATGTAATGTTTGACATAATAGTTGTAAAAAGCCGTTGAAATATATGCTTTGCCGAAAATGATGAAATTCCAAGTCTCGGATGGGCCACAAGCACAAGATCACATTTGAGTGTATAACCAACAATTTTTAACCATTGATTTACATAGAAAATATTTGGACGTCACAGATCATTGTATTAAAGTAATTATTGTGATGCAATTGATAATTCGATTATTTTGAGATACCATCAGTGGGCCATGTGTCCAATAGATTAATAGCCCAGTGACGCGCATGTTACACACGCAACTCCTTGAATGATTTAAAAACCTTACTTTAGCTGCCCCACCCCCCTCCAAAAAATAATAATAATCCATAATGCCACATGACCCCTTACCATGGGGCCCACCTTGTATGTATCCTATATCTATGTCATCCATCATTTTTCTAGATCATTTTAAAGCAAGAGTCCGAAAATGAAACATATTCAAATGTCAAATGCGCCGTACCATAGAAAGTAATGTGGGATAAGTCTGGCCTTCTCAACAATTTGGATGGCAAGTAAACATTACAATGGCCTAGGAAGTTTTAAATGGTGAAGCGTTAAATCACCACTAATTCCTATAGTATGGTCCACATTGAGATTTAGATCTATTTCATTTTTTTGGCTCATGCCACAAAATGATGGCAAAACAAATGGATGGCTTGGATGTAGTGGTAAGAGGCACACCGTCTTAGGTGAGGCCAGGGCGCACCTAATCCGCTTCTTATAATAGCACCATGGTCATCTCAAGTTTAGGTCTCATTTTTGAAGATTTGATGTAACACCCTGTCCCTCAGTACGCCGGTGTTACCATTAAAAACCTTTGGTAACATGATTACGAGTTTAAATACTAAATAAGAACCAAGACAAAAAGAAACTAAAAGCCCACCCACGATAAGACACACTAAGTACACTCAACATGCCAAGTAGCCAGCCTGAACGTACCTATTACCCATGGGCCCCTTTTTAACCATTGATAACCAATCTTAGAGGAATCCGACTCCCAGAATTCCCGCAAGGACCCAAATAACACTTCAATCACAACTCGAGGACCTTTTAGGTATTTGATCGTCCTGATTTGACGATCAATGGCCAGGAGACCTTAATGATAGCCCCCAAAGAGAATGGATGGTGCGGATGAGGCAGATTCACCATTGTGGACCCCACAGCGGGGTGAGCATGCACCACAAGGCCCGCACCTGAGGTGCGCCGGACGATGGGTCGGGTCAAACAACGTTTGACCCGAAATATTTCAAAATCAGGAGGAACCCTATTTGATCAGTTAAAGGACGCCAAGTACTTCTCCAAGATAGACCTCCATTTGGGATATCACTAGTTGAGAATCAGGGATGAGAACATCCCGAAGACGACCTTTAGGACTCGTTATGGGCACTACGAGTTCCTAGTGATGTCTTTCGGTCTCACGAATGCTCCGGCAGTTTTTATGGACCTTATGAACCGAGTCTTCATGCCTTACCTAGACCGGTTCGTAATCGTGTTCATTGATGACATCTTGGTCTACTCTAAAAGCCAAGAGGAGTATGAACAGCATCTGCGTACGATCCTAAGTATGCTAAAGGATAACTAACTGTACACTAAGTTGTCCAAATGTGAGTTTTGAGAGCAAGAAGTGAAATTCTTGGGGCACGTAGTAAGGGCAAAGGGAATAGCAGTTGATCCAGCTAAGGTGGAAACAGTATTTAAGTGGGAGCAACCCACTACGGTGATCGAAGTTCAAAGTTTCTTAAGCATGGCTGAGTATTACCACCGCTTTATTAGAGAATTCTCCAGAATCGCGCGACTGCTTGCTCAACTGACCAAGAAGAACGCCCGATTCACATGCGACGAGAATGTAGAAGTAACGTTCCAAGAGTTAAAGATGAGATTAACTTCTACGTCGGTGCTCACTCTCCAACAAGAAGGGGAGAAACTTGTGGTATATAGCGATGCCTCGAAGTTGGGTCTTGGCTGTGTTCTGATGCAGAATGACAGATTAATCACTTACGCCTCTCGCTAATTGAAGAAGCACGAGGAAAACTACCCGACGCACGACCTAGAATTGGCAACAGTGGTTTTCGCCTTAAAGATATAGAAGCATTACTTGTATGGAGAGGATTTTCAGTTATTCTGTGATCAGAAGGACTTGAACATGCGCCCGTGTCATTGGATGGAGACTCTTAAAGATTTCCACTTCGATATCTCATACCACCCTGGCAAGGCAAACTCTGTAGCCGATGCTCTGAGTCGAAAGAAGAAGCATAAGCTGGTGGCCACTCTGATGCTCAAGGAGTGGGAGATGATGAAGTTCGTACAAGACTTCAATATGCAACTCACCCTTAACAAACCTAGTGCCTACGTGGTTCTATTGACTGCAGAGCCAACCTTGGTCCGACACATAATCTTTACACAAGACCAGGATGAATGGTTCGTCAAAATGAAAGAAAGGTGCAAGAATGAAGAGATGCTTGACTGGAGGGTTGGTAGCGACAACGCTCTTCGGTATCAGGGGCGAGTATGCGTTCCAAACGGTGCCGAGTTAAGGAAGGAAGTAATGGTAGAAGCCCACCATTCCAAATTAGCTATCCACCCAGAAAGCACTAAGATGTACAATGATGTTAAAAAACAGTACTGGTGGAGCAATATGAAGAGGGACATCGCCGACTTTGTGGTAAAATTCATGGTGTGCCAGAAGATCAAGGCCGAGCATCGCAAGCCTGCTGGCCTCCTTCAGTCGCTACCTCTAAATGGAAATGAGACAGTATTTCTATGAACTTCATATCTGGTCTTCATAGGATGTAGAAGAAACACGACTTGATCTGAGTCATTGTCGACAGGTTGACAAAAGCCGCCAGATTCCTTTCGATCCGCACGACAGACTCCACCGATAATTTGACAAAGTTATACATTCGGGAAGTCGTGCGATCCTAAAGAGTTCTGCGAGAAATCATATCGGATCGAGACTCCAAATTTACTTCTGCCTTCTGGAAGTGGCTGCAGGAAGAATTGGGCACGGAACTCAAGTTCAGTACAGCGTTCCACCCTCAAATGGACGAATAGACTGAAAGGGTAAATCAAATTCTGGAAGATATGCTGAGAGCATGCATCCTGGACTTTCAGGGCAACTGGGACAATCACCTGGCACTGGCAGAATTCACATACAATAACAATTTCTAGTCCAACATTGGCAGGACACGGTATGAGGCTTTCTATGGCCGCCCTTGCCGAGCCCCTCAGTGTTGGGCAGAAATAGGAGAAAGAAGTTTGTTAGGTCCCGATCTGGTTCAAGTTACTACTCAGGTCATTAACGTGGTCAAAAAACATCTGCGTACTGCACAGAGCAAAAGATCTATGCGGATAACCGACGTCGCGACCTGGAGTTTGCAGCTGGCGACCATGTATTCCTGAAGGTGTCGCCTATGAAGGGTCTGATGAGATTCGGGAAAAAAGGGAATCCAACACCACGTTTCATCGGGCCTTTCGAGATTTTGGATCGTGTGAAAGTCGTGGCATACCGCCTTGTACTGCCTACTGCATTGGCCGGTATTCACAACGTCTTTCATATATCCATGCTGAAGAAATATACACCAGACGAGTCGCATCGTTAGCTGGGAGCAGATCGAGCTGACAGATAACGCCTCTTATACCAAGGAACCTATCCGTATCTTAGACCGTAAGGAGCGGGTCTTACAAAGAAAGACTATACCTTTAGTCAAGGTCCTTTGGTCACATCATGGAGAAGAGGAGGCAACTTGGGAATAAGAAACAGAAGTCAAGGAGAAATACCCTCACCTATTCAACGACACACCATGGGTAATTTCAAGGACAATTTTTTTAAGAGGGGTAGACTGTAACACCCCGCCCCCTAGTACGCGGGTGTTACCATTAAAAACTTTTGGTAACATGATTACGAGTTTAAATACTAAAGAAGAACCAAGACAAAAAGAAAGTAAAAGTCCACCCACAATAACATACACTAAGTACACTCAAGAGGCCAAGTAGCCAGCCTGAACATACCTATTATCCATGGGCCCCTTTTTAACCGTTGATAACTAATCTTAGAGGAATCTGACTCCCAAAATTCCTGAAAGGACCCAAATAACTCTTCAATCACAACTCAGGGACCTTTCAGATATTTGATCGTCCTGATTTGACAATTAATGGCTAGGAGATCTTGATGATGGGCCCCAAAGAGAATGGACGGTGCGGATGAGGCAAATTCGCCAATGTGGACCCCACAGCAGGGTGAGCATGCACCACAAAGCCCACACTTGACGATGGGTTGAGTCAAACAACGTTTGAGCTGAAATATTTCAAAATCAGGAGGAATCCTTTCTCGTCTGTCATTCCCGACAAACGGAAAATTTAAACGGGCAACTCAGTGGGCCGTCATCACGCAACTCCACACTGATCAGGACCGTCCATCTAGAAGGTCTTACATGGTCGACCAAAACCATGCTTTCACCTCGCAACCACGCACGCTCACGGACACACAAGCATAAGCCCGAGCGAGGTAGGGACTCACACAATGTCTTCTAGGATGGATTTATGCCATGCTGGAGATCTGCATGCGGTCTCTCTTTTAAATCTTGACCATTCATCTGGGATAAATCCCAGCCTCTCTTTCGACGCCAGGAAAGGAGAAGCACTATGCCGCTAGGAAAGGTGCTCGACTGGTTTCCCTTTCGAAAAAATCATGTTGGCTCCATCCGAGCCCTCTACCTAGGCTCCAAAGGCGATCTGAACCCTACGCGTTAGGGCGGCACCGACCAGTAGATATTCGAGAAAACCCTTCGCCCGAATGAGAAATAAGCTGCGGCAGCAAAAATCTCGCGAGTCAATTATAACTCGATCAGGGATAAGCTAAATGGGCCCCACAACGATCCTTGGGTGCATTTGATCCCTCCAAACAGGTTGGATTGACAAGATTTACCACCAATACAAATCTGCCATTGACAGGCAGTCATCTTCCCCGTTTAGTCGGGAAACCCATCATGGAACAAGGGACCCCACTTCTAGATCTAAAGCGCCCGTTCAATGGCCAATGGCGGTAGAAACATCTCCTCACTATTAGATCATCTCCACGCTGGATAGAAATGAAGTAAATGTGAGGCCCAATCCGGCTGCACCCAGACCATCCATTGAGAGATAGGCACGACTCTAAATCTATAAATAGAGCCATATTCCCTTGGGATTAACACCAAGCAATCTTGTAGAGAGAGAAAAAAAAACAGTCGAGCAGGTGAAAATTCTGGTGCCACACTGCACCAGGTCAAGCCATCTAAATCGAATTGAGAAGGGTCAGTGCAGCCCGAAATCACCATTAAGAGAGAGAGAGAGTGAGAGGTGTGAGAAAAACAGAGAGGTTGTGAGAGGTAGAAAACCAGGATGACAAGAGGAAGCTTAGGTGTGATCTTAGTGCCGCACTGACTTAACCCGGTCTTTTAGACTGAGTCGAATCAGTGCAGACCAGTAACACCTCCTTGGAGAAGCCAGGTAATGCCTAACATCCACCTCTATTGGTCTGTTTAAGTTTCCAAATTACCTCAGGCCATTAGCTCTTTTAAACAGGCCCTAATATGGTGGCACAACGGGCCGAGTTTAGGCTGTAATATGGGCTAAAAGATATGTCAGGAACGAGCCTCGACTATGATGTAAACCAATTCCATTCAGGAGCTCAACTCGAACCTCCTGCCGGGAAAAAAAATGCACAAAGGTGGGCCAAGATTAGGATCCCACATCGGCCTGAGAGATGACTAAAAACATCTCAGTTGAAACTTGGAGCAATCCCAAGCAGAAGTTCAAAACGAGCTGCAAATGGGCCATTAGGAAGGAGCAGGTGATGGACTGGAATCAGCCCTGGATCTAGGCTGTGAGCAGACCCAATTCCAGTCTTTAAAAAAAATGGTTCGGCCGAGGTCAGTTCTAGTGAACTGTGATTTGGGCCTGAGTCCAGCCATGTGGGCCGCACCTGAAATCCATCTCAGTGGGTTGCACCACGTCCAGCCTAGTGGGTCGCACCTTGTTGCATATCCACTCCATCCACTTGTTTTGCCAATTGGGTGGGACCCACCCTCCACGTTGTACACATGTGGGGTATAGGGCTTACCATGATGAGCGTATTATGTGCTCATCATCCAAGGATTGGACGGTGGGAGGCAGCTAGGCTGAAAGCTTCGGCGGGCGTACCTCACACTAGTCATATAGCTGTTGTGTGTCATCAACAGCCTATGTGGACCCGTATATGATGTTCGTGTTAGATCCAAACCATCCATCCAGTGGGCGAGCTCATCTTAAGGGCCTAAAAAGAACGTAAGGCAGATCTATCCATCAAGTGGACCACACTGCAAAATCAATGGGAGATTGACCGGCCATTAAATCCGTTGGGGGTCACAGGAGCTTTGGATCATTATGAGAATTGTTTCTCCCTTCAGGTCTTCATGAGCTGATTGAATGGAAAATAAACGTTATGGTGGGCCCGATGGATTTTAGACGGTGAAAATCATTACCTCGACAAGAAATTTTGTATGGTCCAGATGATCTTTAGATAAGATTCAATTTTGGGAAATGCTAAAAAATGATCTCTAGAAATAGATAAATAGTGTGGGTATAAGATAATGAAAATGTAAAGTGTGGGCCCCACACTAGCCCCTATGGGTTGTGTATGCAGCATGGGCTGACATGCTCAGGCCAAACAGGGCCCACCATGGCCAGTTATGGGCTGATTAGGCATAGCAGAAGTGGGCCCTGATTGGACCCAGTTTACATTGAAATCGGGGCGCATGTTGGTAGGTTTGATCGCCTTTGGATTGCAGCCCAAACAACTTTGATTTAGGGCCTTCCAAACCTCCACCAATCCTCATGTGTTAAACCTTGTGACTCGTTGTCTAATACAAACAAATTTGTTCAGGGGGTTGCGTAGGTGGCGTAAAGTCATTATCTTCTCAAGAAAACTTGCATCTAGAAGCACTCTACGCTTTGTCTGGTGATGATTTCCTCCCCTTAAGCTTTCTATCCCTAACTATACTAAAAATAGTAGTTTTGTTAATTTTAATGGTTAGTTGGACTAATGATAAATTGTGTACGAAAATGAACTGCATTTCACTTAACCTATCTATTTAACAAATTGATTCTCATGCTTACTATTGTTTAGGCTCTTGATTATATACTCTGAACCGCCTAGGTGAATAAACCAATCATTCGTCATGTATCATATGTTAATTCAGTTTATGTGTTTTGATAGAAATATATGTATTTTTTCTTATTCCCTATTCATGATAAGCTCTATGTTACTGATATAATGATGTGACACACATATTGCTGAAATCTCTTCATGGGAAGTCCTAGCAAAGAAGAGTCCGTGCTTGGGGTGTAACTAGCCTAGTTGTGACATAAGTAAGCCCCTGACATAGAGGTCTTAGTTGTGGTGTTTGACCATGTGGTTTACCATCCATGTGTGGTTTCACCTAACTGACTTGGGATAAACTTCACAACTTTTTTTTAAAATACCGTTATTTACTCATCTTTGAACTATTCATACCGTCATGTTTTAATCACCACGTTTGATAACTTCAACTTTTCATTCCTAGTCGACATTGGTGGTGGCCCCTTTATGTTGAATTGATTGACCACACGTTGGTGTTTACTACACACACCCTAAGATGGTAGCTTCATGGGCCGAAGATGGTGGTCATGAGACACTATACCCGAGTCGTCGGCCTACGCTAGGCCATGTGCTCCCCGTAGTGACCATAAGCTTATTTAAATCGGCTAGTTGCAATTGGACTAATAATGGGTTGACAAATCTTTCATGCATAGCACAGACCAGCATCTATTGTTGTCGTACATAATATACAGATTCGTCTAACTAGATGTTTTACCCGGGGCACAAACCATCATCTATTATTATCGTACATGTTGTCTGTCTGGATGTTTTACCCAAGGTATAAACCGTCTGGATATTTTACCCAGGTCAGTGATTGCATGGGTGACGACCCCAATGTTCGTCTGGATGTTTTATCCGGGACGACAATTGCATTCATACATTCCTGCATTTACCAAGACTACTTCTACTATGTTTTAGAATGTTTGTATGTTTTTATGTTATTCCTTGTTTAGGGCGGCAGTGTGTAATCTTGAGAGGAGATCACACTGAGCTGGTCACTCATTCATCAATGTTCAACTGTATAGAGGACGCAGGTACAGGAGCCGACGAATACGCCACAAATTTGGAGGCGGTGGCGGCCGAGGAGGAGGAATATGACGAGGAGCCGCAGCAGGAGGCGCCCGCCTATTTTGGGCTAAACCAGTAGATTAGCCCTCTATTTTTATTTCAATACATTCGAAATTTGAGAACTTGAGGTTATGTAATTGACCCCCAGCTGAGTGGACCAGAATATTGTTCCCATTTTGGATCACATTTATACTACATTTCATTTTCACTATGCACTTTGATTTATTGATTACCACCATTAGAAGTTAACTCCTGGATTTTTGGAATGTGAGTCATATACTCGGGTTCTGAAAACCAGGGTGTTACATTTGAACTCTAATGTGATTGGTTTGTTGAGTCGGTTCGAACTTTAGATCTAGGCTTCTAATTGGACGTGAGTTAAATAAGAACATTTACATGATTATATACCCACTCATTAAATGAATTAAATGGTACACACGTGTTACTTCACATGCTTAGTGTATAAATGGTCTCTCTTACATGGCTTATGACTTAGGAAACTATATATATTCTGTTTATTATTGCAACCACTGTGTATAATATTACCATTATAACTAACCTTAATAATTGGACTGAATTAATGAGTCCTAGTTGATGGAACTGAACTAGTCCTAAAAGCCGCTTACCAGACCTCACCTAATTCTTGAATCTTGATATGTCCTGAAAAATTGGACAAGGAACTGTTAAAATTAGGTCAGTAAATCCGGATGCTTGTTCACGACCATATTTAAAACTATGCTTGAACTGTAAGTCCTCTATTGGGTGAGCTCCACACAATCACCAGTTCAAATCTGATTGTTGGATTACAATAATTAAGCATACTGATAGTTTTATTATGATTATGATCTTTGCAAATAAGTCTGAAATAGATAATTAAAAAAAATCTATAGATAGGATTTTATTTTAATTTTTGTTTGGTGATTATCATCATATGAATGGTTGTGATCATTAAGTTGTGGTCCCCACATGTTCAAATTGAAATTTTGAATGTATCAGCATCGTGGTATACAATTTTGTAGCCAAGTAATTTGGAGATTTTTGGTTGCTATTTTTGGGAGATTGTGGAAGCACACTAAGATGAATATATAAAAGTAATCCAATTGCACCACACAAGTACAAAGAAAATACAACAATTTAACATGAATAAACCCTTTTCGGTAAAAAACCATGGCACAAAGCGACAGATGATCACTATAAAAGCATAAATTATAAAGGAAGAGAGTTTATCCGATTTGAACAACCTCGCATCAAACCCCTACAACACCCTTTAAACCCTTTAGACGAATTAGAAACTCTAGAATTACCTCTCAATCCTAATTACAACTCAATATATAGCATTTGGAAGATTCACAATCGGAATAGGAAACAAATCCCTCAAAATCGCAACTTTGTGAAAAACTGCACGGATCCGTTCAATGTCATCGAAACTTATTCTTCAATGGCATTGAACTAACACCTAAATAGTCTAGAGACAAGACATGGAAATATGATTTTCTTCGATTTCATGGAGCCACCTTTGATGTCATTGAACACTCATCGATGACATCGAAAAAATACCCAGTTAGTCTAACGACCAAATGAAGAAAATTTAAAATTTTTTTATGGAATCGATCACTGTTTGATGTCATCAAACACTCTTTCAATGTCATCCAAATGCCCTGATTTTGATTGATTTAATACTTAAAAAACAACAATTATATGAATAGTTAATTGTATGCCCCAAAACATTGACGGTTTATTAGAATACATCTTGGGTCATCTTGCAGCAATCCAAATTGTTCATGTACGGGGCTCACTATGCATGAAGATAACCAGAAAACAAGTATCAAATTTGAATATTTAAGCACATTGATGATTTCTCTCTCTCGATGTTACTATATACCATCTCTTTCAACCTTTGTTCTAAGGGCCATGAAACCATCTCATACTATCTAATGTTTTTGAACATCGATATCCACATTGTAGCATGATTTGTATTTAACTAATGAATTACTCATAAGTAGCTATGTACTTGCATCAAATCGAGCTTATCAAAATTACTCCAAAAATTTCAAATCACATTAAAATAAAATAAAATTTAAAAAAAAAAACCTATAAAATAGGCCTTTGAAATGAGCAGATTAATCTTTAAATCAATTTTTAGATTAAACTATTAATCAAGTCATCCGCTAAAAAGTAAGCACTCATATTTAAAACATTGACAATCACTGTGCCAAAATCATAAATTTACGACGGATTTTTCAGAAAAATCACTTGGTTTAACGATGAATTTAATCCATCTCTAATGGAAAAAGTCTGTCACCAATCCCTTCTTTCTCGAAAATCTGTCGTTCAAACATCGTGGAATTTTGCGACGGACCAAAATCCGTCGCTAAAATTGATTTATGATGGATTTATGACGGATTGTCGTCCGTCGTAAAATGGAGGACTAAATTCGTCGCAAATTTTGATTTTGCGACGAAATATGTTGTAAATTCCCACCCCAAATAGCAATTCATGACCTTTTTTAGTTGCTTTTGCAACGGATCATGGTCCGTCGTAAGAGAATTTTTGCCTTGAACATTTATTTTTTTCATTTTTTTTTAGAATATGGTAGAAATTTATGTTTTTTTTTAGAATTGTTTTTTAATAGAATTTCAGTGGTATAATTGTACAAATTTGTATCTAATATTATTTTTTAACAATTAATTGAATGCAATATATATATATATAGTTTTTATATCAAATGAATGGAACTTATTATTATTTTTAATTTAAAACTAATATTTAAATGATTTGTAATATGATGTGAAAAAGAATATTGAGAAGTAAAAAAAAATTTAGCAATGAGAAAAAAAAAAAAGGAGATTTTGAAAAAATAAAAATCTTGATTTAATAAAAAATTATTTTGTGGGAAAAAAAGAATATTGAATAAAGTTGATAATTTTGAAAAAACAAATTTGATTTCGAGAAAAAAAATAATATCCTAAGAGAGAAAATTAAAAATATTTTAAAAAATGTTAAAATTTTGACAATGTTGAAAAATGAAAATATTTTGAAAAAGAAAATGAGAGTTTATAATTTGAAAAATAAAATAAAATTGAGATATTCGATAAAATTTGACAAGTTGGAAACAAATGCTTTTTAAAAAAAAATGGAGAAGTTAGAAAGAACTAAAAATTTTAAAATTAAATGATATTAATGAACCGATAGTTCAAAAAAAACAAACATTTTGAAACAAAAAACGAATAAGTTGAAAATTTGTGTGATTTTAAAAAATAATTGAAAATGTTAAAAATTTGAAATTAAAAGAAAAAGTTATTTTTAAAAACATTGAGATTTTGAATATATATATATATATATATATATATATATATATCATTTAAAAAAAAAATTTGAAAAGTTGAAAACAAATTGATGATTTTGAAGAAAAAAAAAATCGACATTTTGGAAATTTTGAGGAAAAAAATAAATAAATTTTGAGAAATTTTTTGAGATTTTGAAAATAAAAATTTAGAATTTGTATATTTGTTTTGAAATATTTTATAATAAAATTAATATTTTGTTAAAAGTTTTTAAAGAAAAATTAAGCGTAAAAATTATACAATTTGAAAAAAAAATGTTATTTTTAAATGAAAATTGAAATTTATCCGTGGAAAAAAATGTATCCCGATCGAGACAAATAACTAGCCAAATTGAGGGTATTAATCAATAAAATAGAGTGAATGGACTAAACATATAAAATGGGCCAAATATTCTGGTCAAAATTGTGACCCAACTTATTGTCTCGTGAGAACTTAAGAATTGATGTTAGTAAGTTATGTGGGCCCCATCATGGTGTGTGTTGAACATCAACACCGTGCATTTGATGTGTCCCCTTTAAGTTATGAGATATTTTAAAAATCATTAATATACGAAACTCAGGTGAGCCATACCATCTAAAACCATGTGAAGACATCTTAAAAAATATAAAAACACTTGGTGGGGCACGCATGAGTTTTAGATGCGGTTGAAACTTGGTCTAACCCTTTATCCAAGTGGGACACACATAATAAGTGGGTTAGATATGTGAATCACATTTAGACAAGCCCAATATATGATTATGAATGTTGTAAGAAAACCCTCTTCACTCCATTTAAGTGAGTTACTAATTAACTTTATCATACTGAGTAAACTCTGTGGGGTCCACCATTATTTTTTTATTCTATCCACTCCGTTCATCCATGTTAACAGATAATTTGAGATATAAAGAACAAAAAGGAAGTATATCCAAAGCTTAAGTGAGTCACACCACAGGAAATAGTGTAATTGAACCTCTACTATTGAAAAATTCTTGGAGGCCATAGAACTTTTGGATCAAGCTGATATTTGTGTTTTCTCTTCATTCATATCATTTTGATATTATGAACAAGTTGGGATGGTAAATAAATATTACCGTGGGCCCAAGGAAGGTATCCACAGTGGAAAATCATTATTTCACATTGTTTCATGTGACATGGTCCACTTGAGTTTTGGATTTACTAAAAATTTGAGATCAACCAATGTAGTTCATCCATTTTTCTAGATCATTTTAGAGAATTATCCAAAAAATGAATCATATTTAAACATATAAAATGGACTGCACCACAAATAAGGGAACGGATTGACTACTCTCCTATGCTTTGTGGGCCCCACCATGATGTATGTGTTTAATCTATGCCGTTTATCTATTTTTAAAGATCATCTTACGGCATGATACCAAATGAGGTATATCTCAATCCAAAGTGGACCACATTATAGGAAACAGAGTTGAATGAGCGTCAACCGTTAAAAACATTTTGGGGGTCATAAAAGTTTTGGATCAAGATAATTTTTATTTTTCCCTTTCATCCAGGCCTGAATGACCTAATAAACAGATTGGATGTCAAATAAATAGTAAAGTGGGCCTTAGGAGGATTTTAACGATGGATATCAGATCACTATTGTTTTCATGTTGTGTGGTCCACATGAGATTTAGGTACCTCTCATTTTTGTAATAAATCTCTAAAGTGATCTTTAAAAATGGATGAACCTAATGGATGAAATACATTCATCATGGTAGGGCCCACGGAGCACCGACCACCACGGGGCTGGTGCAGTGGACTAGCGAGACTAGCTGCTGAAGTGACCTCAGCAAATTCCGTGGGCCCGACCATGATGTATGTTTTGTATCCGCACCTCCCGTACATTTGGAGAGATCATTTCAGGGAAATATCCAAAGAATGAGTTAAATCCGAAGCACCGGTGGACCCTAGGATAGAAAATAGTGGGACAGTGACACCACCATTAAAAACTTCAAAAGGCCACAAAAGTTTTTAATCAAGCTGTTATTTATGTTTTTCCTTATTTCACGCTATTTTTTAACTTTTGAACGGGTTGGATCTCAAATAAACATCACGATGGGCCTTAGGATAGCTTCAACGGTGAGAATCACTCTCCCAGCTGTTTTCTGCAGTGGGATCCACTACAGATTTTTATCTGCCTCATTCTTTGGCTCATGACTTAAAATGATATCTCAAAATGGATGGACGGTGTGGATATAACAAATACATCAGAGTGGGGCCCACAGAACTTGGTGACGTAACTTACTTTAGATGGTATTAGGGCGGCCGAGAGACGCCCTATATCTCTCTCTCTCTCGCACCCTCGCTCTCTCTGATCTCTCCACCGTACCGTTGCCGAACGTTCTGCCCACGCACGCCATCTCTCTCTCTCTCAAGCTTGGTTGAAGGCTAGCTCATTCACGACCGTGAGGTATCTCTCTCTCAATTTTCCTCAATCTCAATACCGATTTAGGGATTTGGGGATTTAGCAATTTGTGGATTCCTGGTTCGATGTGGACCCTCCTTTAGGGATTTGGGGATTTTAGGGCGCATTACTTCACATTGTTGAGGGTGGTGCATCCAAACAGCCCCAAATCAAGGATTTCTGTAGCGGAAGCTACGTGAGCCCACTGGGATTTCCGGCTGACATACACAGGGTCCATCAGTTTCTGTAGAGGAAGCTACATGGGGCCCACTGTAATTTCCGGGTGACATCCACACGGTCCATCGGTTTCTCCATCTCACGCTGGGATAGGAGGCAGATTTATGACTCGAGTTGGCCACATGAAAGGAAAGTGGGGATGGAAATGTCCATATTTGATACCTTCCTGAGGCTAATGAATATTTGGATCAGGCTTCTTCTTCTTTTTTTATTATTTATTATTATTATTTTATTATTATTTTTTATTTTTTCAAGTTCATCTCAGTGGGAATAACCCTATGAACGGTTTGGATGGCAATAAAGGTGGAATCCAGGAAGCCTTCAATGGTTGGCGTTTCCATCCCCCATTTTTTCCTGTGTGGCTCACAAGAGTTACTAATCTGCTTCATTTTTGGGCTCATGCCCTAAATGGAGCTGGAGAAACTGATGGGTGGTGTGGATGTCACATGGACATTGTTGAGGGTGGTGCATCCAAACAGCCCCAAATGCATGGTAGAAATCTCATGGTATAACCATAGGCAGTAAATAATCTCTGTAAAATTGCATTTCAAAACAATATCACACATTTTCTGATATGTGTATTTCAACAAAATCTTATGTGATTTGAATAGTAAAAGAGGTTTTACTTAGTTTTATCTTTTTGTGTTTTTCTTTAGTCCCATCGATAGGATAGAAGATGTTGAAGGGTTTATAAGTATTTGCTCAATATAAACTCTCTTGAAGTGCGTTGAATTATGCCAAGCCTATACATGCGCACAGAAGTGTAGCCGGTGAGAAACCTAATCCAGAATCTGAGTCTTTTAAAAAGGGGATTAGGGTTAGGGTTGAACATATTCTAAAAACAAAAAACCAAAAAACTCTTTTATCATCCTGCATTGGAATAAAATGCATTTTCCCAACATATTTTATTCATATGGAAATTGCAAAAGGATTACCAAAAGTTCCTGCAAAGTCAGCCCCTAAGTAATAGTAAGGTATTTTGTAGAAATGTCATCTGAAAATGACATAAAAGTATCAACTACCTTTGATGGACATATTCTGTGTCATCAGTACTGAGTTCATATTTGTTTTATGGACTTCTTATGTTATTCAATGTCATGCTCTGAGTTCTGTTTATCTGTTTATGTGTGGAGAACAAGTGGTGCTGGTATCTGGTGAGACTGGTTGCAGGAAAATATCTCAGGTTACCAGTTCTTTGCTTTGTCTTGTTTATGGTATCTGTAATGTATTTTGTAGAGTTCCATTTAGAAATGTGTTGTTATCAACATATGCTTCTACATGGTTAATTGCTTTGATTCTACATTTAGAAATGAGTTGTATTTTGAATTATGTTCATTTAGATTACAAATTTTGATATGATTGTATATAGATTAGGACAATTAGTTACCCATCTGAGGGTTTTTATGTGGCCAAGCATAGATACAGTGTGCTCCTTGGTGCATAAAAATCCTTAAATTCTCCTTGTTTGGATAGTTCAAGACCGAATAGAATGTAATGCTTTCATTTTAGCAATTCAAATGCACTTGCCTTTTCTATGCATCATCTCTCTTTTTCTCTCTGGATATGTGTCTTACATTTATTTCCATTGTCAAATATCCTCACTTTGTGTCGATACCTGACGTGGGAATCAAATACAAAATCAATATATCTGGAGAGACATTGGGAGATGCTGCCGGAATTTCGGTGTAAGCATTTAAATTTGAAAATGAAAGTGTTACAATCTATCCGGTCTTGGATGGGCGACTGATTTAGTCAGTTAGATAGACATACTTATTCGTAATCTAACTTAAACACATCATGTGCGTGTTACTAGAGATGGCTTCCATGACACCATGCAAGAATTGGATGAGGGAAGGAAGGTTAACTGTTGAATACATGGAAGGTGTTGCAACATTTCTAGAGTACGTGAAACAAAATTCAAATGGGGATGACTAGCACAACTGTCCTTGTGCCAAGTGTTGTAATATATGTGGGAAGATGACATCAGAAACCATTTCTGAACACTTGGTTTGTAATGGCATAGATCAAACGTACACGGCATGGTTTCTCCATGGGAAACAACGTCTCGAAACAGGTGCGAGTACATCTGTCGATAATCGTAACGAAGATGTGTTGCCCAGAATGGTCGATTTGGTGAATGATGTTTTCGGTTGTTTTCAACCCGATGAGTTAGATGCATGTATGGATGATGTTAATAATGAAGATGATATTGAACCTCATGAGGACTTAGGCGATGAGGCTCGGTATAAGAAGTTAATGGAGGATGAAAAACAACCCCTATATCCATCGTGTAAACCTGAGCATACAAAGTTGTCTGTGACCGTGGAGTTGCAGTTGCACTAACTCCATCAAATCCTTTAGCCTGAGGATATCTAGATGGAGAGATCATGATTAATGCTGCTTTGGCTCGGTTTATGAGGCTGTCGTGTGGCCACTAATGGTAGGCGTGGCTGGGTGGTTTCATCAGAGTGTCAAAGTCCACATGATTCAACACGGATTTACTTAGTCCGATGTCATTGTCTTGCCATGAGAGGCGATGGCATCAAATAGCTGTGTAGCTAGGAAGGCATCAAATAACTGATGTTCGCAGATCCTTAGTGAAGCATTAGGCTCTGATGTCAAAATGTTTAAATTCCGAGAGCTAGGATTTATGACACATGCATGATATGCACCCACATTATACCATGCCAAGAGGCTTTCATTGATATTTGGAAATAGATTACATTCTGGGTTGTGGTCTGGCACAAGCCCTTAATCATGTCCCCTAGGGAAAGCGATTGATTAAAAGGTAGAAACTAGAGAAGGTGATACATTTGGCAAGATAACATTATTGGTCCTAATTTATGGTCTGTCCTCAGAGTGTCCATGCTCTTGATTAGGAAAGTAGTGTGCACAAAGAAGTGCTGATCCAAAAAAGCGTAGATTCTCATATGCTGGATATGAATGGAGAGAAATCGGATTGCCGCTCTTATCGTATTGAGTAAACTCAGTTGGGCCCACTCTGAATGTATGTACTCTATCCACACCGTCCATCTGTTCTTCCAGATAATTTAAGGGGTTGAGCCCAAAATTGAAGCATATCGAAAGATCAAGAGGATCATACCACAGGAAACAGTGGGAATAATGATTTCCACCGTTGAAACCTTCCTAGGCCCCACAGTGATGTTTATTTATCATCCAACCTGTTCATACGATCATATAGATATGGATGAAGGGAAAACATAAAAATAAGCTTGATCCAAGACTTCTGTGGCCTCCAAGAGTTTTTCAACAGTAGATGTTCAATGCATACTTTTTCCTGTGGTGTTATCCATTTGAGAATTGGATATGCTTAATTTTTGGGCTCAAGCCCTAAAATTATAAGATAAAATGGATGGACGAAGTGGATAAAATACATAAATCATGGTGAACCTCATAGAGTTTACTCAGTACGCTAAGCGTACTGAGTTACTCAATACGCAATCTGCTTCCGAACGGAGAGACCAACCCTTTAGCACCTGCCTGCCTGGAGCCAGACCCCCTCTGGGCAATGTTCAAGTGCTGCAATGGGCCTGCGGACTGGTGCAAGGTATCAAGTTGTGAGAAAGGTTGTTCTCAAATTAAGTGTGCCCGAGGCCCTTAGATGAGGGTCAAGGGTAGGAGCCCATTTCTTGACAGGTCTGTGCCATTGCATGGGACTCTCCCTTCTAGGTGGTTATTTTTTTCTGTGCCACCTGAGAAAGAACACTTGGGATGGAAGTGGGCGTATTTCGCAGGAAACTTCTATCAGTATGATTGAATGTAGAACAATTCTCAAACACAAAAGCCTGCCAGACATGCTCAGTTCTTTGCCTGATTTTCATGTCCTCACACATGATGTTGATATGGGTGTTAAGAATATACCCTCACTTCCACACAAATATAAGCAAACGCTGGACAGGATCCAGTGGCCGTAGGCCTGTCCATAAAGAGTAGCTTTCCAATGGCGCTTGCAATCGTGTTCGGAATTGATTTGCATCTACAGCTAAAATTTAAATTCGAAAGCTTAATCCACATCAGGGCAGAGTCTAGCTCATTTTGAAGGGTGGGCATGTGGGTTCATCCCTAAGGACATGCAGATGGCCACTAATGAATCAAGGTCCCCTTTCTAGGATCTCCTGGCTTTCTTCAAAATTTCCATACATAAAAAGAAATTTTTTTTTTAAAAAGCCCATCCTCAAGAGAATGGAATTCTAAAGGGCAGCCTTCATCATCATAAAATAGGGCTTTTCCCCCACAAAATAGCCAACAAGCGAATCACCCCCTTGCTTTTCAGCATCCACCATTTCTTCCTTGGTGAAAGCAATGGTGGAGGATAGTGGGATATTGTCTAGAGAAAGGATAAAGTGAATCTGGACCTTGAATAGTCTAACACAACCATCGAATTTGGATTTGTAGGAGAGGTGGTTGCACAGGCAGAATCATTCTCAACCACTAGATTGACCCTGATTCAAGCTTAAAAGGTTAGTTTTGGACCTGATTTGATGGGGTTTGGCTATCCTTCAAGAAGCCCACGGCAACATGATTTGAAAAGGAGGCAAAGAACACGAATTCTAGGGTTTCAAAAAGAGAACAATAAGAGAAGCATACCAGAAGTCGGCTGATGAAAGAGCTTGTGGATAAATCCACACAGCTGCTGCCTCGAGTCTGTAGAATGCCAGCTGAAAGCAAACCCTAGAAATTGCTTTATATTTAGATGGTGATTGACTGAGAGGATTCAGGGAAGTCGGTGTAACACGAGAATGGTGAGGCCACGACCGTGTGGCCATCTTACGTCTTCTATATCCACACCGTCCATCCGTTTTCGGCATGTGTCAAAAATAAAGCATATCCAAATCTCAGGTGGACCACACTCCATGAAACAGTGGTGACTGACACCCACCATTAAAAACTTACAAAGGCCCACCGCAGTATTTATTTGCCATCTAATCTTTTGATAAGGTCACACCGGACAGGACAAGGGAAAACACAAATATCACTTCAATCAAAAAAAGGCCTACAAGAAGTTTTTAATGGTCAATCACCACAGTTTCTTGTGATGGGTTCACTTAGGATTTTGACATGCTTCATTTTTTGGGCCCATGCCATCAAATGGGCTGGCAAAATAGAAGGATGGTGTTGATGTACAAGTGGTAGACTGAGTGAAGATACCCTCGTTTGAACGCTGAGGTCTTGTTATCGATTCCCTAGTGGGTGGCTAACAAGGGAGTATGTACTGACACTGGGGTGTGTACTAACAAGCTAATCAAAAAAAGAAAAAAGGCAGGCCCTACATTCACAGCCTGACCATTCCACTCATAAATTGATTGACCAAATTACACCCAAAGTAAAATAAAATAAAATAAAATAAAATTAAATTAAAAAAACATTAGGTGAAGTTAATTTTGTATTTTTATGTATTAAGGGTCTTTTGGATGCCTCAAGCTACTTTATTAGAAAGTGAGGTACTTATAGCTCATTTAGGTGGTGTTTGTGTGAAATTTTATTTGTGAGTGAATTACAACCTGCGAGTCATGGTCAGATATTAATTGCAATGTATATGGGGTGAGGTAGAATTTTAATTACCCCTAAGTAACACTCTAACAGTTGAATTTTTTGATATTACTACTACAAGGGAAGGCATAAAATGATTGGATTCCCCGATTTATCGGCTTTGATCATGTATCTCAAGGTGCCTTATCTCAAGGTGCCTAAGGACAACAAACCCACAAGTATAAACATGCTCTACACATTAACTAGGCCAATGCATCTATGATGAATCCATGCCTAAAATAGGTCAAGGTGCAAATAAACATTGGTTTTCCAGTGAACAACCCCAACAGGAGGGTCACACCATAGATAATAATATACACTTCCCCAAAACATTCAAATGCACGTAAGCCCATTTGATGATTCAATTGGGTAGATCTCTTGTTCAAGTTGCATCAAGGTTGGTTGCATATGGAAGTACCCTGTCCCCCCTAAATTCATATGCTTTGCTTGGCTTCCGTCTAGGAACTGAATCCTCACTGTTGACAATCTTATGAAAAAGGGAATGCAGCTCTCCAACATGTCTCTGTTATATGGCCAGTGATGAATCTGTCAACCACCTGCTGGTTCACTGCACGTTTGTCTCTCAGATCCGCAATGATTTTCTCTCTCGTTTTGCTGTTGTCGGTTGTGTCCCTGTGTCTGCCTCCTCTTTTCTTGCTTATTGGCATGGTTTTAAGATGGGTAAAATCACTTCTAAGGTTTGGAAAATGTCTATCATGGCTATCTGGTGGGCAGTTTGGAAGGAACGGAATGATAGATGTTTCAACAATGTGCAAGCTTCAGCCGCTAAAGTGGGATCGAGAGCGAAGCATCTCCTTATCGATTGGGCCTCTAATGTTCCTCTCCTTAGAGATTTTAATTTTCTTCAGTTGTAATTTCTCTTGCGGGTGTCTGCTACCTCAGCAGGCCCGTTGTTTTTTCCTCTTTCTTCTTAATATATTTCTCGTCCCTTTTTTTTTTTTTAAAAAGGTTGGTTGCATATGCTGGATGAGTTGGATGCTGTACATGTACCGCATGGGGTAAATTAGTAATTCTATTTCCTGCACATCACTGCCCAGTAAATTCAGTTTGTGGAGGTGGCATTATTTGGTAAAGTCTGAATTTATTTTGCAGTAAAAATGTGTAAAAAAAGAAGAAGATGCTTTTGGGAGCTATTATCCGGTTGGAACTGAAGCTAGTAACAAGAACACCACCAACAGATATTGTTTTCCTTTTTAACTCTTCCTTGCTCATGTTGTGTTTTCTTGATAGGCAGAAGGGGAAGGGAGAGGAAGTGATTGATACTAAAACCCAAAAGATAAACAAATAAAGCAATCAACCAATCAGAAACTGAGAGAGATCCAATGGCATCGTCATGGTGCCTCTCTACACCCCTCGTAAGTGGTGGCACAGTGGCGGCATCAGCATCAGCAGCAACCTCCTCTCGCCCTCGCCTGCAGAGAAGCAGGGGAAGTGCTTCAATGTCCCTGATGCTGCAGGGGATGCGTTATCCTTCTCAGCGGAGGCAGGTCCTATGCATGGCTCCTGAAGAAGAGAAGATGACTCGCCGTTCCCCTCTTGATTTCCCCATTGTAAGTTCCTTTCTTTTATTCTTTCTCTCAAATCTCAATTCAAATCACGCATGCATTATCTCAATTCCTTTGTCTTTCTTTTTGATTTGATGATTCCAAAGTAGTAAATCTTTGCTTGAAAACGCCTGCTTCTTTCCTAAACAATCAACGTCTTCTTGCCCTTTTGCCCCACCCATCCTTTTACATTTAACGTCTTCTTGCCCCTTTGCCCCACCCATCCTTTTACATTTAACGTCTTCTTGCCCTTTTGCCCCGCCCATCCTTTTACATTTAACGTCTTCTTGCCCTTTTGCCCCACCCATCCTTCTACATTTACTGTATATGTGAAAAGTCCTCACTTATCAGGGAATGTTCGTCTGATTTAGAAACAACTTTTCCACAAAATAGCAAATGGGAGGAGGACACAAGGGCACCAAGTTTTTCCATGAAATAGAAAATTGGAAGAGGGCTAATTTTATTAGTAAGTTGTCGCCTGCAGTTGATTTCTCTCTGGGAGATGTTGGGCCTCTGTTTCAGGCTTTCGCTTATTTTTTATTGACCATCTTCTTGTAAAGGATCAGTGGTGGTGAAGGATTGTCGTGAGTTTCTTGTGAGTGCCATTATTGTGTGATATTAAGTTTTTGGTGAAACTTGAAAGATGAGGAGTTTTGTGGGTTTTATGCTTTGTTGAATTTTTGAAAAAAAATATCTTTGTTGATGGCTTATTGCCTGACATGAAAAATTTAGAAATGGACTCCAAATGGGAGGATCTCTTTAAGATCCTTTTGTCAAGCACTTCTTTCGTGCGGTTGTAGGTTGCTGCTGTGTGCCAGGCTCCAGGAAAACTCTGCCTGGAGGGTGGAAGCCTTGCTTTGAGGGCAATGAGAAATAAAGTTTGCAATCGACAATCTGTGGAAATGGCACATAGCCTCTCTCTACCATTTTCTTTCTTTGTTGGGAAGGTAAGGAGAATAGGAGATACTTGATCATAATGGGGCTGCAGTCCAAGATTCGTGGAATCACTTGTTTAACCTGTTTGGCTTCCGTGGGTGTGCATATTTTTGTTTTGGTGGGAGATTTGATGAACAGCTTGTCGATTGAACCTTTTCATCCATGGTGGAATGCATCCAGGGAAAAACCATTAGTTGTTATTTCATGCTTGCTGATCAAACTGAGTTTTATCATTCTATATTTGCACATTCAAATGCAACCTACATGCTTCAGATCCCAGAGTGATTAGATTTCCATGGCAATTACCTTATATTTGTATTATTATATATGTGGCAGGAGTGGGAAAGACCTAAGCCTGGGCGGAGGCCTGATATATTCCCCCAGTTCAGCCCGATGAAGACGCCATTGCCCCCACCATTACCTGCAGATCCGGATCCTGAAGAAGACGAGGAAGATGAAGAAAAGAAAGAGGAAGAAGAGGAGGATCCTGATAAGGAGGAAAACCCAGATCAGCCTGAGAAGTAGTAGAGAGGTTATATGCAATACCCAGGAGTAGCATTCCCGAACCCTCTGCTGTCATGTGTCAATTGTGGTCTGGGCTGGTCAATGGGACCCGCTTCGAATAGCATGCGAATGTTATTTTAGGGTATTGATCATGAACAGACCAAATGTACCTCAAGTCTTGTGTGCGAGCGTGAAGACTTCACATCCAGTCCTATCAAATTGCACTACTGTTATGGAAGTGGATTGCACACTAGGACCCGACATGGTAGGATTTGATTGGGTCACATACCGTTGATTATGTACTTCATGGAACAACCTTAAAACATGTTTGCATAGGTTTTATTTCTGATGGCATCATGTGGCCCAATCAAATCTTGCCATGGTGGGCCACTTGAGTAGATGTTGCCATTCCACCTTTTGATGGATAGTTAACAACACAACAGTTATTGCCAAGCACGAAAAGGAATGAATAGAAAGCTTTCCTTTAACAAGATGTTTTCAACTAGATGTAATGGCTATACTGGCATTTCTTTGGCATAAGAAACAAGGTGAGAGTTGTAGGATTTAGATAACAAAACTTTAAATGAAATCCATTTTTTCATATTTTGAAGTGCACTTTTAAGTCAACCAGCCATTTTTAATGGTGAGAGACATCCTCACTTGGACATGCTCGTGATGGATTTGTGCTCATTTATCTTTTGATGTTTGCATTCCCCTGTGACGGTTGTGTTCAAAATCCTGAAGGAGGGCCCTATGGTTCAGTACACATCCCACAGTAGCATGGACAATGGATTCAAATATCTTTGATTGGACAATCTTAACCTTTTTACTAGTGGGATATGGAACAATGGTAAAACGCTCTTATATTGGTGATTGGGATATTCTGATCTGGAAGACCTTTCAGGCATTCTTCATCCACGGTTGGACTCAGTGAGCTAATGGTCAAACCATCAGCTCAAAACCGCCAGAACTAAAAACACGTGTACGCTGGGGGTGCAAGTAGGTCAAATTAAGTTGGTCTGGATCTAAAATCTTGACTTTTGAGTCACTAAGGGCCTGTTTGGACGGGCGGCCTGGATGGGATTGGGTTGTATTAGGGCGGATTGCACGCCTTTCAAGATGGTGTCAGTGGATTACGTGCAATCCCACTGGATTGCTGTATCCAGCATCCCAACTTTGGCGTGTTTGGACAAGCGGCCTGGATGGCGAATGCATGGAGTGAGGGCGTGTTTGGACGGGCGTGGGATTGCTTGCCATCTGTGGGATTCATCTACAGCAGCTAACGTCACTTGCAAAGGACGGTTACAACCGTCTCCCGCCAATAGACGGATTGCATTGGGGAAACGGATTGGCTACTACCCCGGACAAACCAGGCAATGACTGGTGGTCGGTGCTCCGTGGGACCCACCATGATGTATGTGTCTTATCCATGCCGTCCATCTAATTTAACAGATATTTTACGATCTGAGAACAAAAATATTCCTATGTCCCAGTCTTAAATGGACCACATTACAGGAAACAGTATTGAATGAGCATCGACCTTTAAAAAGCAATTTGGGGCCATAAAAGTTTTGGATCAAGCTCATTTTTGTTTTCTCCCTTCAATCGGGGCTGTACGACCTAATCAACCTATTGGATGTCAAATAAATAGTACAGTGGGCCTCGTGAGGATTTTAATGATGGATGTCCATTCAATATTGTTTTCACGTGGTGTGGTCCACCTGAAATGTATATACCTCTCTTTTTTGGGATCAAGCCATAAAATGATCCGTAAAAATGTATGAACGGAAAGGATGAAACACATACATCATGGTTTCCAAAGAGCACCGACCACCAGTTTTGAAACTGGTGTCAGGGGAAGTAGCCAATCAGTTCCCTTGCATTGGTGTCCTGCCATCAACTCCATGGCAGGAGAGTCCGTGCTCTTTACGTATTTATATGATGAAAATGTTTCATCTATGCCATTCATCCACTTTGACATGATATCTTACACCATTGTCCTAAAAATTAAATGCCTATATATCTCAGGTGAACCACAACACATTAAGATATAGCATCAAGCCTTTTATTAAACCAGATACTAAAACATCAAATCTGTTCATGAATGCCATACAGGCCCAGATGGAGATATAAAACAAATATCAAAGACTACTAACTGCATGTGGACCCCACTAGTGTTTTCGAAGGTCGACCCTCAATCAACATTGTTTCCTTTCCTGTAATGTGGTCCACATGACTTTTGGATATATGTAATTTGTTAAATCACACTGTGTAATTGAGGACAGACGTCAAGGATGAAACTCATACATTGTGGTGGGGCCCACAGAGCTTTGGCCACTAGCCAGTAGCTGGTGTTTGTGGGAGTAGCAAGTCTCGTCACCTACCTTGACATACATATAGCTTTTCAATGGTCATAAAATTGTGTGGGGCTCACTGATGTATGTCTCATGAAATTGGGAATATCTAGTTAATTGAATCAATATTACTATCAACATGGAACATGTCCACATATCCGCATGGACCACATCATGTGGCAATGGAGTGATAGAGATAGATCCCAAAAAATATATAGCAGTCTAGAATAACGATGTAGGAAAACATGAGAAACCTAAGATGTGTGGGAAAAAGAGAAAAAGTAACAAGTGACATATATAGAGTGACAGTCATCCGTATAGGGCTAGAATTTAAAATTCACAAAGCAAGAAAAATGACACTGACGCTAACTAGAAGAGCACAAAATATCTCTCCATCTGATCGGGCTGATGGGGGAAGATCATCAGTCGACACGGCCCTAGAAACCATGGCCGTTGATGCCTGTGTCGTCTACATCGTCTATCGAATGGACGAAGATGAAGAATGGCGGTGTCCAGCTCATTAGAAAATGCGAAGACCTGAACCGCATGAGATGTCGTGCAAGGTCTCGACGGTGCACATGCCTTACTGAAGTGCTCGTCCCAGCATGTTATTGCCTCTTTCCAATTCTTGAATGTGCGGTGTCTCGCTCCACTAAACCCCTCCACTTCCACCCGAGCATCGTCCCAACATATGTATATGTCAGGCCTACATCCCACCAAGATGACGTAATACTTATCATTTTCCATCCGCAATGACATGGACGGAATTAGCACGAGATTCGTGTGTTGGAACAGAAATTCACAAACTAAGTTTATATGCAGTATTCTCCAATCGAGCAGCGTCGTAAAGTACAAATAAACTTACTAAATGAAAACAAAAACCAATCGTATATACATACCCTTCCAAGCAAGCGGATTGTATGGTCTTTGACTGTCTTAAGAAAATAAATTAACCAATGGATGCATGTGAAACTATATAAAACATGTTAATTATATAAAAGTTATCGCCATAGCATAATTGTCATATTCGTACATACCACCATGTGTCAGTCCCAAAAATTAAAGTAAATTATCAAATTATCCAAGAAAATCATGTATATCAAAGTAATTACATACCAACAACTAACAACCAAAAGAACATAACCTTTTTCTTCAAATCCTCAGATGGATCCGACACCTCAATCACCAAAGTGGTTATGGAGTGTTTTCTTCAACCAGTCAATGCAACGCTCAGGTCGCAGACTCACAAAGAACGATGTCAGATCCTTGTCCTTACTCAAGAGCTGACCAACCTCAAAAAACTCTGAGTTGGTCAAGCCTTGGACCTCTTCTAGTACATCAAGTACTTTAGAAGTGCGATTCACCGACTTGCTGAGGCCAAATTTCAGCATTGAGTCGGCAACGGTCTGTAGAGAGACCTCGAGTACTTCACAAGGACGAGGAGGGCGCGATTGTTTCTTCCCTGCGTTCCCACTTTGAGTGGCATTAAAATTAGCTGTGTGAGTGGGAGTGCTACGTAAGCCGTGTTGCCCAATCGAAGGACTGTCTGGCGAAAATGGGATGGTCCCTGTAGAGTCAGTGACAAAATCATCTGACAGGTCAATTGTATCATCGAGGTTATTATCCAGCTCTCTCCATGCATCATTAAGTTCTTATTGAAGACGAGATGATGATGTTGATGCGGCTATACTCCTACTGCCTTTGACGAAATGTCCCGATGCTTGGTCCGAATTGACTATAGTTGCAAGATCATCCATTCTCTCAATCCGTTTACCGCGGAGTCTCTCCACACGCGGGTGAGACTCCGTTGTGCATTAATGATTAGTAAGTACAGTAAAAAGTGTATACTGATACGAATATCTCTACTTTATATTGAAAAAATTATACCTGAAGATATTCCTCCCAGACTTCATCAGGAGCCGTTACCACTATCCGCTCGTTGTCCCATCCGAACCCGCTCGTTGCCAGTATATCCTTCACTACAGTGTACTCCCTCTTGTAATACTTTAGTTGTTTAAAGACATTCTGCCACTTGAGGACTACATTGGTATGCTTCGTAACGGCGTCGGCGACAATTTGGTACGCCTCACGTTTGAAATTATTATCGCTCTTGCGTCCCAATGACACTTGTTCCAAAAATATGTCGATCATAACCTGATCCATATCAGAAGTCCATTTTATTTTCGAGGCTCGGGACGTAGGCTCAGCCAAAGATTTCACCGTCTTCGTGCATGGGGAAGATCGTGTGGGCACCACTGGTGTTTTGGGCGGTGAATGTGTTGATGTCGATGAATCATTAGACATCCTGTCTGCCATATCACCTGAATATTAAGTACATATGATGATTTATATAAAGTCAGCCATAATGATAAGAACGACAACTATTTTAAAAGAACGATTCACAAAATCATCATCTGGTATCTCCATATGATGACTCTACCATCTCAGAGGTTGGAAGAATGCAATTGCATTGTCAAGTATGTAACGTTCTGTACAAAGTAAATAACGGCAAGTCATGGAATTTGTAACAAATAGTGATTAATTATCTAGTCCTACTATTTTGCTGTGCATCCACCTACAATCTGGTTACTATATCACCGCGCACGCGAATCCAATTATCCGTTTCACGCTAAGATGCTCGCAGTAACCATTGTCGCTCGTCGTTCGTTGAAACCTCATGAGGCATTGGGTTACTCTCCTCATCAGCAGCAGATACTCCAGCGTATTCCATCTCTTCTTGAGATTCTGGTCTAGTACGTATGAAATTGTGTAAGACACAGCAGGCTATCATAATTTGGCTCTGTGTGTGATGGGAAATCTACCTTTTATAATACCAAAACAACGCTCAATTGCATTATGCAACTGTGTGTGTCAGTAATTAAACAGCTCATTCATATTGGCAGGTGCTCTCCCAGTTCGATACTCCTGTAAGTGGTATCGAACAGCCCAGTATGGAGCCATAAAACTGGGTGAATGTGTATATCCGGCATCGACAACGTAATAATTTCCTACACATTTGAATCAAAGTCTCATTGAGTGAACAATAACATAAGTCAAGGTGATGAAATAGATTGACAATTTCTTAAAAGATATTCAATAGCATATGGGACAAGCAAGGGATCATCTGATCGACTCAATGCGTTGTATAAGATCCTCGCATCCAAAGTAGAACCCTCCCAACTGGCCAATATGTATATGAAGTTTATATCAAATGAACACGCCGCCAGTACATCTTGGGAGAGGACCCCCTTCCAATTGCGGAAGCTCGCATGGTCACCGGCAGGCACATAAGTAGGAATGTGTGTACCATCAATTGCCTCAACGCAATCCTAGATACATTGGATAAAGGTGTGAATGAAGGGTAATATAAAATAGTGTATGGAAATATGACCCACCATAATTAATACATAAAAGTAAGCAGCCCAATTTGTGTTTGTTTGAATCTCAGAGGGAGTCGCTGGTCCAACCTGTTTAACGAAAATTGGGTACAGAGATATAATTGAATCTAATACACTATGGAAGTGGCAACTCACTGTTTCACCCAATCGAATGAATCTATGACCAATGACGCGATTCCGAACATTGTGCCCCCATGTGTGTAGGAACATAACTAACTGTTCTCTAAGACTCACACGCCGAGTATCACGCAGCATTGTCTTCTCGTGTAGTTGGGTACATAGATCAAAGAACGTGTCTCGATTCATCTTAAGTTGCGTGACACAATCCCGGTCACTGGCCCTAATGATAGAGTTGATGAACCTGGCGCGCTCATCCTCTCCATGACGAGCCGGCTGTTTGAACATATATTTATGACAATATTCCCCGACAGCCGCCACACAAGTATCATCACCCAAGTAACTACGACACTATCTGTATCTTCTCCTGAATCTTCACTCTCCATCGTCAACTGATAACCAACACTATCAGGTTCGTATACTCATATTGACAATAATGAGTAGAAATTCTCCCATGAAATGGGGATTAAACAAACTCTACAAGCTTAGAAAAATATAGGTAACTTTAATCCCTCAATCGATCCTTCATTTTGACTCAGGTTATAAGTCAAGCAATCTTATATAAGAAGGTATTTGGAACATCTGAAGTCCTTTCATCTCATCTTCGACAAAAGGTTGAATAATTTATATGGTGTGATAAGTTCCCCTATGATTATATGTTAAGAAGCTCACAACCCATGATTTTCTGAAAAATATGCAATCATATTTGAATCTCTTCAGGAAATTTTGGAGAGATTGATTCCAATTGAAAATCCAGACCTAACGCCTAGAATCTGGTTTGAGGGTTAAAATAAATAAAATTATATGGCAGAAAAATGAAAAACCAACTTCACAGGAGGCAGAAAGTTAAATTAAAACGATATATGGGCTACTCAATTTTATTTGAATATGTTGGTTATATGGGACGAAAATGAATTGAAGTGCAAGAATGTAAACTAAAACAAGCTCGTAACTTGATACATATAAGCAAACAAGCAATTCCATATTATATGATGGAATGAGATCAATCAGTTGTCCTGATAATTGAAAGCATATTTTTCCTGTAACTTATGAATCGAAAACATGCATAATTGGAATACAAGGAGAACAGTCTATTCTCATGAGAACAAAAGATGAAAAAATAATAATTCAAAACTATCATATATTCATTGATCAAAAATTCATATATACATGTACTTTATATTTGAAAAATTCATAACTGGATTCGAAGGAGAACAATCTATTCTCAAAGAACAGTGTCAAATTAAACAGCTTGCATCTATACATTGATAGAACTGTCATCTAAACAAGTACTAAAAAACACAAAATTTCATAACTGGACACCGAGGCATACAGTCTATTCCCAGAACAATCCTTCAAAATCCATAATTGTCATCTATACACTGATCAAACTGTCATTGATACATGTACATTTCATCAACAGAACATGATTATTGATAACAGGATTTGTTGGAGATTTTGCCCTGCAGAATCACACAGATCTAGATCTAGGATAGCAATCCAATGACACCAAACACACACAAGAGAACACAGATTTAACGTGGAAAACCCTTGTAGGAAAAAACCACGGCACAAAGCGACAGATCTCCACTATGAAAATAGAAATTACAAAGAAAGAGGACTTACCCGATTCGAACAACCTCGAATCTCACCCTTGCTACACCCTTTAGAAACCCTAAAATCCTTTTAGGAACCCTTTTAACCCCTTTAGAAAGCCTTAGCATACCCTCTCATACACCCAATCCTGGATACACCCCTTTATATAAGAATAGAAAGAGGTAGAATTCAAATCGGAAACAAAATCTATAAAATCTACGTTTCCACAATCGCATCTGCGGAACTCTTCGATGATATCGAAGGTCTCTCGATAACAGCGTCGATATCATCTGAAGGTCTCTCGATCATATTGATAGGACCAAAAAACTATCCAACAACTAGTGGTAAAAATTCTGTAAATTATCAATGTCATCGAGCCACTCTCGATGATAGCCTCGATATCATTTAAAACCCTGTCGATATCATCGACAGACCATCAGATAGATTTAAGACATCCGTTCATAACAATCTCCACCATGTCTTTAATCTTCATCCATGTAGCTTCTTGTCATTTTCTCTTATCTCTACATCACATCATAGCTTCTCTTAGACACTCTGTCTTCCTTTTACGCCATCCCTAAGCCCAGAGAAGTTACACAGAACTTGAACTTCTCTATAGGAACGATCTAGATGAGCATGTTTGCCCGATTAAAATTCATGTGCTCAACTACCTTTGCTCCTATCTTTTCAAAAGAAAAGACGTAGTCTTCTTACCATCTCACCGCTACCCAATATTGCTTGTCGTGGTACTTACTCACATATTGATAGCCTGTAAAATAACCGGTCTAATCCAGACCATGGCATACACTGCCAACCGCATTCGAATAAGGCTCATGAGATATCTTATTTTTCTTCATCTGTTTTGGAACATGTCCTGAGAAAAACTTGAGGAGAGACACGTAGGTAACACTCTTCAGCTTACCCAGCCCATCACATCCTTGATCAATACCTATACACAAGGTATTCCTCCTGTGATTACCAAAGCCTACTCGTCTTTCAGTCTCAACACCAAAAACCATCTTTGCAGCCACCCGATCCTTCATCCTGAATATCTCACTTAACCGAGTCTTCAATCCATTAATTTCAGACATGTTATAATTGGCGATCTACATGTCATAAAATCCTGACTCACTATGAAGGAATCAAATCACTGCCTAGGCAACAGGTTGAACTACAACCTCTTGCAAAGTCTTTTCTCAGTCCCTTTTAACTTTGAACTGCTCTGGTTGATTCATGTAGATCTGCCCTTCACTTTCCCTTACAGAAATGCAGACTCCACATCCATCCTTCCAGCTCAAGATCACATTGGCCAACCAGCGCCAATCACGGATTAATAGAGACCTGTAATACCATCAGTGCGAATATCTCTGAGAAGCCAATCCCTTCTCTCTGAGTATAACCCTTCGCTACCAATCTCGTCATGTATCTATGTTGTATCCTCCAGAAGATTCACTTGCATCCAACCACTCTCCGACCCATTGGAAGCTCCACCTGCTCCCATATGTCGGTCTGGTACAATGAATCCATCATATCGCTCATAGTCACCTTTCACTTTTCAGCACTAGGCTTATCTAGAGTCATCTAAATAGAAGATGAATCTCCTACGATATTGGAGTCGTCAATGTACCTCGCCGATATTCTGTGATCATGCCGTGTGATTCTTCTCACAGGTGGTTGCTCCACCTACTCTATATCCATGTACGCGTGTCTCAACCTTCCTACCCTGCCCGCTTATGTGGTCACACCCAACATGTCACACATGTGCAGAGGTGGAATTCGCTACATCCACTGCAGCTCCAACTTTTGAAGTGCTCCCGATCAACTTGTACAAGTTACCGAGTCGTTGTGCTTTCATGATTACTCGTGCCCCCTTAAATACCTTAAGAGCACCATCAATACCTGTGTACTTGCATCCTTTTGCCTCAAGCACACCAAGAGAAATCAAATTCTGCTTCAAATCAGGAACGTGCCTCGCATCTGTTAAGGTACGTTCCACCCCATCAAACATCTTGATGTGCACCAAACCAACAGTCATAACATTACAGGTAATGTCATTGCCCATAAATACCTGTCCACCATCGCACTCCCTATAGCTAGTGAACTAGCTTTGATGAGGAGTCATGTGAAAAGATGCCCCTATGTCTAGCATCCACTCGTCCTTACGATCATCGTATAACCGTTTGAGCGAAGACACAGATAAAACATCACCATTACATCCATCTGATGTGACAGCGTTGGCCTCCTTACATAAAGCCTCAGAATCTTCCCTCTTCGATTTAGAATTTTCACAATCCTTCTTCACATGTCCTTCCTTCCTACAGTTCCAGCACTTTACCTTTCCTTTGCCCTTGCCTTTGGATTCAGATCTAGAACCTAAAGAACCTGTACCTTGTCCAGAATTCTTACCCACTGTAAACAGTGCATCAGAAGATGTCCCCATGTCGCTGTTTAACTGTCTCATAGCCTTCCCTTGAAGGGCTGAGATAATGGTGTCGACACTCAGAGTTTTATTCATGCTGCACATAGTGTCCTTGAATAACTCATAAGACGCTGGAAGAGAATTCAACAACATACATGCTTGTTCTTCATCTTTCATTACCTCCTCCATATCTAGCAATTTGTAAATTAATTTATTAAAGTTGCTGATGTGAGCCTCCAGATCTCCACCCTTTGCCATTTTGAAGTTATACCACTGCCGTTTCAAGTGCAGGCGATTTTCAGATGATTTTTTTGAATAAACATCCTCTAACTTCGCTCATAACTTAGTCGTAGTTTTCTCCCTCACGACGTTATAGAGAACCTCATCCGTGAGACATAAATGGATCGATGATAAAGCTTTCTTATCAAGAGTATTCCACTCAGCATCAGTTATAGTAGACTTCTGTTCCTCAAGAGCACCATCTTCGCCTTGCTTGATTAAAGAACTCATCATCTTGATTTTTCATAACTCTAAATTATTTTTTCCTGAATACTTCTCAATCTCATACTTGGTGCTTGTCATTATTACTAATCCCTCATATTCAGATTTGTGCCCCAACGATAGCTCTGATACCACTTTTTGGGAATTTTACCCTACAGAATCACATAGATTTAGATATAGGATAACAATCCAATAACACCAAGCACACACAAGAGAACACAGATTTAACATGGAAAACCCTTGCGGGAAAAAATCACGGCACAAAACGACAGATCTCCATTATGAAAATAGAAATTACAAAGAGAGAGGACTTACCCAATTCGAACAACCTCGAATCTCACCTTTGCTACACCCTTTAGAAACCCAAAAATCATTTCAAGAACCCTTGGAACCCCTTTAGAAAGCCTTAGCATACCCTCTCATACACCCAATCCCATATACACCCCTTTATATAAGAATAGAAAGAGGTAGAATCCAAATCGAAAATAAAATTCGCAAAATCTGTGTTTCCATAATCACATCTGCGAAACTCTTCGATGATATCGAAGGTCTTTTGATAATAGTGTCGATATCATTTCAAGGTCTTTCGATTATATCGACAAGACCAAAAAACTGTCCAGCAACCAGTGGTGAAAATTCTGTGAATTATCGATGTTATCGAGCCACTCTCGATGATAGCCTCGATTTCATCTAAAACCCTGTCGATATCATCGACAGACCACCAGATAGATTTAGACATCCGTCCATAACAGGATTATGATGTGCAAGTTTAAAATCCTGCAATAGAAAATCCATTTAATATATAGCATCAATAGAGATATCCAGCAACTGATATACTAACACAGCAAACCATCTGAGATAATCCTGGTAAATCCATGTGACTTATACCAGAAAACCATCTGAGTTATACTAAAAATCCATCTCATTATAAATGAAGAAGGTACCATAGACTCAATGAAAATAAGAAAAGGAAAAGATTTATAGGAAATGGAGAAAAAAAAAAAGACAAATACAACACCAAGCATAAGAACATCCAAAATATATTTTTTTCAGTTGAGAAAATAAGATCGAAAAATGGCTAAGAAGAGTGAGTAACGCAATTTGCAAGGAGTTAGCTACCCATAAGCAGGAAAAATCAAGAATATTCAAGTAGAACTATAGGCTATAAGAAACACATGCACAGATCTACAACAACATGATATTAGAATACTTAGAAAGTATGAAACAAAGTCATTGAAATCTGATGATATTTTGGAAATACATCTGAGATATACCAACATACGTAAATTCCATATGAGATATAGTAACAACAGACAAATTCAAAAATAGATATACCAACAACAGAAAATCATCTGAGATATACAGAAAAAACCATCTCAGATATACCAACATCTGTATAACCCATCTTAGAAAAATCGTCATAAGAAAATGCAACAATATATATACCCAAAAGAGAAAAATCAATCTAAGATTTAGCAGTACAAATCCATGTGACATATACCAACATGTATACTATCCACATGAAAGATACACAATGAAAATTCATCATTAGATATACCAATAAAAGAAAATCCACCTCAGATATATCAGAGAATCCATCTCAGATATCCCAACAACAGAAAATCCCTCTCAGATATACCCACAACAGTAAATTAAGTAATAGATATACCAATAATAGAAAAGGTACCCGAGATACACCTATGCAAAACTATTTGAGATATACCAACAACAGAAAACTCATCTAAGATATACCAACAACAGAAAATTCAGCAAGCAGGCTTACTTAATCAGATGCATGCAATGAAAGACGACAACAATAGAAAGCGAAACATTAGGGTATATGTCGGATTATTTGAAAATCCACCCCCGCATAAATCAGAATGTCAAACAATGCCGTCGCAGCCAACGACACAGTCCGACTCCATATCGGAGGGCCTGTCTCGCCTGTGACGAAGCCTCATACATCACAAGCACACAAAACAACATTATCCCTCTCTACCGCAACACAAATCAAGTCATACTGGTACATGCAAGGAAAATCGGGATTTACTCATAGCATTTGGGCCAGGAACAGGACCTACCTCCGCCCGAGAAAACCGTCAGTTCGCGATGGCAGCGCTGGCTCGACTAGTGACGGCCATCGCGACCTGAAATGGCTTCTTATAACCCCATTTTCGCGCTAACAAAAATCATCTCCCGCCACCATCTCTTCCTGACTCTCCCGCCATATCCCAGCACTTGAAAACCTTACCAGATTCCAGTCGTACAATGGACATCGGGAAGGAGAATGGTAGGGATAAAAAACTCATATCCAGCATCGAATCCCACAGGATTGCGTCGCACCACCGAAGACCCCCACAATCCAGTGACCAAATCCCTCGCAGTCCAGGGGATTTTCTCCCCAGTCACGAATCCACTGCCCATCCAAACAGACGGCTACTCTGACGCCATGGGATTCGAGTACCCTATCCCACCTAATATAGGTTACTCCAACGCACGTTGCCCATCCAAACACGACCTAAATTAACCCAAGTTGGACCTGGTTTTTAAGTGAGTTTGATTTTGGCCGCATTAAAATGGACCCTACCCATACCAGGCTCAACCCAAACTAAGTAAAGCAGTAATTAGATGAGGTTAAGTGGGATGGAATTGACAATGCCACCTATTAAATCCCACACCATGTATTGAGGAGGATTAGGAAGAATTCATTTGAAACATGGATTTGTACAGGAGCCTTTCAAATCCATTTGAAATTTGAAATGTAGGGCCTTTTCAAATCCATTTGAATTTTACGTTTGAAATTTGAAATCCAGGGCCTTTTCAAATCCATTTGAAATTTGAAATGCTATAGGCCACCCTGCCCATGCATTGTGCTGATCCAACTAATGACTATGTTAATGTCAGCATGCTTCGTGGGTTCCACCATGACATGTGGACTACTGTTGAAAAGTTCTTGGGGCCACAGAAGGTCTGTATCAAGCTTATATTTGTGTCTTCCCTTCGTCCATCTAAGTTTATCTGATCTTATGAACATGTTTGATGGGCAAAAATACATCTCAGTGGGCCCTGAGAAGGTTTCAATTGTTGATGTCATTATCTCTACTGCTTTCTAGTGTGGTCCATGTAAGCTTTTGATCTTCTTCATTTCTTTGGCCCATGGCATAAAACAATAATGGAAAATGGATGGACGGTGTGGATATAACACACATCACAATGGGGTCCAAATAACTTGTTGAAATCAACAAAGTAAAAAGCCTGCTACAATCCAAACATAATTTCAAATAAATAATGTGATTTAACTTTTCAATATTTACCATCCAGACATAACATACAATATTTACAAAACCATGAGATATACAGACAAACTATGACACCATGACATTATTGCAAAATTTCAATTCCATCTCACTTAATACCATTTAATTCCACACACTAAACACCCCCAAAAGCTTGGGATGGCTTGCATCCAAAGACAGCATTGTAACATTGGACGTTGATTTCCTACAAAAGCTTGGTTTTGGGTGGGCCCAACTGTGATGTTTGTAAGAAATCTAACCTGTCCATTCATTCTTCAAGCTCATTTTAAGACATTTGACCAGAAATGAAGAGTATACGAAACTCAAGTGGACAATACAAGATGAAATAGCAGGGAAAGGAATGTGTATACTGTTGAAACTTTCCTAGGCTTCCCCTTAACGTTCATATGAGATGAAGTGAAAACACCAAACTCAAACCGATACAAAACTTTTGTGGCCATATAAATGTTTCAATGAATGATCTATATGGTTTCAATGAATGGTCACTAAATTTCCACTGTTTCCTCTCGTGCGGATCATTCAAGTTTTGGATATACTTTATTTTTGGTTGCATGTCCTAAAATGAGCTCTAAAAACGGATGAATAGAGTGGGTTTCTCACAAACATTGTAGTGGCCCCCACACAAAATCTTTGCATAGGAACTTTTGCACAAAATCGACATCCATTTCTTACCAAATAGAGATTGGCAGGTGCTCTGAGAGGCCCACCATGATGCATGTGGTTTATCCACACCGTTCATCCATTTTCTAAAATTTTAGGCAAATCCAACGATCAAGCAGACCACACCATAGGAAATATGGGGCACACCATGACTATTTTTATTTACTATCCAACCTGTTCATAAGGGCACATAGATCTAGATACAAGGAGGAAAATACGTATATAAGGTTGATCCAAGACTTTTATGTCCCCATAAGGGCCCATTTGGATAGGCAGATTCGCCCGTATTAAGAGGGAATGAACGGGATTGGATGGCCAAATCCAGCAGTCACCGTAAGATAGCCTATTTGGGCGGCGGACTCTGTCAGGTGGATAGGGTATGGCGCTGGATTGAGGTGATGAGATGAGGGATTCGCAAGTCCGTCCCTGTATTGCTCTCTGCAGGCAATATTTTCTTGAACCCATCCCTAGATTGTCCACAGTCCATCGTACAGACCGCGGATAGGATTGCATGCCATCACTTGCTGGGGGGAGTCATGTCGAGAGGACGGTTTTCTGCTGAAATCCTCCTATAAGTTCGGTTCTTTCAGGTCATGCTATGGCCATATTCATCTACCAGTCGAGACCATCGCGAGCTGACGGATGGGATGAAATCTGAGGTATGTCTTTTTCCTTGCCCCGGGCATGAAAACACCCTGCTATGGCTATCAACTGGTCCTGCATGTTCTGTATTGTTATATTTTCGTGGTTTTTGCGAGGGCAATTGGGGGGGTTTCATGCCTGTGATGTAATCCCTATTTTCCCTGGGCTTAGTCTCTCCGAGATGCATCTGTGCTGTTTGGGAAGATGCCATGGCTTCTAGATTTGAATTAAATACATGTGCATGTTGGATCTCTGTATCACACATCATATATACTGTCTCTTTTCTTCTCCATATGCTTTAATCTTTCTGTAGGCCAATGGTCGGTTGTGTTTTCTGATATTTCGCATTAGTGTTTCGCATATTTGAGGGTTTTCTGATTTTGTTCTTACATTCTATGCCATATTAGAAAATTGAGGGTTTTGCGTAATCTCAATAAATTTGTGGATTTTGGCCATTTGAGTTTTCTGTGTACTGTTGTTCATGATTTCTGTTAACTTCAATCAGGCCTTATTTCATAAACATGGCACATGTGGATTCATTGGACTGCAAGTTCTGCTCTTTCTTCTTATTTCATGTTTGTTAGCTTGGATGATGGTTACTATTTGCAGCCTGTCAAGAGGTATCCACCATTTACAAACAATGGTGGATACTAGAGAGGTTGTTTCTGTTTTTTCTTTTCTTTCTTTTCCGTTTTTGCTTTTTTTATTGCTAGCTGCTTGGACGTGTAACCAAACCAATTTACTTGCTGGGTCCAAAATGACTTCAACCTATACCAGTTAGTATGTGGGAGGGACCTTTATTTTTTCGTTATTGAATCATACTATCCAATTTACGTGTATTTCTCCTTACTTCCTTAGAGAGTTATTCGGTAGATCTCATGTGTCTATCCATTGGTCTTCAAATTCTGCCTTCTCTTCTTGTTACCAGTGATTTCAGATGGATATACTAGTACTGGTTTCACTTGGATGCCACTTATGAAATCTTAGGTAAACTAGGTATATTAATCTTTGTTAAAAATGAGCTATCTTCATACTCCAAATTTACTAACATTAAAAACCTAATGCTGAAAGGTTTCTATGGAAATCTCTTGGTTAATCGCAGCATGGTTTCATTGACTTGAAGTACACTCATCTCATCTATTGGAGTTGAGACCGATCTCTGGTATGGTTACTCCCACCCATTTTGTTGTATTCTTTCAAATAGATGTGGGTATATGGTTTTTGTTTGTTAGATTCTGTGCAATTTCAGCTTCACATTTCAAGTTTCGGTTCTCATGCCATCTTGGAATATGTTGTCATACTATTTTCCTTCATAATGCATCAAGGTGGCAGCTCTTATACTCTTGTATTGTCCTTGAAATTGATGGTACACACAGTCCTCATGATTTTCTATTTTTTTATTCTCTGCAATCTCATCTTACCCCATGTTTGGGTTCTCTAACTATCTTTGAATTTGGCATGGACTGAACTCCATGATTATCTGGTATTTATATTCTGTGCAATTTCATCTTACCCAAAGTTTGGGCTATTGAATATGAATGAACTTTTTATTTTATGGCTTTTGATTCAATATGCATGGAGGTGGCAGCTGTTATACTCTAGTAATTTCTCTGATCATTTGTTTTGATTCAACATCTGCTATCATGCCATCTTTCATATATATTTGTCATTCTGTTTTGATTCAACATCTGTTCTCCTACATGTTCTGTACTGATGTGCAAAGATTGCTCATGATTTTCTGCATCTTAGATGCCCTGGCAATCTCATCTTACCCAATGTTTGGGTTCTCTGACTGTCTTTGAATTAGTATTGCCTATATTATCTAGCATTTAATCTTACCAAAAGTTTGGTTATTGAATGTGAGTGAACTTTTTGTTATACAGTGGGCCTGCTTCAATATGCATGAAGGTGGAAAAACTATATACTCTAGTATTTTCCCATATTAAGATTTGTTTTGATTCAAAATCTGTTATCATGCCATTTGAATATTTTGACATGGAGGTTTCCTTCATTATGCATAAAGGAATTAGCTCTTGTACTTTAGTGTTTAGTGTTGAAATTGATGTTCAAAGATTGCTCATGATTTTCTGATTTTTAGATTCCCTGACAATCTCATTTTACTCAATGTTTGGGTTCTCTGATTATCTTTGATATTTGTTTGGATTGTTCTTCATGAATATCTGGTTTTCTACATTCTCTAGTATTTCATCTTACCAACAGTTTGGTTATGGAATATGAGTTTGGTTATTGGCCTGCGCTGTTCTTCATGAATGTCTGGTTATTTATATTATGTGCAATTTCTCTTAAACCAAAGTTTGAGTTCTCTGATCATGTGTTTTGAAGTGCAGTTTTTTTTTTTTTTTTTCATATGATCTTTCACCAATATGCATACAATTAGCAAATGTTATAATGCAGTATGATGTTTGTATTAAATAGATTTTTCATTCGGAAACTGAATTTATATTTCAGCCTTTCAACAAATTTTTTTGACATGCAATAATTTAATGACTTTGAAAAAAATATGGGACAATTTTACATTTGATTGTGCAGGGAAAACACTCCGCAGAGTCATATAATTTGCTGAACATTCTCTCGTTTGTAGCGAAACCACATAAACAGATATGATATGTTGCTGTTTGCATTCTGTAAGCTCTCTCTCATTTATCATGTCTTCTTTTTGTTCCTGTATGGGTAACTGACAAAGCATATTTAGGGCCTGTTTGCACAGGCGACATCTTTTCATTGTGTGCAATCAGGGCCCATGGTTCAATTATCTACAGGTTCATCTAAGTTTCCTTCTAACCCCACTGGATGGGCCAAAGGAAACAGATACTGATGGAAATGCCTATTGTTGAAATCTCTCTGAGGCCCACCTTGATGTTTATATCCATCTAATTCATTCATAAGGTTAATTCCAACTGAATGAATGGAAAAATAATATCATCCTGATCCAAAACTCTTGTGGCCAACTAGAAGGTTTCAACAGGTTACCATTCAATATACTCTGTTTCTTGTGGTGTGGACCACTTGAGTTTTGGACCTCCCTACTTTCTCTGCCTAGAAAAATATGGTGAAACGAATGGACAGAGTGGATACAAGACACAAATAATAGTGGGTACCATAGTACTTTGGGTTGCAACAATCCTTTACAACCCTCAGTTGCAGGTAGTGCTCTTTCGTCCTTTCCATATCTATCGGATGCCTAGTGGGGCCACCGTAATGTTTGTGAGAAATCTACCCTGTGCATACATTTTTTGAGATCATTTTAAGATATATGACCTAAATTGAGGTGGATCCAAACACAAGTAGGCCTCACGAGAGGAAACAGTGGAGATTCACTGTCTATGTTAAGATTTGAAAATTAATATATACATAATTACGAATTGATCTTAAAATGTTAAAAAACATGATTTGTACAACTATACACTCCTATCTTTTAAAAATCCCAAACTTTACCACACTTGAGTCTATAAAATGTGTTCCTCAGGGTGGTGCAAACCCATAGGAAGGTTGAATGTCAGATGCACATGATGGGTGAAATTTTTTAACTGGATGGATCATTAATTATGTTCACCCACAAACAATTTGAGACCACCTGTTCTTCCATCGATATGAAATCTCAATATATATATATATATATATATATATATATATATATATATATATATATAAAGAGAGAGAGACAGTAGCTTCGAGCCAATTTTTTTATTCTTGCAACTAATCTTATAAACATGAGTTATTAGAGACCATTATTAAAATATAATTGTTTGGCAAGAGACGTTTCAATTTTTTTTTAGTTATTTTTTGAGTTATGACTTAATGAACTGCCAAATGAATGGATGTCATGGATTAAACACATATTGATGGTGGAGCAAAGAAAATTTACATCCTTCCACTGTTTTTTTCAACAGTCCACAAATGAATAGATCTATAAGGTTTATTTTCACTTTACTTTTCTACCACCTTTCATTACGCATCAAACGACTGGATGGATTTTTCTTTCTCAACAAGGCCTACGAATAGTAGGCACTGCTGTTGTGGACACTTTTCTATACATGCCATTGATGGTTGCTCTAAGCTCAGTTAGGACTCACAGGTAAGCATTATAGCCACTGTTAGAGGCTGACCATGAAGGTCTAAGTAGTCATATACATATATACCTCCATCCAATATTTAGATTTGTACCCACTGTTGTTTGCAATGTATATTTATGAGAAATATACACATGAGAGTGTAGGTTATCTGTTGATGATGGATTCGTCAGATGAGGAATCGTCGGATAGTACAATTGTCTTTCAAGCGGTGGTAGCTTGTGTGCAAGTTGTTGGGGAATATTGTCGTACATACATGTTCAAGCAATCGGCGCATCATGGGGATGATGAGCGAGCAAGGTTCATCAATTCTATTATTCGGGCTAGCGACAGAGATTGTGTAGATCAGCTTAGGATGAATCGAGAATCCTTTTTTGAACTGTGTGCGCTGCTACGCGAGAAGACACGACTCCGTGATACGCGTAATGTTAGTGTTGAAGAACAATTAGTTATTTTCCTTCACACGTTGGGACACAATGTTCGTAACCAAGTTATAAGTCACAGATCTATCCAATCGGGTGAGACAGTCAGTCGACACTTTCACCGTGTGCTGCAGGCAATTATACCAATGTACCCTGATTTAGTTAAACCGGTCAGCATGGAGACGTCGTCAGAGATTCAAACAAATCCAAATTGGTCTTCTTACTCTCAGGTTTATTTGTTATAAGTATGTTTTATAAGTTCATATTTTTTATTTCCTTCTAATGTACGGTCGCTTCATGGTTATTGATTCTTTACGTTTAGGATTGCATTAGTGTAATTGATGGTACACACATTCCAGCGCATGTATTGGCAGTTGACCACGCGAGCTTCCGCAATCGTAAGGGGGTGCTCTCCCAAAATGTACTGGCAGTGTGTACTTTCGATATGAAATTTACATATGTGTTGGCTGGTTGGGAGGGTTCTGCTTTGGCTGTGAGAGTGCTACACAATGCATTGACCCGATCAGATGATCTCTTGCTTGTGTCAAACGGTACTGTATATCTGTTATAAAAGTGCCATCTAATTGTTAACTATGATTGTGCCCAATTTTTCACTTAATATAACCTTGATTCGAATGTATAAGAAAATATTATGTTGTTGAAGCTGGATATGCTCATTCACCTGTATTTATGGCTCCATACCGGGGTGTTCGGTATCACTTACAAGAATATTGAACCAGGAGAGCTCCTGCGAACATGAAGGAGCTGTTTAATTACAGACATGCATAATTGCGCAATGCAATCGAGCGATGTTTCGGTTCATTGAAAGACAGATTTTCCATCTTGAAGAGCGCTATGCAGTAAGAATTTTAAACACAAGTTGAGATTGTGATAGCCTGCTATGTCCTACACAATTATATACGTGGTCAAAATGAGTCTCCACAGGACAGTGATTTCACTATTATATCTGGTGCTGATGTGGAGGGTACCCTAACACCACAAGAGCTATCAAGAAACGACGAGCGACAATAGTTATTTCGAGTAACGCACCGTGAAAAAGATGTTTGGAATCGAATTCACAATGACATTGTAGCGAGAATGTGGGCAGATGCTCAACAAAAAAGTAGGAGTAGATGATGATAATTTCTATTTAATTTTCATACATAAGTTGGTGATGCTATATTTAAGGTTTATTTAACGTCGAAAACTAGTGAATTATGGTCACCGAGTTACACACTTGATGGTTTGTTGGATTGTTATAAGGACCTGTGAATTTATGTTATATAAGCCTATCTTAATATTTGTTGTTTTAATGATTATAGTTGCAATTTGCAAAAAAATCATACCTACTTCATATTCAGGTGAAATGACAGACTCCTTTAATGAAACATCCATACCAACCCAGTCACCGGTAAAAACATCGCTGGTAGCCATCCGATGTTCACCACGTGCGAAAACCATGAAATCTCTCGCGGAGCCTTCATTTAGAGTGCCAAAGATTAAATGGACAAGTGCTATGGACCAAATATTGTTCGACACTTTCCTTGAACAGGTCGCACTAAGCCGTAAGGCTGATAACGAATTCAAGCGAGAGGCGTACCAGATTGCGGCCGACAAAGTTATAAAGCACACTGGGGTATTTGTCACATGGCAAAACGTGTTTAATCGGGTGAGATATTACAAGCGAGAGTATACTGCAATGAAGGACATGCTGGCAACGAGTGACTTCGGTTGGGACTTGGAGAGGATGGTTGTGACAGCCCCTGATGAAGTCTGGGAGCAATATCTCAGGGTACCTTTTACTAGTTTTGAATTTCCTATCATCCATCTCTATGTAATATTTATCCATTATTACACATGTCTTATTCCTCTGGTAGTCTCACCCAAATGCCGTTAGACTTTGCGGTAAACGAATCGACAGGATAAATGACCTCGCAATGATATGCGGATCTGACGAAGCCACGGGCCGCTACGTACGAAGAAGCAGGAGTATAGCCGCGTCTGCATCTTCTTCTTGTCTGCAATGAGACCTTAATGAAGTATTAAATTCTGTTGATGACGATATGGATGATAAGATAGATCTATCAGAGATTACGTCACAGATTCCGCAAGGACCATTCCATTACCATCGGATAGTCCTGCGACGGGACATCACGGGTCCCGTTACACTCCCACTTGCACTCCTGATTTTGATGGTACTTGCGGGGGGATAGTAACAAGGAAACGATCGCGCCCGCCTCGTCCATATGATGTACTCGGAGCCTCATTGAATACCGTTGCCGAGTCAATGATGAAATTTGGGCTCTGCAAACAGGTTAATCATACTAAGACAATACTTGATGTGCTCGAGGATGTGAAAGGCCTGTCTACCAAAGAATTTATCGATGTTGGTGAGATCCTGAATAAGGACAAGTTATTGGCATCGTTCTTTGTTAGTCTTCGACCCAAGCGCCGAGTGGAGTGGTTAAAGGAAAAATTCAGTGATCATTTCGGTGATGGAGGTGCTAGTTCTATATGACAGGGTGTGGTCAATGGGTTTGTTTTACTGGTTTTTATTATGGGCATGTAATAACTTATATTATTTGTCATTTTTATTTCCGTATACTGATTTTTTTTTTCCTTTTATTATTTTGGATTTTTGTGTGATGGAATGGTATGCCTAATGTATACCAATATGACTGCTATTTTAATGACTATGTATGTTATATAAGCAATTCGATATATCTACTCACATGCTTGCATTACGCACATTAACTTATATTGGATTAGTCAGTTCATATAATGCAAGAAGGGTATGTACATACGACTTTGATATTCAGAAAATATGATTGATATTGCTTATTTGAACTACGGATGTTCATTCTTTCATATATCAATTACATGATCTATGCATGCCATTGTACATGGGTAAAGAAAAGTTTTACGTTGTTCTTGTCAGATGACGCCCTGAGATATATAGCACTTGGGATGAGGCGTGTGTAGAAGTTGAGGGATGCAGTGGAGCAGGCACTGTGCGTTTTAGAACTAGAAGGAGGCCGTAGAATGTTGGGACAATTTTTTCCGCAAGGCACGTGAGCCATCCAGACCACTGCCAGTGTCTCCATGTTTACAGGTTGCCGCTACATTTACTGAGATTGAGATCCAGCACGCTATGACTGGGTTTACCCATCAGTCGACCCAGATGACATAGGTAGTGCTGGAGTGGGCTACATCGACTGATGATCTTGATCGATCGGATAGCGAGAAAGTCATTGCGACTTTCGTGGGGTTGCTGGTTCTCTTTTTTGCATTGCTTATTATAATTAAATTTTAAATATTATTATTTTAACTTTGATTATTTCTTTGATTTATGTTTATGGTTTTTGTGGACTATAGCCATGTGATGGTTTAGTATATTATAGGCTGCGAGTAGGTTTTTGGAAATCCTTTGTGGTATTGATATCTGTTGACATCTATAGTTTTAATTTTGACATGGATATTTTGATTCTATCGGTTTGAAATGAACGGAATGGATGGAACACATCCATAAATGTGTGGCCCATATTTGACATGGACAATTCCTGAAGAATATGTTGAAATCGCTTTGCGTAGTGAGATACGCTTTAAACACTCCAACGTTTATATAATGAGCCCTACCAACAATGTTACAACTTATCTCGCTTGTGTCTTTTATAGACAATGATTATTTTGAAATTTTCAAATCCATTTTGTAGGTAGGCAAAAATCAAGTGAACCACACAACATTTACGAGTTTCTGTACTGACCATCTAATTGAATTATATATATATATATATATATATATATATGGATGGCATGGATGAGACATTAGTTTGGACGGTACTCATTTAACGGCTTGGATGAGACAGACATCTTGTGCTCCATGGGTAACCAATCCCTTCGAATTCACCCTTTCAACACTGACAGTTACCGTCAGGTATTTATTCTAAACCGTCCAAACACTCTTGTAGTTAGATTGCATGGGATTGCATGCAATCCTATGCTTGGCCAAACATCCACCGCATCTGGGACGGTTGGATTCGCTGAACCGTCCAAACGTGCACACGATTTACGTGCTGGAACGGCTAATCCAACCCAACTGTACAGGAGACAATCTACTGTTCAGCAATAAATTGCATCGTTTTTTGTGCAAGCCAACCTATCACCATCAACTCCACCCTAATACGTCCGTCCAAACGGACCCAAAAGTTTTCAATGGTAGACGTTTTATACCCTTTAAGTGGTTCACTTGAGCCTTGGATTTGCGTTACAGTTTGGCTCATAGATGGATGGTGTCGATAAACCCATACATCATAGTGGCAATACCCAATCAAGTCTAATAGAGTTAACCCATTTCTGGCAATTATCTCCCACACACATAAAGAAACCGGAATCATACAAGAAAAATCCAAACCATTCATCATATGCGGGCCATTTCTTGAATGATCTCGTCCCAAAATCAGGACGATCTTATAAGGCAAAAAATGTTGGGTTTGAGCCCTTCCTCGGTGGTAGATTCGAGTTTCAACACTAGGTTTTGGATCGAGGTCCATAGGTGGTGGAAAAAAAACGATCTGATAAGTCATACATCTATACAAGAAATGGAAGGCTAAAAAGAGTTTACAACAGTCACATTAAACAAAAAACGCATAGCATTGCATTGATGACGTGAACGGTGGACCATCCTATTTTCAGGGTGAGAGACCTCCTGATGAATGTGTCTGATCTTTTACACGTGCTCCACATTGTGAGATGTGCGGTGAGCCATCTGTCCATCTCAAGCGAGAGATTACACTCATCAATTCTTCTTTATTGGATTGCGTACTGAGTAAACCGTGGGGTCCACCGTAATTCATTTATTTTATCCACTCCGTCCATTCATATTACCATTTAATTTTAAGTGTTGAGAACAAAAATGAAGCATTTACAAATCTCAAATGCACCACACCAAAGGAAAAAAAAGTCTGAATTGAATGTCTACCGGTGCAAAATTCCCGGTGCCACAGAAGTTTGGGATCAAGCTGATATTTGTGTTTTCACTTCATCCATTTCTGTATGATCTTATGAAAAGGTTTGATGAAATATAAAAATCAATGTGGGGCGTAGAAATGTTTTAACGGTCGAAATCATTATTCCAACTATTTCATATGGTGTGGTCCCCTTTATTTTTGTATTTGTTTCTATTTTTGTATCAAGGTATAAAATGAAATGTTAAAACTGATGGACGGCGTGGATAATCCACATACATCCAATGTTACCCCCATAGAGTTTACTCAGTATGATAAAATCATAATGAGTAAGCAATCCGATTTCATTTCCCGCCTCTTTACATTTCGAAAACAAAAGCAGAAAAAAAACCCTCCCTATTTCCCATCTCTCTCTCTCACAGACACCGACACACTCTCTCTCTCTCTCTCTCTCTCTCTCTCTGCGTTTTCTACGTTTTCAGAGCTCTCTCTCTCCCCATCGATCGATGGCCCACCCGTTCATCTTCCCATCTAACCTCCAAGACCTCGAATCCGAGGGATGCGACGACATCATCCGCCTCTCTGTAGAATCCCCAATTTCCATCTCCTCCTTTTCCCCTTCCCAGCTAGATGAATTCATCAAAGGTCGGTTCCTTCTCTCTCTCTCTCTCTCTATTGCTCTCCCCACTCTAATTTCATTGACCTCTCTCTTTCTCTCTTATTATTATTATTTTTTAATTTCTTAAAAAAGGTGTCGTCTTCGATCTCTCCGACAAGGACCTATTCTGCATCGAGGAGCAAGACATCTTCGATCGCATCTATTCTCTCGTCAAGGATTTCTCACATCTCAGCCCTAATTTCAAGTTCAATCTCGTCGATAGCCTCCGATCCAACCTCAGTGTTCTCCTCCCCAATGTCGATTCACTCTCGCGGGCCACTTCTCCAGCCCATTCTGATGGAGATTTGTTCCTGGACCGGGTTGCCTCCTACCGCAATGCATTCAAGATCTACACGTTCTTTCTGCTCACGATCGTGACGTCAGAGGAGTCGAATCAGCATGGCAACAACAATCAGAAGGTGGTTCTTTTGTTTTCGAGGAAATGCCTGAACTAGTGGGCAGATGGTGTCTGTGTTTTGTCGACCTGACTGTTGGTATGGTGGACTCACAGGGTTGATGCTACCAAAGGAACTCCCTAATGAGACAATCCTAGCCACTGATTATTGGCCTGCATATAGATAGAAAAAAAACCCAACAATGTCCCATATGCCATGGGAAAACTCCATCAATTAGATAACTGGCAATGCTGCATTGCAGAGTTTTTCTTTTAAGCTGCAATGCACACCATAGTGGGGCCCACATGATAACTAGTTTGGATCACCTGTGGGCAGGCGATGGGCCCCACTTAGATACGAGGCTGCTCCATGTGCATATTGGGATTCTTTAACTCTAACAATGCATGTTAATGGGCACCCACACATAATTCATACATATATTTTTTCTTATGTTGGTTTAGGCAATGTCACAGATTCGCAAGAAACACTCCTCAAATTCATGGAATTTGGAATCACAGAGGAGTCGGATTCTCAATTTGATTGCTAATTCTCTAGAGATCAACCTCGCGTTGCTTTTCGGATCATCGGCCCCGGATGAGAATTATCTATCATTTGTTGTCAAGTAAGCCATCAAAAAATCATTAGCCTTCTTGCCCCTTTTTCTTCGATTGTTTTTTCTATGATTTTGATGTCGATTTGTGATTTTGTAGACATGCTTTCTCTATGTTTGAGAATCAAGCCTTGTTGAAGGATGCTGACACGAAAGATGCTCTATGTCGCATAATTGGCACATGTGCTACCAAATACCACTACACAGCACAGACTTGTGCCTCAATCTTGCACCTAATCCACAAATTCGATTTTGTTTCAACTCATGTTGCTGACATTATGGCGTGGGCGGAGAAGAGGTATGCAGATGGCAGCTTGGCAGTCTCTCTCATCAGAGAGATTGGTCGGACAAATCCAAAAGATTATGTGAGGGACAATGTTGGGGCCGAGAATGTTGGGAGGTTTCTCGTTGAGCTTGCTGATCGTTTGCCGAAGCTGGTGTCAACAAATGTTGGGATCTTGGTACCTCATTTTGGTGGAGAGTCCTATAAGATAAGGAATGCACTTCTTGGGGTTTTGGGGAAGTTAGTTTCAAAGGCATTTAAGGATGTAGATGGTGATTCAAATGCCAAGTCCATCCGATTGCGCAGCAAGCTGGCTATGCTGGACATCTTGCTCGAGCGGTGTCGGGATGTTTCAGCCTATTCACGGAGTAAGGTTCTTCAGGTGTGGGCAGAACTATGTGAAGAACATGCTGTTTCAATTGGTCTGTGGAACGAGGTTGCTTCGGTTGCTTCTGGGAGATTGGAGGATAAGAGTGCTTTTGTGAGGAAATCCGCATTGAATCTACTCATCACGATGTTGCAGCATAACCCGTTCGGTCCACAACTTCGCATTGCATCATTTGAAGCGACCTTGGAGAAGTACAAGGAGAAACTGAAAGAGATGGAGCCCAATGTACCTTCTGAGAGCATTTTGGATGGGATACCTTCAGACAATGAGGCATGTGAGGCAGATGGGAAGGTTTATCAGGCTGAAGTCAAGCCAGAGAAACAAGACAGTGTTACTGATAGTTGTTTGCCTAGTGTGGAAGAAGGGGTCAACAAGGATTCTTCCATGCTGGATTTTGGGAACTTGGAGCAGACCAGGGCCTTGGTTGCATCACTCGAGACAGGTTTGAGGTTCTCAAAGTGCATATCCTCCACAATGCCGACTCTGGTCCAACTGCTGGCTTCATCTTCTGCCACCGATGTTGAGAACACGATTCTTTTGCTGATGAGGTGCAGACAGTTCCAAATTGATGGCTCTGAGGCCTGTCTCCGGAAAATGTTGCCGCTTGTAAGCATCCTCTTTGATCTGTGTTACAATTCTTCTAGACTTCCAAAGGAATCTTGTCAAGCATTTAAGGGGTGTGTTTGCATTGGATTTTTGTAGGTATTTTCCCAAGACAAATCTATCTATGCAGCTGTCGAGGATGCATTCATCACAATTTATTTGACGAGAAACCCTACAGAAACTGCTGCAAATCTATTGAACCTTGCTATAGAATCTAGCATCGGCGATCTAGCAGCTCTAGAATTTATAGTTGGTTCCTTGGTATCCAAGGGGGATATTTCTACAAGCACAGTATGTTTATTCGATTGTCATAATTTCAGCTGCTGCTTCCATCAATATGATTCACTCACTTTGCCATAGAAGTTATGCATTGGTGTTCTTTTGGCTTTCTTTGACATAGTTTGACACTTAGACTAAGAACTAAGAATGCTGATTTCTGCACACTTAAGGGCCTGCTTTTTTTTTTTTTTTTTTTTTAAAATGTTTTTCCACCAATTACCATGGTAATGTAAAGAAAATGTGCAACAATTACAAAATACTTTACCTGCCTCCTGACAACATCTGCATTTGACCACTGATTGCTGTGTTTGGTTTATAGGTGGTAAATTGCAATGATGGCATTTTTACATTAACTGAATGTCAAATCATCACCAAAATACACTGATGTTGCTGTTTGGATTCAAATTTTTTACAGTAATTACATGAAAGGTGCACTAGTTACAAATTACATTCCTTGTCTCCTAAATACATTTGCGTTTGGCTGATGATTCCTGTGTGGTTTGGTAATGGTGAAATTGTATTGATGACAAATTTGATTACATTACTGGGGAAGTTGGCAAAACATACAGGTCCTAAGAATTATATTCATGCTTGTGACAAATTTGAAAGTTTTTGAATTTCTTATATTATTTCAACTGAGAGAAGTATGCCTATATTGCATTGAGAAGTGTGATAATTATTTGATTCCCTTTGGAAATTTATGTGATAGTCACCATGGAACTCCTTTTGGATCTCTAAACCCACTATCTCAAAATATGTACCAATCCCCAATTCCTATAGGGTTGCAGGTAACCTTTTTGAACTAAAGAACTTGTCTTATAACTTCTGCCGCCTACCATAGATTGACTTTAAACTCTGTTCTTGTAGCTTATAAAGCTTGTAAAGTTATATTATTAGGTACAAACATGAGCATATAGGCATTCCGGCTTTTAAAAAACAATTCCAAACTTTGTTTTTTAGAATTTACCTTTGTATTTAACAACCCTTTTTATATTTATACAAATTGTGCCAGCAGAAATTGCTAATTGCTAACTGGTAAATACCTTTGATCATATTATTTGATAAATTCTAACAGGATGTAATCTTATAAATCAATGCAATGAAGTGCAACCAACATATTATCTGGCAGAGTAAGCTTATTCATGTGACCAAGAAGAAGACATGGACTCACCCTTTGGTTGGTTAGGCCCGGAAACAGAACATTTTCCTTATTTTTTTCTGAAAAATTCATGATAATGATTGCTTTTCCATGGATTAGCTTCTTGTTATTTGTGATTTTTAAATGGGTATTTTTATGTGAAAGAATAGTGTGCTTGTTCTTCAACTATTGTCTATTGAATCGCCTAAGGCCACTAATGGGCAGTTTTGAAAATTCGAACAGGAGTTCTTTCTTCTTGTTGAGCTTTGATCAGCCAAACTGCTTCATTGGTTCATATACCATTTCCATACTTTCTTTTGCAGATAACAGCCCTATGGGATTTCTTTAGCTTCAATGTCAGTGGGGTGACAGCAGAGCAAAGCCGAGGTGCTTTGTCCATCCTTTGCATGGCAGCAAAATCATCTACAGGCATTATTGGTTCCCACTTGCAAGACATTATTGATATCGGCTTTGGGCGTTGGGCCAAAGAGGAACCTTTGCTTGCAAGAACGGCATGTGTTGCCCTTCAAAGATTATCAGAGGAAGAGAAGGGAAAGCTAATGTCTAGTGGCAGCAGTAGGGTATTTGGTATTCTGCAGAGCTTAATTACTGGTTTTTTGCTTCCAGAAAATATTTGGTATGCTGCTGCAGATAAAGCCATAAGTGCAATATATTCCATTCATCCAACACCTGAAGCCTTAGCTGCTGATGTGGTGAAAAGGTCCCTCAGTTCTGTATTTGATTGCAGCGGTGCAAATGAACTACAGAATGGTCTGGATAATCCAAGTACCAATTTCCTTTCCACAGTGCAAGTAGCAAAACTCAGTAGATTTTTATTTGTTGTAAGTCATGTGGCACTAAATCAATTGGTTTACATTGAATCTTGTGTCCGGAAGATTCAGAAACAGAAAACCAAGAAAGAGAAGTTGAACTCTGTTTTGCAAGGTGCATCTGCTGAAGAACCTGTGAAGGTGAGTGGTTATGGATATGAAATCATTGCTATAATTATGAAATCATGGCTATAGTTGCTTGGATTGTTGAAGAAATTTCTGTTGCGAGGAATTCTATCTTCATTGCACATTGTTTTCTCGGAGCTTTCTAAAGTTCACCTACACTGCTCGACATGTACTTCTAAACGTGGTTACATGTACTAACCAGGCGTGTAACGACTAAGTGATATGTCAGGTGGCCCCACTATAGTTGATCCGGCTCAAAAACAAGATTGTAAACTCATTGGGCAGCTCCCATATATACGAAAACAATGATGGCTCAAAAGAAGTTGCCAACCACTCATGCTTGATGTACATGAGTGCCGGCCTTATCAGTAGACCAGACTAATTTACAGGCCAGGTAATCTACACTATAGGGCCCACCTGATGCATGGCTAGGGCATCCCGCATGCACGTCTAGTTGGCACATGTGGCCATGAGTGGGCTTAGGGTAGCTATAATGTGAATTATTGCATCTTTCATTTCTTGTTGCAGTAAGCTCTAATTCTAAAGTTTTCTTCCTTTGGAGGGGATGTACAGGAAAATGGAATAAATGCTGAATTGGGTCTCGCAGCTTCTGAAGATGCAATACTTGATGCACTCTCTGAAAGAGCAGAGAAAGAAATTGTATCAGGCAGTTCTGTTGACAAGAGCTTAATTGGATGCTGCGCACCTTTCCTATCAAAACTATGTAGAAATTTTTGTTTGATGCAAAAGGTGATTGGCTTTAGTGTTTTTTTTTTTTTTCATGGGTTGCTTATTATCAGTAAAATTCTTTGACTGGTGACTTGGTATTTATATAAATATTTTGTGCTTGATTTCTGTAACCAAAGGGGTCAATGGGCCGGGGCTGGACCAGCGTATTTCCAAGGCAGCTTGAATTTTAAATGGGCAGATAAGCCCGAGCCTATCCTGTGCAAAAACTGTAAGAGATTAAGCCTGGTCCAATCAGGAAATGAGCTTAATTTTCAGGCTTAAGATGGCCCTTGGGCTTGATAACAGAGCCAATGTTGTCAAAATCGTTATCGTATAGCAAATCATAATAGGGGTTGAATCGTATCGAATCGCAAATCGTATCATAAATCGCAAGATTTTTTCTGATTTACAAAAAATATATATAAAAGACATTTGAAAAGATAGAAGCAAATCATAAAAGATTAAAAACTCATCAATTGTCCATTTACGATCAACATGTACCAAAAAAATAATACATATCATGATATTATTAATTGAGAAAATTTACATGGTATACATATCATGATAGTATAGGATTCTTGTCTTTTTTCCTTTGTTTTCTTTTGTTGGCTTTCAAAAAATTTACCTTAAAAAACATACACGAGTCCTTAAAATTTTTGTTTTCTGCCTTTCTTGAGTGTAGAATCATGTTGGAAAAAATGGCATTTGATTCCATTTTGATTCAAAAGATATCTTGATTTCTTTGTCTTGAGTTTTCGAATATCGAAATCCCTAAATCTCCCCTTTCTCCCTCTCTCTCTCTCTCTCCCAAAAGAAAAAATAGGACATTTTTAATAGGGGAGAGCCTTTTTCATATTTTATGAGCAAAAGGGTACAAAGAAAAGGGAAACTTTGAAAATAAAATAAAATAAATTGATTTTTAAAGTATTTTTTTGCCCATTTACTCAGTCTACAATTATCTTACGATTCAATACGATCATTGTACAATTCAATACGATTCATACAATTATTTAGGATTTACGATTTGGGTGTACGATTCAAATCGTACACTGAATCATACACCCATACAATTCAATATGAATAGTACGATTCATAAAGTGAATTGTACGATTTTGATAATATCGAGTGGAGCCCATGCCCATCCTATAGTAGGTCAGGGCCGAAAGCTCATTGGGCCAGCCCTATCCTACAGAAACTCAAACTTGAAAACTGACATATCTTTTGTGTTGTCTTGTAGTTTCCGGAACTACAAGCTTCTGGAATGCTTGCTCTATGTCGACTAATGATTATTGATGCAAATTTTTGGTAAGTCAATCATTCATCATTCAGAGTTAATCAACTCCTAGCAACATATGCATTCTAACTGAATGAATTTTCAGTGAAGCAAATCTTCAACTTCTCTTCACGGTTGTGGAGAGTGCACCAAATGAAACTGTTCGTTCTAACTGCACGATAGCGCTCGGAGACTTGGCAGTTCGTTATCCTAACCTCTTAGAACCTTGGACTGAGAATGTTTATGCTCGATTACGCGATCCTTCAATTTCTGTTCGGAAAAATGCTGTTCTTGTGCTTTCTCATCTCATATTGAACGATATGATGAAGGTGTGGGAGCTTGCTAATCATTCATTGTTCTTTATCTTTTAACAATGTTGATTTGGAGTCTAAATTTCAGAGATTGTATGATCAGGTGAAAGGTTACATCAATGAAATGGCTATGCGGTTAGAAGACGAGGATGAGAGAATTTCAAGTCTCGCTAAGCTCTTCTTTCTTGAGTTGTCAAAGAAAGGTGGTTTGTGGATTCCCTCAGTTTTACTTTGGTGACTGTACCATGCTACTTTCTCAACTCTCAAATGAATGTTGGGTCATTGTGCTTGCAGGAAGCAATCCTATTTACAATTTGCTTCCAGATATTCTTGGTAGATTGTCGAACCAAAATCTGAAGGAAGAAGCTTTTTGCAACATTATGCAGTTCTTAATAGGTTCCATCAAGAAGGTATGGATGGCTTAACCAGGTTCAAGAGGCATGTGTTTTTTGTTACAAATTTACATTCTAATCTTGGATCCATGTCTAGGACAAACAAATGGAAGCTCTTGTTGAGAAGCTTTGCAATAGGTTTAGTGGAGTTGCAGGTTTTGTATACCTACCTCGTTCTGGGCTTTTCTTGTATATTTCTTCACTTATCTATTTTCCTGATGATCTAGACTACTTTGTTCTGTAACTGTGTGCATTCTGATATTGTATGGTGATAGTAAGCAACTCAAAGTGGTATACGTATTTGAACTTCACAAGAATTTATAGGCAGGTCTAGTCTAGTTCCTACACATATCCAGTATTAAATGGATTATAAGATGCAAAATATTGTTTAGAAGACCTCATTTCTTGTATCACCTTTCATGGTTTACCATGGATGATCAGAAAGATGCTTTCAAATTGGTGCTTATTGCATCTGAAGTAATCTCTCATTGGAGTGATGTTAAATTATTTTTATACTTGAAATAGCTCCTAAAAATGAATATATAAAACTTGAAAAACAGGGAAGTGACTATAAAACTTCTAGGTTCATAGGTAAAAACTCCACAGAAATGAAGACGGAGGTTTGGCATTGTTAACAACAAATTCCCATCCATTATTCCATGAAAAGACTATAACATAGGTAAAAACTGCCTGGCTGACTTGGAATAACATATACAACTCAGTTCTGGACCTAATTAGGTTGGCCTGAATGAATAACTTGTTTCATCTTGTGCATGTCAATGAGAAATTTGGCATGCTTGACTAGCACTATACCTTTAGGCACGTCTTGGGTCAAATAATATCCTTGTAAAATCAGGAAGAGAAGTGATAGCAGATTTGAACATCCAATGATATTGACCTCAATACGACTATGAAATAAATCATAGGCACTATCATCATAGCCTTGTTGTGAAGAAGCTAGACATGCAATGAAGCATGTTCAGTTCAAGAATTCTGAAGAGATAAAGGAGTATCTGGTTGTGGAAGGGGAGACTAAAGCATATTAAGCTGAGGATGCTCAGTTTGAGATGTACTTTGAGTCCATGTTGATACTAGTGAAAATAACTAAGGGCCATTTTGGAAGTCAAAAACCTTGTGGATTGGATGTGACCCAAATTGGAGCAAGTGAAGTGAAGAAATGGGAACCAACCTAATGTGGTTCCCATTTCCTAAGCTTCCCCAAATGGATAGTGGATTGGTTTTACTGAAGAAGTGGAACCAATCCTGATTTGCAGGTGTATCAAAATGGTCCATTAGCAACCAAAATCAGTTGGATTAGTTGAACTCTTCTGGTTGTTGGGTCATCGTCCTTTCCTGTTGTTGATCATGAAGATTATTTATCTAATTGGAGTATGCTCGTTTGTGACAGATTGCAAACACTGGGAATATATTGCTTATTGTCTTTCTCAACTATCGTTCACTGAAAAGGGAGTGAAAAAGCTTATGGAGTCCTTCAAAACCTATGAGCATGTCCTTTCTGAGGATTCTGTCATGGACCACTTCAGAAACATTATCAACAAGGTAGTGAAGTACTTGACTACTGTTACTTGTTTTAAGTGTGTTTACATGTAGTCAATGTAACTTTGTATTTAACATTTACATCATCAGGCTAAGAAGTTTGCAAAGCCAGAGCTTAAATCCATCATTGAGGAATTTGAGGAGAAGCTTAGCAAGTTCCACATGGAGAGGAAGGAGCAAGAACAGACTGCTAGAAATGCCCAGGCCCACCAGCAGAAAGTTGGCAGCATTGAAGGCTACATGGCTGTTAAGGAGGGCTCTGTGGCAGAAGATGCAGATGCAGATATTGCTGAAGGTAGGTGTAGAAATTCTGATGATATCCTAGGACTACTCTAATTAATCGTAGCTTGACTTTGCCATAGCCTGCTTGCGGATCTCCCTGGTTGCTATCCAATGGAAGCTTATTGGTTATTTTAAACAAACTGTGAGGTTTCAATTCAATTACATCCATATATGGTAAATAAGTGAGGTAACTGAAACACGAGGCTCATGGTTGGATCATCGAAACTGTTCACCTCACCGACCTAACAGTGGAAGGACTGTGGCCTACAAGTCGATGTGCCAGATGTGGAATGCAGCGGTGGTCCACATTTGACTGATAAAAGGCCAAAAGTTTAAGGGAAAGGAGCTTTCACTACAGGATATTTTTGGGGATGGTTCATCCATGGCAGGGCCCATCAGATCAGCAGTATTTATACTGAATCAGAGATCTTGTACATAAAACCTGATTAAAGTATGCATATACTTGGGTTGAGGATTACGCAAGTCATCATGGTGAAAATCTTAATGATCTGTCTTTTACGGAATCTGGTATAACTTCAAAATCTTTTTATGTTTTATTTTTTGTACCACCAGGTAGACAATATACAAAGAGGAATTTTATGGTTTTGCTGCGTATCTGCAAGCATACAATACACTGATGCACAGGATTTTGAACATGTGGGACCATGGTCTGGTGATCCAAACGGATGATATGATGGGATCAATTGTGGACAGGATGGCCTGAAATCTCCCAGATTGAAACATCCTGCTTCTTTGATCATTAGACCATTCTCTGTTGCATGCGGACTGTTGCTGCATGTCTCCTTAACCCTCTATTTGTAGGATCCTTCAATCATCATTGTCATTGTCATCTTCATCAAAACCTTATACCAATTAATTGGGGTCACCTACATGAATCCTGTTCCACCATTCCACCCTATTAAGGGCTATGGCTTTAGTTAGACCAGATTATCAACTCTTTTCTTATTGCCTCCATCCACGTTCTTTTGGGCCCTCCCTTGACCTTTTAGAGCCTTCAACTTGTACTGACTCAATCGGGATGGTTCCTGGTCTCTATTGCACATGGCCAAACCATTTAAGTCTACTTTCCCTTATCTTATTACCTATTGGTGCTACTCCTTTGTTACCTTGAATGTATTCATTTCTAATTCTATCCTTCCTCATCCTACCACTTGTCCATATAAATGTCCTCATTTCAGCTACATTCATCCTATTTGCATGTTGTCCTTAACTACAACACCCATGTCCCATAAAGCACGGCTAGGCTTATTGCTATCCTATAAAATTTCCCTCTCAGTTTGGGTGGTATATGATGATCACATTAAACTCTAGATGCATATCTCCATATCTTCCACCTAGCTTGAATACTATGGGCAACATCCTTCTGAATTTGTCTATTCCCATGAATTATTGACCCAAAGTATCAAAAGTGATCATTTGGGAAACTTCTTGGTTAGCAATCTTAACTAATCTCTTCTTTTCACTCCCGTATTTACTAAAATTGCACTCAATATACTTTGTTTTAGTTCGACTAATTTTAAATCCTTCAGAGTCAAGACTATTATTCATAAATCTAGCTTTGTATTTATGCTCTCCCTTGTCTTATCAATCAAAACCATGTCATTTACAAACAACATACACCATGTGATCTCTTCCTACAAATGCCTCATTAACTAGTCGATAACCAATGCAAAAAGGTATGGACTCAATGTCAACCCGTAGTGCAAGCCTGCAGTAATTGGAAACTCACAAGTCACTCCACTAGTTGTCCTCACATTTGTTACCTCTCCCTCATACATATCCCTAATCATATCAATATATCCTCTTGAAACTCCTTTGTTTCCCAACACCCACCTATAAGGACCCTATTGTATGCCATAACTTTTTTCATGAACCTGAACAATATGTATGATCCTCCAATCTGTTAAAATTTTGAGGCAGTCACCAGATCCGCTGTGGGGCTCGATGGTTTCAATCACCTAAAAATGTTCTTGCATGTTGGCAATCCTTAATGTCATCAAACTGTCCATTTACTGATGAGAAGGGCCTATAATTCATCACACACAAACCCACATTAAGGAACTACGTAGCGGAATACCACAACTCAATCAGAAATTTGAACTGGTTCTTATTCTAGTGAGCATCCATTTTATGATATCCTAAAAGAGCCTTGATTTTCTTTTATGTGCTATTGCTTCTGCCCTGCTTCTCACCAGTGGTTACCTTTCCATGCTTTTCTTGTCCTAATTCCTGACATTTGGTTTACTTGCAGAAGGAGCTAGTGATGTAATAGATCCCTCTAGAGAGGAGATAATAGATGAAACTCAGGATGCTGAGCCAGAAGCAAATGCTGTGGAGTCAGAAGAAAGTTCATGTGTGTCCAGTATTGTGACAGAACCAGAAGCGGACAACATGGAGTTCCAATCATCAAAGAGCGCTCGTAGAGGTGATTCATATTCTCATATTGTTGACCTTAAAGCTATTCTTCCAATGGGCTTATGGTTAGTCTTTCATGCTTGCAGGTGTCAAGGCCAAAGCCAACAGAAGCATTGGGATGGCCATGAAAGATCAAAAGGATGTTACATCCATTAGGCGGCAAACTAGGTCGAGCAAAAGGTCGGTTTATCTTATTTTGGCTTCTTTTTTTGTTCTGCTTGGTGATACTTGTGGACCATGCATATTACAACCCAAAGCATTAGTGAACATATAACGCCTCTGACTTGGATATGGATATATGCTACAGACTCTGTGGCACTTTATTGATGTATTTAATGGTAACGACCATGCCCAGTTTGGCCTAGTCTAGCGTATGCATGGATGTTGGTCTTGCTCTTTCCATAATATACTAGCCATTCAACTGACAAGCCCCCATTATGTAATGGGTCAATTCCTCAATATCGCCCATATCAGAAGATCTTAGTGACGACAATTACATCCAATGGTTCAAACTTTTGCAAAGGTCCAGTTGGATGGGATTTTCAGGCTTTCTGTCACCATATGAACAGTTTTGGATCACTTAGAAGCTGGGACCCAAAGTACAGTGTGGATTGAAGCAAAATTGTTTCATGGAACATTATACGTTTCTCTCCTCAAATATCCCATGTGTGGAATGGGTGTGTATCCATATCCCCATCATCTAGAGATACCCAAGTTGCATTGACATCTGACATTTTCCTGTCCCCATATGGATATCTAGGCCACAGGTTCTTATTAGCACCAGGAAAAAACTCAGCCGATATTTTAGTGGACGTCTTTGCCTCTAAATGCTTGTCATATCTTGTCTGTTATGTTGTGAAATGATTTTTTTTTTTCATGGAGCAAACATGTCATACTACCATGAAGTAAATGCATAAACATAGGTGTGAAAATTCTCTTTTAACACCCTGATCCATAGCTCAAGTGGTAGACTGAGTGAGAGATACCTCGTTTCAACACTAAGGTCTTGGTATCGATTCCCTAGTGGGGGTGGCTAACACTGAAGTGTGAACTGACAGTGGGGTGTACTAACAAGCTAACATAAAAATTATATATATATATATATATATATATATATATATATATATATATATATATATATATATATATATATATATATATATATATATATATTGAGTTCTCTTTCTTTTCTTTTCTTTTCAGTATGGTTTCTTTGTTTATCTGATCATTCCACTGTTGCTGACTAGTGTTCTGTGTTTGGATGCAAGTGAATTAAATTATATATTAATTTCAGCGTAGACGAAACAAAAAAAAAAAATGAGGATTTTTCTAAGCATTCATAATGAGGAAGTAGCACCTGGAATCTGGATTGTTGTTACACTTCTTTGAAGTCCACTCCATACATGAAAGTGGTCTGATTGTGATTTGGAGTGCAGATCCTCAATATGAAGGAATACGTTAAAAAAAACACAATTTTTGTTATTACCTCTTCCAGATGTATAATTGCAATTCAATTTGACACTAATCTAACATGCATGCATCTAATACTGTTGTTTGTGATTGTGCAGATAGCAGATGGCACAATTGCTGGTATCCTTCTGGTGGGTAGGGAGGAAGCTCATTCATGCATTATACCATGTCATGAGGCTCTCAGTCATGGGAGAATTTTTCTTGCTGATTAATGGTCGACAGCATTATAGGTATTTCGAGTATCTTCGAAGCCATAGGAATGAGTTGTGTACATGAATGGGAATGTAAGTTCTGTAGGGCCTGTTTGGATTCGTGTATAGTATTGTATTGTATTGTATTTGAGTACTATTCATGTATACATTGAATGGTTTTCAGAATACATCCAAATCAATCAGATACTAATCAATGTTTGGATAGGAGGTATTGTTTGGCACAGTATACAATACGTTATACAGATCAATGTTTGGATAGGACGTATTATGTTTGCGTATTGTACAATTTTAGGGCGTGTTTGGATTCGTGTTTATGGGTGTATTGTATCGTATTAAGGGCGTTGATGGGACATGTCCCGCGTTTGGATACGAACGGACGTGCGACGCATTCCACGCGCGCGAATACGTCCGAGAACCACTTTATTACATCGATGGGATTGCACAGCATTGACGGTTTTTCAGTCTCAAACACATCTTCGTGCTGGAGCGTATTGAAGACCGAAGTAAGGCGGTTTGCAAGGATTTCAAGTAGTCCGTCTGGAGAACTTCATTTGTCTACTCCTTCATCTCCGAAAATCATCTTGGTGACTCTGCATGTCCGATATGAAATCAGATTTTCACCTCTCCTAGATGGACTACATCTTCAATGTGTACAATATCTTGCTGCCATCTTCCTCTTCCAAAAGCGGGTGGCCGTGCTTCTCAGTCCTACTGCGCAGAGCACTTCATTCAGGTATGCACATGACTCCTTTGGAATTCAGCCATGGATTCATCCAACGACCACACACAGTGATCGTGTTCTACTTCTATACGGTCAGGTGTATACACTGTGATCGTATACAGTCTACCACCCATTTGGTCGGTATTTACGGACGACGGTGGGGCATCATAACCGGTTTTGGATTAACATTCAACTGCACAGTGGAAATGTGGAAAGGATGGGTGCATCATAGCCTTCCGTTTCCTAAATGCCATTTAAAAGTGGTGTCTGTCCTGACAAATCGTCTTCTATCAGGTAGATATGCCTTGTATTACAGAAACCTGGTGGTTATTGAGGTGTTTTTCTGTTTCATTCTGGAAACAGCAAGTAGAAATTATCTGAATATTCACAGATTACATACATATGCTGTCGTGCATGTTTGATGTATCTTTCCTGATAAAAGGTCTATAAAACTATTCCCGTAAATCTGTTGCGAAATGTGCTGTTTTTACTTCGTGTTTCTTATGTTTCAGGGGTATGAAAACATAAATCTACAAAATGTTTTATGAATAACATATTGAGTAACCAGCTGTTTAATCATTTACTTTGTTTGCATATTGTACATACTCATCATTTGCCAATTTAATCTTTACATGTTTCATGTTACATTCTAAGGTTGAGGGTTTTTAAATCTTTCTACTCTTTCTAATTTCGTGTATATGAATCTCTTGATGTAAATAGGTTTTAAATTTCAATACTGCTCAGCAGAAAGTAACATATAAACAGAGGATTATAAAATAACTGATAAGGCTGCAATAAGTGGTTTTAACATGCATTATGAAATCTGTGTTAGTACATTTTTTTTTTTTTCAGCTGTTAACTGCTGTTAGTACAATATATTCTAATTTTTTCATTGACTGATTGAAGAACCAAATTACAGTTTTTATGTCACTACACGGATCAACAAAATGAAAAAATAATAATAATAAAAATTTTAAAAAACATAAACGTAAAATAAAAATAAAAACCAGACATATGGTGCTGGCACATGTGGTTTTTAAACAAAACTGATTTTAAAATCAAGCTTTCAATCTGTTATTTGTATCTTCCTATACATCTTCTAATTCTGCTGTAATCAGATGGGATTTATCAACTCCGTTCAGTGATGATCATGCATATCTTAGTTAGAAGCAGTATGTATTGATCAGTTCTTATGCAATTTGAACATAAAAGGTTTATATACTATTCAATTTTACCTTTCTTTCTAATTGTCAATCAGATCATTTTTCCAGTTCCCTTAAAATTGTTATGGCTTTCGAAAGCTTCGAATATTCCGAGGATAGATCATCTGGCAGTGATTGGCATGAGAGTGAAATAGCTGCTGCCATAACCACCATTGCAGCCACAGTAACTGTAATGAGAGTGGCTGAATATTATCGCCGTTACTATATAAAAGTGAAACCCAATGATAGCCACATTGAGAGGGATAGGTTCATAAGTCGAATTATACATAAAGGATGTTTACCATGAATCCAGACACATATTGACGAACTAGGTTGTTGACGTGCATGGTATGATAGATTATAAGGACGTTGCAGCATTATATATGACATCCATACCGTTTGAATGGTGAATCTAAGTCGTGACACTGGTAGAACGGTTATCACTCACTGATCAAATCGTGGTAGACCGTATGAATTAATATCAACAACAAGACTTGTCCCCATTGGAGATAGAATGTTTGAGCATATACTAATACGCTTCATAGTACTCAGAATACCAATATTTATATGTATATACAGTGTGTGGCTCTTATAGGATCGTTTCCAAACATTGATCTAACATGAAATTGTATGCATGCTAGAATAGTTTGTCCTATCCAAACATTGGTTAGTGTACCGTTTCAGGTGGATGTATTCTGAATATCGCACACTGTATACGTGAATAGTATTGAAAAATAATACAATACAATGAAAACGTGAATCCAAACACGCCCTTTATTGGGTTGGGTGGCCTGTTTGACGTATGAAACTTTCTGATTTTTAGCCCAGATGATTTTCACGTTGAAACGTACCAATTGAACAGTCCCGATCTTACATTGCATAGGTACTAGATATCTTGTAATCGTATAAATTTCAAACTTTCATTCGCTGCTGAATACAGCACAATGAATACGAAGTATTGACTGCAAGTCTGTATTTTGAAAACACTATACCGCACTTTCATTTTTTTGGAAACGGTATGAAATCGCGTGCATAGAATATGATGCCTGTACGCTCCTATCCAAACGCCAAATAATGGGAATATTCGGGAATATACAGTTATAATACGATACAACGCACTTTTATACGTAAATCCAAATAGGCCCGTGATGTCTAATGTAATGATTTTAGTGTTTGTATTATTGATAAATGGAAGAAAAAAAAAATGTTTGAATCCCTTTGGAGTGGGTGCTTAAATTTATCTTCTAATCTATTTGATATGAAGGGGTTCACTTGGATGGGATGGACTGGAGCTTTTAAGAAATCCATGTATTTGGTCTAAACCTGTTTGGTTCCTGATGTAGAGCGGGTCACGGACAATTTCATGGCCAAGATGAATCAGAAAAGGCCCGGTCGACGACAGAAGTGATCTGGACCGTTGGACCTTAGATTGAGTGTATCTCGCAATCCGGAATGAGTTATCTGACGTAAAATATATGATTTTGGGGTAGAACGAGCTACTTTAGCCAACCAACCCCGCTACGCCGGGTTGTATAAGCTGGATTTGTGAAAAACCCCTGGATCGATGGTCGTTTTCCTATTTTATTTTCATTTTTACTATAAATAGTAAGTTTGAATTTGATTATAACTCTTCATCTGTTGGGCTTTAGGAGTTATGTCCAACATGAAAAGTGCTTAGAATAATTAGGAGAATGGTTTGGTGAAGCAAAATAGGCCACTATTTTTGGCCGAAAACCTTGTGCACTAGTAGACATCACAACTGTCTATAAATAGTAAGTTTACTATTTATAGTAAGTCGCGGATTCTAAGAGTTTTAGTTGTAGTTTGATTTTGATTTCTTTCCTATTGCTTGGTACTCTTATTTAAAGGGATGTGAACTCGTTTTTATTCATTCATTAATCAATTTTGAATTTTATTAGAATTTATTTCTATTCTCTTGTTTTCTTTCCTCGTGGATTCAAGAAGTCTCTGTGAGGAGTCCAGAGAAGCTCCGTGGATTCGGAGTAGTTATCCTTGAGGAAGATGGTGATCGACCTCATCACGTTCATCCCTGCGTCCGTTCCCATATGGATATTTTTTTGTGTTTCATCCTCTACTCGGATAGGAAAGCCCACAAAATATTCCTCATCTAATAACCTAGTTGATGATTTTGCTTGATGTATGGAAGGATCTTGGCCACATTCGTTATGAATCCCATGTTTTTTTTTTCCTTTCTTTTTGAGGCATGTTAAGAGTGTTACTCTTCGTGGGCAAATGTGCCAATGCGGTACAAGTTTACCGAATCAAACCCGTTCATTCCCTGAAAAATCAAGCTCAGGTATTCTTCTGGTGAAAAGAATCTCACCCAAAGTATTCATCTATTTTCATATATTTTTTGGCCACCTGATGAGTGGACCAGCTTGCCAGAGCATCAGTGAGGTGGGATGCAACTGCTGGATGGGTTGCATCTTTCGCAAATGTGCGATAGTTGCTCATGTTTTGGAGAGAGTTGTTATGAAACCATTCTATTTGAAATTGGCAGCCAAGCATACAACTATTGATCGCCGATGAGCAGATTATTGGAAATGTGCAGAAACTACCAAAAAAAAAACATTGGATGATGATCCTAACGTGATTTTCTTAGACAAATTATGGAGAAAAATGATCATTTTGAAAATTAGCTCCTAAAAATTGGTTTCTCTAAAATGATGCTGGGGTGACATGGACTAATTTTTATTTTTATTTTCTTAAAGCGCTGTTTGGATGTCATTGTCTGCAAAAAAGAAAAAAAAAGAGAGACAAGAATGCAGTATAATGTGATTATTAAACCCTATTGCACCTATTTAATCCTGTAATTAATCACTTCACTGCCATCTGCCTTCAAATGTAAATAGCTCTATTCCCGGGTTTGGTATATGTACATAGAAAATGCGCGCAAAAATCCATGGGTATTGGTGCGTCTATGGGTGATTTGGGAGGAAAGGAATCGAAGATGTTTTAGGAACGTGAGTCATGCAGTGGGTTGGGTCAAGATGCGGGCAAGTGGTCTAGTCATTGACCGGGCTTCAAGCTTGAATGGGGATGTTGATTGTAATTGCTTGTAGTTACGTGGCTGTTTTGGTTGGGTCTATTTTGTTTGTAAACTCGGGGGGCTGGTTTCGGTCTCCTTTTGTATGGTTTGTGCTATATTGTCTTCTGTCTATAAATTTTTTGTTACCTCTTAAAAAAATAAAAATAAAATAATGGTAAAAAATTTATATGAATGTTTCACCTTCCGGATTTTTCTTAACTTTTGATTTGCTAGTTTCATCCCCATCCGAATGATATTTGAACTATAGCATATCCAATTTCCTTTCTGCATTGTTAAGTGTACAATTCCAAAGTGCCTGTGTACCTCAAATAACTCCATTGATAAGGCTGTCAACATGTATTCAACAGACATGGCCCTACTTGCGCTCGACCTCACAAGTCCGTCCCATGATGTCGAGCTGTGTGGGCCCCACCGTAATGCGTTTCGAACATCTACCCATCAGTCAGATGCACCATTCCATCGTTGGCCTGGGTCCCAAAAATCAAGTCAATCCTGACTTGTGTGGGCCACACCACATACAAAAGTGGAGAGGGGCCGTGCACCATTATAACATTCATAATCATTTTCTGGATCCACAGAGATGTGGTTTGAAAATCCAACCCATCCATTACGTGTGTCCCACTTGGATGAGGGTTCATACCAATTTTTGGATGCAAGAAAATTTCAAGTGGGCCCCACCAAGTGCTTTTATATGTTTTAACAGTGTCTTCACATGATTTTAGATGGTATGGCCCACCTGAGTTTCTTATTGGCTGATTTTTAGGGTATCCCATAATTTAAAGGGGACCCATCAAATGCACGATGTTGATGGTCGACACGCATCACAGTGGGGTCCACACAGCTCGACCTCACGGTACTATCACGGTCGACGGCATAGTACCTTTTCCTTTTATATATATATATATATATACGCTCGAGCTCACAAGTCCGTCCCATGAGGTTGAGCTGTGTGGGCCCCATCGTGATGCTTTTCGAACATCTACCCCATTAGTCAGATGCACCATTTCATCGTGGGCCTAGATCTTAAAAATCAAGTCAATTCGTGACTTTTGTGGGCCACACTATATACAGAAGTGGAGAAGAGGCTGTGCACCATTAAAACATTCCTAATCATTTTTGGGGCCCACAAAAGATGTGGTTTACAAATCCAGCCCATCCATTATGTGTGTCCCACTTGTATGAGGGTTCAGACCAAGTTTCAGCAGATTCAAAACTCAGGTGGGCCCCACCAAGTGCTTTTTTATGTTTTAACGGTGTTTCACATGATTTTAGATGGTATGGCCCACCTGAGTTCTGTATACGGATGATTTTTGGGATATCCCATTATTTAAAGGGGAGCCATTAAATGCACGGTATTGATGGTCAACATGCTTCACGGTGGGGCCCACACAACTCGACCGCATAGTACCTCCCCCCCCCCCCACACACACAATATATATGTATGTGGGAAAAGGTGCTATGCGCTCGACCTCACGGGTCCGTCCCATGAGGTTGAGCTGTGTGGGCCTCACCATGATGCGTTTCTAACATCTACCCCATCAGTCAGATGCACCATTCTATCATGGGCCTAAGTCTCAAAAATCAAGTCAATCCTTGACTTTTGTGGGCCACACCACATACAGAAGTGGTGAGGCGTCGTGCACCATTAAAACATTCCTAATCATTTTTGGGGCCCACAAAAGATGTGGTTTGCAAATCCAGCCCATCCATTATGTGTGTCCCACTTGTATGAGGGTTCAGACCAAGTTTCAGCAGATTCAAAACTCAGGTGGGCCCCACCAAGTGCTTTTTTATGTTTTAACGGTGTTTCACATGATTTTAGATGGTATGGCCCACCTGAGTTCCGTATACGAATGATTTTTGGGATATCCCATTATTTAAAGGGGAGCCATTAAATGCATGATATTGATGGTCGACATGCTTCACGATAGGGCCCACACAACTCGACCTCACGATAAGCTTATTGTGAGCTTGAGCGCATAGCACCTCCCCCCCACACACACACACACATGTGTGGGAAAAGGTACTATGCGCTCGACCTCATGGGTCCGTCCCATGAGGTTGAGCTGTGTGGGCCTCACCATGATGTGTTTCGAACATCTACCCCATCAGTCAGATGCACCATTCTATCATGGGCCTAAGTCTCAAAAATCAAGTCAATCCTTGACTTTTGTGGTCCACACCACATACAGAAGTGGTGAGGCGTCGTGCACCATTAAAACATTCATAATCATTTTTGGGGCTCACAAAAGATGTGGTTTGCAAATCCAGCCCATCCATTACGTGTGTCTCACTTGTATGAGGGTTCATACCAACTTTCAATAGCATTCAAAACTCAGGTGGGCCCCATCAAGTACTTTTATATGTTTTAACGGTGTTTCACATGATTTCAGATGGTATGACCCACCTGAGTTCCGTATATGGTTGATTTTTGTGATAACCCATAATTTAAAGTGAAACCATCAAATGCACGGTGTCAATGGTCGACACACTTCACGGTGGGGCCACACAACTTGACCTCACTGAAGCTTATGGTGAGGTCGAGCGCATAGTACCTTTTCCCATATATATATATATATATATATATATATATATATATATATATATTATTCTAATAAGGGAATGAAGATTTACTTAGCTAGGAGCATGTAAGAGTGTTTGTGCCACGTATTTGTCAAATTAGCACATGCTGTGTGATGTAATCCATCCGTGTAGGTGGGTTTTACCATATAAATGTCCTCATTTGACATGAAACTGACACAAGGATCCAAAGACCTGATGGGTACCTGAATTCTATCGGATCCGGGCTGCTGAGACCTGGCCCTAAAAGGATCTTGAACCGGCAAGTCCCAAACTCATTAAGCGCCCTGACCAGAAACCGACCCATTAATAGTAGGGGCGCACATTTAATCGGTAGAACCGTGGAACCGACCAAACGGTCTGGTTTGGTCGGGTTCTAGAGTGCACCGGTTCCGGTTCTTGTTCCAAAAATCAAAGAACTGGTTACATCGGTTTGGTTCTCGGTTTAAGGGTATGTATAACTGAACCGAACCGAACCGTGAACCGATCCGTAGAACCAAACCGTGGATCCGATCCGTAGAACCGAACCGTGGAACTGAACCTGAAACCGAACTTGGAACCGAATTAAGAATGCTTTGATTATTTCCATATTTGACTCATGATTTATGGTTTATATTGTACCATTTAATTATTTTCATAAATATATTTTTGCACACCTTATACAATATCTAAACCATTCATCAAATGGATCACAACATGGATGAACATGAGCTAGATAATAAAATTAGACATGCAATTGGGCTGGATTATAAAAAGCCCAGAACCGTGGAACTGAACCGGAACCGAACCGGTTTTAACGATTTGGTTCCGGTTCGGTTCTAGGGTGCCAACGGTTCGGTTCTAGTTTCGAATATCATAGAATCATTAGGAACGGTTCAGTTTTGGTTTCACCCCAGAACCGGACCAAACCGAACCCTGTGCACCCCTAATTGATAGCCGTGCTTATGTTAAATTATAATAAAATTCACTTATGAGGCCCCACCGTGATGTATTGTTTCATCCACACTGTCTATCCATTTTTCAATATCATTTTAGTCAATAAAATACAAAAATGAGACAGGATACAAGGCTCAAATGGATCACACCACAATAAGCAGCGGTGATAATGACACCTAAGGTGATGTTTATTTTGCATTCAAACTGTTCGTAAGGTCACGTATAATTGGACGAAGGGAAACCACAAGTATCATCTGGATCCAAAACTTCTGTAGTCCCCAAGAAGTTTTCAATGGCAGCGTTTAATCCCCACTGTGTGGTCCACTTGAGCCATGGATCTGCCCTTTTGTGAGATTATACCCTAAAATAATATGGAAAAATGGATGGACGGTGTAAATAAAACTCACACATCACGGTGGGCCCCTCAGAGCCTCTGCCCCTGCCGAGCTCGGGGCTGGCGGGGTAGTACCCAAACCGCGTCCTCCGGCGGCTCTGGTCAATGGCATTTCCGCAGTTTCATGGGCAATATGGGGGCGTTTTTAATAATATATAACTATATATACTCTGCCAGAGCATGTGATGCCGTACTCATGCATGCTCCCCAATGAAAGCGGCTCCGGTGGATCCCTGACTGTGGGGCTTACCTAGATGTATTTCTATTATATCCACGCCGTCCATCCGTTTCTCCAGATCATTTTAGTTAATGAACCCAGAGTTAAAGCAGATCCGATTTACAGGCGGACCCACATTATAGGAAATAGTGGTTATTGAATGTTCACCATTAAAACTTCTTAGTGGCAACGAATGTTTATTTTCCATTCAAGATAATGTGGCAAAACCTAGATGAAGGGACCACACAAATATCAGCTTGATCCAAAAATTTTATGAACCCCACTGAACACGTGGCATTCGTCTAGCGCGTGGATGACACAGAAACATCAGGGTAGGCCCACCACATACCTCAACGTACGGGATCATACGGCAGATACACATTGATTAACTCAAAGAAAATCCAAAACCCAATTGAAACTGCAATTATCAGAGTCTCAGGTAACAGAAGATAATCTCTCTCTCATTCTCTCTCTCAATCATTTCTAATTTTGGTTTGGGTTATTTAGACATGAAAAAGTACAGAAACGGCTGCTCTTTTTAGTACATGGCTTTTGTTTTATTTTCTACATATGATTGCAAATGGGTGTCTTCTTTTCTTTCTTGTCTTCTCATTTCTCTCAAAATTCAATCATCTCAGCCCTCGTTCATCATTTCTCTGAATTGGGTTTCATTTGATTCTATATTCCACTGATTTGTTCTCCTTTTTTTCTGGGTTTTTAATCCATTTCTGTTCTTCTTCTTCTTTCCATGTTGAACTTCAACTTCCTTTGGTCTTTTTTTTTTATTCTCATCTTATGGATTTTTTTGGTTTCTTTTTTTAATGTAAACTAATTTTATAAAAAAATCAGCCACCACCTATACAATCATACCCAAATTGCTTGCTTGCTAGTAAATTGATCAAGACCATTTCAATTGTGGGTCCTAGTGTAGATGTAGCATGACCCAAGAATTACGCTGACTTGTAAATCCTACCGGTCTGATTCCGCCATCAAACATGGATTCTTGATGGATGGAAATTGGACCGTGATGATTGTTCAATCAGTTTGATTTTGCCATTTGCTACTGAACTTTAGATTTTCGATCATTTTTTTCCTGTTCGACAGATATGATTGTTTGATCAGCCTGTCATATGTTTGAACGATGTGCTATAACATTCCAGATTGACATACGTTTGTGCGGAGTATGCTCGTAATTGCTTGTTTCTTCCTTTGCAATTGATTAATTCGCCCTCTATCGATCCTTGTTTTTTCAGAAGAAAAGTTGAGGCCATGGCAATGCCATGGAGCTTGACTCTTTACATGGTGAGCATGGTCTGGATGGTTATGAGTGGGTGGATCTCATCGTGGTTGGCAATCGCCAACGAGATTGCTCGGTCTCTTAGAACTGGTGATATCGGTCCCTTCCATGTCGGATAATCAATTCAGGTTGTGCTGCAGGTTACCTGATTGTTAGTCTGTCATTTATTAAAATGGACTGCTTCTCCACGTCTCCTTGATGTCGCTGTTCCAACTCTTGCTTAAATCTTGTTCTTCTTTGATAATAAGAAATGGGTTTTGTTGAAAATGGATGTGCTGGGCCACCGATTCATACTTTAATACGCTGAACCCCACCCAAAAACAAAGGAAAATGATTCAGTACAACTCCGTTTCTTTTATTTCCTCATTTTGAAATGCTTCTTTTATTTTCTTTTGGAAGTTCCTCATGCAAGACTGTAAATCCTCCTTTCAGTAGAATCAGATTACTTTCTCTATTCTTCTTGGTGTCTGGTTACATCAATTTTGGTAGGATACAGCAACTCAATGCGATCCATGATATTGTTTTCCTTCATTCGTTTTGGTCATGAAATGAGCATGTGATTTGTAATGACATTGCTTGCTTAGTAATTATATTTAGGTACTTCTTAAATGTAAAGTACCATTTTCAAATCCATGTCAATTACTTGTTTTATGTAAGCAAGCATAAACTGTCGCGCATTCTATCTTCTGACTGGATTCTGCGGTCCCTACTAAATGATGGACAACGAACAACAAAAGGAACCAAACAAAAACACTTGTAAGTGAAAGGAACAAATTATTGTTTGATGACTATAAGACATAAAAATGGATGTACTGAAGAAGGAATGTCACAATAAGATAGTTTTTACGATAACCATTGGGACTAGAGAGTGTGGGCCACTCATGGTCAAATTTGGAAGTTAGAGGACCTTGTTATAGCCCCTCGAAAGAATTTTCTGGGACCATTACTAAAATATGGCGACGAATTCAGGATTGCCCCACTGTTGCAACTCTCATATGGTGCATCACTCACAGTTCAGAAACACACGAAGCGAAAGCAAGAATCATGAGCTGAAATATAGAGAAGCTAGAAGCGAGAGAAGGGCAAAAGAAACCCATGGGAAACACTTGAGAAACTCAAAGATGGCCACTGTCTGGAAGCATGCCTCTGAACATTGTCTAGTAATGAGTTGACTCGGTATCAGTCGAGAATGGAATGAGTCTCTCCTAGAAACATGCTCCAATGCTGATCGACTTGGGTCGGAACTAGTTTGCAGGACTTGTTCCCTGGGCAAATAACACTTGAATATCAATATTTTGAACCATCACTAGAAGCCACATCCTTTTCTTTTGGAAAATCTGAGGATTTGCTACCGCTTATTTCTTGCAATCTATCCATAAAATTGTGAGACCCAACTTTTTCCCCCCTATTGATTTCTTGTTATCAAGCCCCATTTACATTGCGAAGTTATTGACTCTATGAATAAGTGTAGATGTGCTGGGCTTTGCTGACATTGTCTTGCTTGTAGATTAATTAGGAGCTAGAACTACATCATTTTCTAACCATCCTTAAAAGAAATCACCTATCATCATATACCATCTGATATTTATTGGCTTTACAGACTGCAGATAGGGAAAAACATGTAGTAGCACCCTGATATGTACCTGTATTGCTAGGTTGACAATTTAGGTTTGATTCACAGTTCATAATTTGTAGGGTCCCCATCGTATTCAAATTTTCTCACTTTGATTTTGTATCATTTTGTCGAGTTCCTGGCATCACTTTAATTTTGCACCATTGTTTTATGTTTCTGGAAAAGCCTCTTTAATTCTTACTCTAGGTCCACTATTCGAATTCCTCATGCTAAAAAAATTCATCATATCTAGCAAACTCCAAATTTAGGGGAATTTTGGAGTAACGAATTCACCCAATTTTAGCGATTCACTTGGGATATGAATAGGAAGTATGAGAAATAAAGAAACAAATTTGATAAGAATTGGGGTCGCAATTCATGAATCAATGGAATCTCTATACGCAATCAATTCTAAAGAAACTCATGTAACTACGTTAATCAAAATCTTGAAATCTTTGTTATAAATCTAATCTTCATACAACCACCACACTGTGCATACTAGAGTGGGAGCATAAAATGCACTTCCTTTTGACTTTCGTCTTCAAATTTAAGTTTTAATTACTACTGAGACGTTAGTCCATAGGATGTGTTTTGGCTTCCCAATAAAGGTCGCTAAGGGGGCGTTTGGATGGTAAGTTACTTTAAATAAGCTACTTATGTCATAAGTAGCTTATCTTGGTTTCTACTTAATTAACAGATAAGTATGTTTGGCAAACAATATACTTATCATCCAAAAAGTTCAAAAGCATATTTGGTTTCCAATATCATAGGTAATTATCCCGAAGGTCTATTTGGTCCCTCTCACACCTACTGTCCATAATGTGGGGCCAACCTTTAATGTGGATCGCTCATTGTGTGGGCCTCACCTTTGATGTGGGTCGTCCATCAAGCAAGGCCTACCTTGGTTGTGGGCCATTCATCATTAGGGGCTGACCTTTGATGTGTACAATTCATTAGGTAGGGCCCACCTTTGATGTTGGTCATCCATCATGTGGGGCCCATCTTCAATATCCACTACCCATCATGTGGATCCCACCTTTGATGTGGATCATCCATCATGTGGGACCATCTCCAATGTGGGCCGTCCATCATGTGGCACCCACCTTGGATATGGGCCACTCATCATTAGGCTGACCTTGGATGTGGAATTTCTATCATGTTGGGGCCACCTTGATGTGGATCATCCACATGTGGGGCTCACCATTATTAATTGCCCATCATATGGAGCCCACCATTGATGTGGGTTGCCCATCATGTGGGCCCTACTTTCAATGTGGGTTACCCATCATGTGGGGCTTGCCTTGCATGTGGGCCATTCATCGCTAGGAGCTGACCTTCGATGTGGATCATCTATCATGTGGGGCCACCTCGATATGGTCCATCATCATGTGGCCCCCACTAGATCATCTACCCATTTGTTGGATGATTTTCCAATCTCATGAAATTAGATGGAGTTCATGGTCACAGAGAGCATATTCCCTTAAATAATTTCCAAAGTTGTTGTGTCATTGAAAAAACGAAGGAAATAAGTTACTTTTAGAAGTTGAAAAGAAATAAAAAGAAGTAACTTATAAAAATAAGTTACTTTTTCTAAAAAGCTACTTATTTAAGTTTAATAATGAAACTAACTTACTTAAGAAAAGTAGCTTACTAACTTTCGTAAGTTAAAAAAGCTACTTATTTGGTAGTATCCAAACGGGCCCTAATTGTGAAACAAGTGACAATTTAATTCCAATATTTTTACTTTGAATTTTTCCATCTCTTGTTTTCCTAACTCCCGAAAACAATTTCCAATCATCCAACCCATTTAGTATTGGTTGTTAATGTTTCTGTATGAACTGATAAAGTTGCTAGTGAGACTTTAGTCCATAGGATGTGTTTTGGCTTCCCCTAGCTCTGGGATTCTTCTATAAAAGACTATCAATAGCTTTCATGAGAAGAAATACTAACAGCTAGGTTTTTTGAGAAGGAAACCCAATGCTCTTGCTTTGACAAGAAGATAGAGGGAACCATGAAAGACAGGAGGATGGATTCACGTTCATAACCGGAAGAAGGTCTCAGACCTAGAAGAGAGACAGAGGAACACTGTATTTTACTGAAGAGTGGAGATACGTAGATCTACTACGGGTATTTGTGCAATATGGTCAGGTTCTGAAGGTTATCATCCCTCATTGCAGACAATCAATGGAGATTGAAGGATTCACATCATCTAGTTCAGCTCTAAAGAGTATACAAAGAATGCTGTTGAAGGTCTGGGTGGGAAGTGGCTGGCTAGTAACCATATGTAAGTTAACTTTTCCAAGTACAGTCCAGCATTAAAGCAATAGCCCATAGCAATCACCCAGATTCACTTGACATGACATAAGCCAATTTTCGCTGGCGACTGGATTCAGTCATCATCGAGTGGAGGTTGTAATCAAATATAAGGATTGATTTATGTGTTGAATATCAGATATTTCTTTATGTTACCTAAGTTTCAAAACCCAACTTGAATTGACATCTAGAAGATTTCGGTCCACACGCATGCACACACACACACACATGCATGAGAAAGTTGTCATTCACAATCGCATTCTAAACTAAGAAAACACAAAAATGTCCTATCTTGCAAAAAATGTCAGCAGTATACCCTTTTTTCCCCATTTAAATCAGTTATTGATAACGATGCAAAGTGACTGACGACTAAAAATGATTTGATCAGAATTTAATACAGACAACTCAACTGAGTTGTCAGTTGACTAGATGAGTTTTAGAACCACACTCATTAGACTTCTGTGAGAAATGTTACTTCTGTTAGTAGTGTTTGGGTGAACCAAAATTAGAGGTGTTATCGATTGAGATTAGGAAACGAATTATGTTGAATCCTAATTGTTGTCCTCATTCTGTCATTCAGTGGACCTTATGGGCAATGACTTCTTTTGTAATACTATATTTTCTATGGTTCTAGTAAAAATAAAATAAAATCATAAAACAGAATTTGTTGAATAAAATTGAGGAATATACATGGGATCCATTAAGTCTATATATCAAGACTCTAATAAAGACTTTGATGATGGACACCTCCACCAACCCATTGGCTATTTCATTGGCCACTCAATATATTAGATTAAAATCCCCATTAATTATTTAAGAAAATCTCCATGGCTCCTTTTTCCTACCTCATCTCAAGAAATCACTAACTTGTTTCATGCCAAAGTTTTCCGTTAACCTTTACAATATGGGTTGTAATGGTCATAACAGCTGTTACAGTCTCATTTTTTTTTTATTGAAAAAAACCTGAAAAACATGTATCTGTCCCAAACTGTTACGGGGGACGACCCGGCCTATATGAGGGCTGTAATGGTGGTTATGGGTCATTTTTTTCTATAATGGCTGTCATGGCTGTTGCGACCTTGTAATGTGTAATGGTTGCTACTGTTACCTTTACATAATGGCATTTATGTCCTGGTAACGGCCATTATGGCCTAGTATGTTCTGCGCAAATGCTTACCTAATTTTCTTCCGTGTAGATACAGTACAAACAACAAGAATACCTCTTTTCTAATTATTATTGGTGTGTATGTAATTCATTCTAACTAACCTATGTGTTTTTTTTTTTGAAAGGCCATTCTGACCCATGTTACCCAATTATAGTATGGATATCAAGTAGGAGAAGGATTGTGTTAGGGTGAATCATCGGAGCTCTTGAACTTGTCTGAATGTGGGTATTGCTTGATTGATTAGTGTTGAAATGTTTACCTAATAACATTCCAAGTTGGGTTTTGTAGGCAAGTTCTTATGATTCTCTGAAAATTAGGGGCTGTTTGGGTTTGTGGAAAGTGTGAGAAAGGAATGGACCATTTTACAAGAAACTTTGTTTCCAGGTAGTATTGTTTATTACCAACGTTTTCTCATGTTGGGTAGTGACCCTCTCTACTACCCAAGTCAACTGTGAAAAGCCCTGTGGGCACCACCATGATGTACATGTTTTTTAATCCATACCGTCCACTCATTTTGTGAGTTCATTTTACGGCATGAGCCCAAAAATTAAGCGGATCAAAAGCTCAAATGCACCACACCAGAGGAAACGGTGGTGATTGAATGGCCACCATTAAAAATTTCTAGGGGGACACAAATTTTTTGGATCAAGCTGATATTTGTGTTTTCCCGTCATCTAGGTCTGTGTGACCTTAATCAACAGGTTGGATGGCAAATAAACATTACGTGGGACCTAGTGAAGGTTTCAACTATATGTGTCATTTTCCTCACTGCTTCCTGTGTTGTGGTCCACTTGAACTTCAGATCTGCTTCATTTTTGGGGCTCGTGCCCTAAAATGAGCTGAAAAAACAGATGGACGGTTGGATATAAAACACATACATCAGTGGGCCCCACAATACCAACATCAGCTAGCTGGGTGGTGTTGAGTCACCATCCAATCTGCTTCCAATCAATCTCAGCTGGCAATAATGGTCTGGAGATCTTTGATCAGATCATATCTATCTGCCCCGCACCTGACCAAGATAGGGGACACGACCATAATCTCGTAGTACGTGACTGGAGGCTTCGATCATCCAGGTGGGCCCCACCACTATGGATCATGATGTGAAAGTCACGTGGATCCAACTTTTCTGAGTGTCCTATCAATGAACTGGGAACTGTTGACTGTCAGCCATTCGTTTAAAAGCAATCGATCAATCTGGCTGTCCATCCGGTGTATTATTGGATCGTAGCCCATCTACCGTTGGGCTCACCGTATCAGTGGTCTGGATTGCCTGACTGTACATATCCTCGAAAGAGGATTCAGGCGTGCCTGACCTTACCTCCTTTAACAATTGAACCCTGCTAAGTCCAATCCCGCGAGTCCACTTTTTTGGGTACTCGCCCCTTGCAAGTGCGAATGTGGCACAGATACGAGATATATCCAAGCCGTTCATCAGGCGAACCCCACAGTATAAACCCCAAAATCAGGCCTATTGCTCATCAGGTGGATCCAACACCAATGCTACGTATTCAACGTCATGTGTGGTGCATCGGATGAGATGAGGGGATGGGCACGGTTTGATCTTATAATTAGTGAGTTTGGGTCATTTTTAAATGGGTTGGGCCTGTATCCTCTCAAAGTAAACCTGGCTTTGATAGGAACTGGACCCACATGTTTAAAATGAGTCCATTTACTTGAACTAAAAGTAGTTAATCCTATTCACTAATGAAGCAAGCCACACGTGTATAATATAAACACATGAAATGATTGCATCCAAGGTGGACGTGTTGCTTAATCCAAGTTAGAATGATACTTGTATGATATAGGATGAAGTGGGCTAGGTTGGTCTAAAATAACTTGAGCCGCTGCCCAAACTGACTGGACGATGTATGTAAGGCCCAAGCCTTGCTTGTAGGTCCAAAGTTTAAAGAGTTGGGCTCTCTGGGCCATGCAGGCCATTCCCAGTCATTACCCACGGCCACACCTTTAACTCAACTAATTACCATTTACCTTAAAATAGTATTTTATTTATTAATCAAACTTTTAGGCTTTTATATGCTCATTAATCACTGCTTTCCTCAGTTTGGGTTGAGAGCATGACCCAAATCAGACTCATTTAAAAACAGGGTTCTAACTCTGCCTAATTTTTGAGGGATTTCAGGCCCAACTAATTTAATGACTCGAAGTCAAACTTTCAGACCCAGATCCACTTAAATGTTGGGTTGGATCAAATGACCCATCGGCTCGATGGATCTAACCCACCTGCACCCTCATTGGCAGTAATGCAGTATGTTTGGTTAATTCAGACCATTGACTGCAAAGACCGGCATCCGAATGATCAATATCAGGGTCTTTTTTAGATGAAAGTAGACTGCTGTTGTATTTCACTTGGCCATCTATCCGTGTATCCCACAAATAGAAAATGTAACGATTGTCCAATTAGAGAGATTTTGATGCCATGGTCCTTGGTACTGTGGGAGGGATTTACTGAACCATGGGGCCCCACTTCACATGGGAATTACAAATATGATAGATAATAGTACAACAACACGATGGTCTCCCACCCTTAAAAAATGGCTGGACAGGAGTTATTAATTTTATTTTATTTTTAAAAACATTTCGAAATCTGAAAAAATCATAAATCCTATTTTCCAAAGGCGAGTTCAGATTCTTACACCATTTTTTGGATGGTGGAAGATGGGTGCACCGACTTTCAGTGTACATACACTGCACAAAATATTTGCCCTAAAAATACAACAAACAAAACCATACAGAGATTCAAGCCAGCCTTTGAATGCTTTAAGAAAATTCCCCAAAAGGAGAGCATCAAACAACATAACAGGCAACAATAAAAGAACATCAGCCACATGAAACGATACCATTATGAGAACAAATGGCAAAAATTTTAAATATAACCCCAAAAACATGCATGAACAACCAAAACTCATCAAAGCGAAACCTAGAACAGTTGTTTCTCCCCATTCACAGAGGAGAAGGATGCATTACATAAAAGGCAAACCGAAGAAATCTCTCCATTGTAATCCCTTAAACAAGGCCTGTTCATAATGGCCAAAGGCCAGCAATGAGAATATCTTGTATTTTGAAAGTAGCCATCCTTTCCACACATGGATCTTTCTTCCACCCGTCAAGTGAGTGATTGGAAGCAACAAGACTCAATAAGATTTTCCACAATGTATTAAGCTGCCGGCTCCAAGAAAAAGACCGAAAATTGCAGCACTGCCGAGCGTGGTTTGTCCGATGTACCTAATCTTCAACAGTCCTGGAACCTGCATCATTTTTGTTGTCAAGGTTTAATGCAACCAGCATTCAATAAATTCAAAGCTTTGGTCACTTGCGAAGCATCAATCAACCACCCAAAGCTCCAAAACCAAGTTAAATGTTGGGACTAAACTAGGGTTTAGTATTTGCCACCAGTGCTGTCAAAATCCTACAATTTACAATTTATGATATACAATTGTACTCAATCTTAAGCAAAACGATTTAAATCCCAACCTTGAATCCCTTTTTATACGAATCCTACAATTCCATGATTTGAATCCTACGATTTACTATTCAAATTATACTTATTGTCTTCTATTTTAAGCTTCACTAGGCTTTCATTTTATGTTTTTAAATGGGTGGGGGCCTTAGAAAAGGTAAATTATTTTATTTGTTCTTTGTAAGAGATTAAATGATATATATTCTCTTCAACGTTAAATCATGTAGCTTTTTTTGTGATTTCTTACTTCTTAATTGGTCAAAACACCAAATTGATGTGTGACTTTGCTGTAATGTTTTTATGGATGGTTACGATTTTTTCTTTTTCTTTTTGAAAGATCACATAAATTTTATTAGAAGCTCGCAAAAAGCGAGAAAAGAATACAAAAAACCCACAGAAAACAATGACTAAAGCTGCCTAGACATCTGTGGTGGAGGCATCCCAACTAGAAATAAAACATTTATTCTTTGAGATGGTAGTAACCGCTTCATCCCTCTTGTTTCAAAAACAACACTCATTCCTTGAAATCCAAATAGACCAAAGCTCTGCCATAAAAGTCAACCTCCACCTAGCTTTATCGATTCGGTCCCCTCCACCCCCATGCCAAGACCACTGAGCGTCATCCAAGGATTTCGGCATGAACCATTGAGTTTGAAGCTTAAGAAGAAAGTGATGCTAAATTTTCGATCATGCTGACTTAAATGTACTATGAATGATATTTCCAAATCAAAATATCTTTTTCTGTCAGTCTCCAGTATCAAAGGCTGCTTTTCCATTGTGATTCTACATTCGAGAAAGGTAACAAGAATATAAATGATTAAAGGACCCTTGTATGTTTTTTTAAGGTAAATTTCTTGAAAGACCGAAAAAAAAAAAAAAGGAAAAAAAAAAAAGAAAAAGAAAAAAAAAAAAGAGAAGAAGAAGGAAAAAGAATCCTTCAACACTATCATGACATGGTATTACCTGGTGTTCATTGATGGGCACATTGATGGCAAAAGGAAGATTAACGAGTTTTGAATAATTTTCTAATTTATTTATATTTTTCAATTTTTAAAGAAAATTATAAAAAAATCTTACAATTTACGATATGATTTGTGATTCGATACAATTCAACCCCTATTACGATTTGTGATACGATAACAATTTTGACAGCATTGCTTGCCACTTGCATTTTTTACATCTCAGATGGTACCCTACTTAGTGGTTTTGGCTGACCTGAATCGCCTGGGGCAAAAGGGTTGACAGGGCTTCTGCCTGATTAGTCTCCTTGCCACCCGGTACAATATCTTAGCTGAAGTTCTTGCCGACAGATTGAGATTTGTTTTGGGGGTAGTTATGTCTCATTCTCAATGGGTGTTCTTTCATGGGAGGCAAATCTTTGTGGGGGGGGGGGGGGGGGGGGGGGGGGGTGTGCTTTAATTGCTGAAGAATGCATTAACTCAAAAGTATAGAGAGGGCTCTCCTGGAATCATTTGCTAGGAGTTGGTGAAGTCACATGACTTTGTTTGTTGACTGGGATTTCTTGCGATGTCTACTACGAAGAATGGGTTTTGGAATTAGATAGAGGCAGTGAATGGGTCCAATGAAACTCAATTTCCATTGTTCATCAAGCCTTTCTTTGTGGGAAACACAGTTTCCTACTTTCTCTATTTGTTGGAAAATAAACAAATTTATTTTCCCACCACCCCTAAGAAAGGCATTTTCCTACAATGGAAGGAAAATAGATTTCTCAAGGTTAAGCTCAAAAGTGCAACCATCTATCTTCAGTCCACCTCAAATGAGGCACATGTGTCAATATGCCAAATGAGCCATTGTCCATTTTCGGTTGTCCCTTGCATGTGCCACTATGCCACATATGTCACCATCCATCCTCCCTTGCATTCCACATGTGTTAATGTACCACAAGTGACACCATCCATCTTCTCTTGTGCCCCACATGTGCTACCATTTTTCTCTTACACCCCATCCATCTTCAATCCGCCTCATATGAGGCACATGTGTCAATATGCCAAATGAGACATTGTCCATTTTCGGTTGCGCCTTGCATGTGCCACTATGCCACAAATGTCACCATCCATCCTCCCTTGCATCCCACGTGTTAATGCACCGCATGTGACACCACCCATCTTCTCTTGTGCCCCCCATGCGCTATTGTGCCACATGTACCACCATTCTTCTCTTGCACCCCACATGTGCCATCATTCATCTTTAATCACTTCAAATATGCCACATGTGCCAATAATGCCAATGCGCACAAGTAGAGGTGTACACAAGTCGATCTGAGTTGAGCTTGGCGCAGCTCGACTCGGTTCGGCCACTAGCTGACCTTAGCTCAAACTCAGCTCGGCTCAGTTTGGTCAGCAGCTCCGGCGAGTTCGAGCCGAGTTTGCCTGCGTAGCATTTTCACAAACACGTGAGCTGCAGCTTCAAATTCTCACTGCATGTAAAACACCAACATCGGTTTTACAGGTATTTCATCAAACACCTTGTAGGCAACATCAAAATCAAGAAAAAAGGGTATTTGTTTGATGAAACATACCTTCCTTGCCACCAGCTGACACTTCGTTGAGTCATTTCATCAAACACTTGGTGAGCAACATCAATATCAAAGTAACCGAGTCACCAAACTGGTTCAATCCGAGTACGATTCGAGTTGGGTTCGATCCGAGTCAAGTTGAGCTCGGGCAAGCTTGAACTTGGTTCAAAATTTTTTCGAGCTAAAAAAATCAGCTCGACTCTGCTCAAACTTAGTTTCGAACTGAGTCGAATCGAGCTTTTTCCAGTCGAGTCGAGCGTGCCAACCGAGCTAACTTGATTCGTGTACAGCCCTACGCACGAGTGTTGTCATCTGGCATCAAGTGTCCATGTGCCCGATCTGCCAATGTGCATCTTGTGAGTTGTGCCACGTGCTACATCACAACTACAAACAACTCACATGTACCACGTGCCACAATTCAACTTCAACCACCCACATATGCCATGAATGCCATATGCACCACTTTCATTTTCAAGCATCCCATGTGTGCTACATATGCTAATCTGTGACATGCTAGCAAACTACCCAGAAATTTTTTTTTTTCCCCCCAGAAAAATTCTTGTTTTGCCAAACAATAAATTTGAAAATAGATCCTAGATTTCTAAGGAAATTTTATTGAAAAGCAAACAAGGGAAACAACGTTTCCTTTCCCACAGTTTCCTGGAAATTAGGTTTCCCAGGAAACACTATTTCCTTTCCTATGTTTTCCATTAATCCAAACAGGCCCTTACTCTTGCTCGGGTGGTAGACTCTCAGGAGTTTCAACACCCGGTCAAGGGTTCGAGTATCCATAGGTGGTGAAATTCCACTGTGTGGGGTGTGTGTGCGTGTTATATATATATATATATATAAGGCCCTTAGGATTTTTGGATAAATAAAATCTGTCAATTAATGAATTTGGAAGTTTATTAAATTGGCATCTTCATGAAAATGGATGTTACTGACTCAGCAGATTTGTTGTTTGGGTTCCTTGTTAAATTCATGAATTCCATTTCCATTAATCCAAACAGGCCCTTACTCTTGCTCGGGTGGTAGACTCTCAGGAGTTTCAACACCCGGTCAAGGGTTCGAGTATCCATAGGTGGTGAAATTCCACTGTGTAGGGTGTGTGTGCGTGTGTTTTTTTTTTTTTTTTTTTTTTAAAAAGGCCCTTAGGATTTTTGGATAAATAAAATCTGTCAATTAATGAATTTGGAAGTTTATTAAATTGGCATCTTCATGAAAATGGATGTTACTGACTCAGCAGATTTGTTGTTTGGGTTCCTTGTTAAATTCATGAATTCCATTTCCATTAAGCCAAACAGGCCCTTACTCTTGCTCGGGTGGTAGACTCTCAGGAGTTTCAACACCCGGTCAAGGGTTCGAGTATCCATAGGTGGTGAAATTCCACTGTGTGGGGTGTGTGTGTGTGTTTAAAAAAAAAAAAAAGAAAAAAAAAAAGGCCCTTAAAATCTGTCAATTAATGAATTTGGAAGTTTATTAAATTGGCATCTTCATGAAAATGGATGTTACTGACTCAGCAAATTTGTTGTTTGGGTTCCTTGTTAAATTCATGAATTCCAGGTTTATTTTTCCTTGGGGGGTGGGGGGGTGGGGTTTCCCTTATTAAACTCACGATTTTCCTGTTTTGTGTGGGTACCTCCAATAATGATTTCCATGAAAACTATTGAAACATGAATTCCAATTTTGAGTTCGTCTAGGAACCAGTGTAAATCTCATGTTCCTCTCACAATGCTCATCTAGATTTCTATGCCAAGAATCCCTATTTATGGAGAAGTGTAATGATTATGTGGCAAAACCCACTCGTTTCTTGGTTATCCAAACAACACAATCGTCACATGAAAGGAAAACCCTTTTCCTTTCCCTCCATTTGGCATGGAATCCATAATTTCCAAACTTGGTCTTATCATATTCATATTTTAGGAGAGAGGTCAAGTTCTTTTGAAACATGAGATTGGATGATCCAAACCACCTAAGCAATGGTCATCAAAATTCATGGTCCAGTCATGGATCTGAGTTGTCCATCATGTGTCCCACCTTCAATTGCACATCTCTTTCAAAGGCGATTCTGATTGGATAATCCAAACACCTTATTCAATGGCTCAGAAAATGGATGCTCCACATCGATATAATAGGGTTAGATAATTGATATTGACAGTCCATGTGGACCCACTTTTGCTTGCCCACACCCCTTGAGTCACTCGATCTAATGATCCAAGCCAACCGAGCAATGGCTATAAAAATGGACTGCTCTCATTAATTCCTAGAAAATATCTCATGATTGATTTGGATTTCCCCTGATGTGGGTCCCACCTAATTGGCCATCCCTCCAAAAAATCACTCTGATTTATGATCCTAATCATCCAATTAATGTATAGGAGATGGATGATACTTATCATCTAGAAGAGGTCCTATTAGTTATCTGAGATGTCCTTCATGTGAGATCCACCTTTCATTATTGAGACCTGCCAAAAATCACTTTGATATAATGATCTTAACTATCTGTACAGGAAAATGTCTGACTAGAGATTTCGACCACCCATCACATGTAACTCAATTTTTAATATCATTCCCTCCCAAAAAAATCAAATTGATCAAATGGTCCATCTGATCAATGGTTAAGAAAATAGATGATCCATGCTGATTATAACCCAGAAGTTTTGATCACTGACTTGGACAGTCCATCATGAGGGCCCCACCTTTGATTTTTCATTCCTCTTAACAGGCACTTTGATTGGATTATCCTAATTCTCCAATTAACAACTAGGAAAATGGACTGTCCGTATTGGTTATAATTGAGAAGTTCCAATCATTGACCTCGACTAGCCATCTTGTGGGACCAACCATTGATTGCTCATTCCTCTTAAAAGTCACTTTGATAAGATGGTTCCAATCATCAAATCAATGGCTAGGAAATGCATGGTCCATATTCATATAATAGAAAATGTCCGGTCATTTGATCAAACCATCCATGATGTGGGTCCCACTTTTCGCCTATCCCTCCAAAAATCACTTTGATATAGTGATATTAATCATCTGTAGAGGTGTACACGAGTTGAGTTAGCTCGCTTGGATCGACTCGGAAAAGCTCGACTCGCTTCGAAACCGTGTTTGAGCCACTTTTACTAAGCTTGAAAAATTTTGAATCGAGTCCGAGCTGGACCTAGCTTGACTTGACTCGACTTGGATCGATTTTTGAGTAAGTATATAAAAAAAAAAATCGAATACCCAAAATAGGTTTTTTTAAAAAAAAACCCTAACCCCCCAGCGCCCTCTTGTCTCGGCCATTCGCCCAACCCTAAAAACCCTAACCCCAGCTTGAACTTGACTCTCTATAGCGCATGAACGGCGACCTGTACCACTCTCCTCTCTTCTATTTTTCGCCGTTCTCCAGCGCTCGACAATGATGATGCTCACCAAGTTTTTGATGAAATGACTCAACGAAGTGTGGCTAGTGGCAAGAAAGGTATGTACATGAAACAAATACCCTTTTTTTCTTGATTTTTATGTTGCTTAGAAGGTGTTTGATGAAATACCTGTAAAACCATTGCTGTTGTTTTACATACAGTGAGATTTTGAAGGTGCAGTCCATGTGTTTGTGAAAATGCTGCATAGGCGAACTTGGCTCGATCTTGGCTCGAACCGGCCCGAGCTACTAACCAAGCTAAGTCGAGTTCGAGTTGGGGTCAGCAAGTGGCCGAGCCATGCCCAGCTCGATTTGTGTACACCTCTAATCATCCGATCAGTAGATGTAGATGGTCTTTTTTTTAAAAGATAACGACAAAATTTTATAAATACAAAGCACCAAAAGGCGCAAAATTCTCAAATGGTATCAGAGGGTTTTGCAGATAGTATGGAAATTCCATTCTCGTTGTGATTAATATCTTCCCTAGAAGAAAAAAAATTGCAAAATCTCATAATTTACGAACTATTAATTAAATATTTCTCTTTTTCGAGGACAAATTATCATATTTAAATCATGTGTTAGATATACAACAGGAGGAGGGGGGGAAGCACAAGACCCAATCAATAACTAAGCCCCTTGCTCACATCGTCACCCACCCCAAGGAGTGACTCCAATTCCTAAATCATCTCCTATTTCTTTCTTCCCAAACTACCCAAAGAGCCACCAATAAGCACAATTGCAAAATAACTTTCATATCTTTTCTAAGCTCCATCTCGTACCAACGCCAATAGAGCATGGAGAGGCCCAAGGACTCCAGATTAGCCATGCACATCTAAAAAACATCTGGGAGCACAATCCCTATTTATAGAAGATTATCTACAATAAACACCCTTTCCCTTCCAATAAGCCAAGCGAAAGTTGCAACTTTCAGCGGAGCACCATAAGACCAAAAATATTTGGTAGTTTTGATCTCCACATCCGTTCTGTGGCTTTACAATAGGATAAAGAAAGAACACATGGAGAAGCATCCATATTTACCACTATGCCAAACCATCAAATCTTTTTCCCCAATGACCGGGCAACAATTGTTGATGAGATTAACCCTCGAGACTAATTCCTCGATCTTGTCATTGGGGGGGGGGGGGGGGGGGGGCACTTCTATGCGCAGTCACGGCATATTGACTATAGGAGTATGGAACAGTGGGTCATTTCTATCCACGAAAAGACGAGCAATTCTCAAAAAGAGTGATTGCAAGGATTCCTCCCTAACCCACACATCTTTACAAAATCAGATATTCTCCCCATCACTAGGTAAATACCCCGCCCCTTTACTAAAATAGGATTTTACAGAAATAAAGCCTTTCCAAATTGTCGAGGCCCTATATAATGAGGAATCCTTAATGCACCATCCCACCTTCACTACACCCATACTTGCTAGATACTATGTTCCTCCAAAAAGCACATTCCTACATCCCAAAATGCCAAAGCCACTTACCCAACAATGCCCTATTCATTGTTGGGCACATCTTGGAATCACCAACTCCCAAAAAACAACACGCTATTGAGACCAAGGTATTCCGTAACAGTAACGGTGGCCATAACGACCACCACTATTACCTTTACGATACATGGTGTAATGGCCATTATGGGGGCCGTAAAAGCCGTTACGGTCTTTGTTATTTATTTTTTTTAAAAAAAAACCATATCGGCCCCATAATAGATCGTTATGAGGCATTACAACTAGAGGTGTACACAAGTCGAATCAAGTCGAGTTGGGCATGGCTCGACTTGGCTAAGCCACTTGCTGACCCCAGCTCGAACTCAGCTCGGCTCGGCTCGGTTCGGTCAGCAACTTGGGCTAGTTCAAGCCGAGTTCGATCCAAGATTGAGCCAAGTTCGCTTGTGCAACATTTTCACAAACATATGGACTTCACCTTCAAAATCTCATTGTATGTAAAACAATAGCAGTGGTTTTACAGGTATTTCATCAAACATCTTCTAAGCAACATAAAAATAAAAATAAAAGAGTATTTGTTTCATATACATACCTTCCTTGCCACCAACCACACTTCGTTGAGTCATTTCATCAAATACTTGGTGAGCAACATCATTATAGGGTGCTAAAGAACAGTGAGAAATAGAGGAGAGGAGAGGAGAGGAGAGTTGTATTGGTCGTCGGTCGGGCGTTGAAGAGAATCGAGTTCAAGTTGGGGTTAGGGTTTTTAGGGTTGGGCGAGCGGCCGAGACGAGAGGGCGTTGGGGGTTAGGTTTTTTTTTAAAAAAAAACTTATTTTGGGCGTCCGATTTTTTTATATATACTTACTCAAAAATTGATTCGAGTCGAACTGAGTCGAGTTCGAGCTCAATACCGAGTCAAGTCGAGCTAGGTCCAGCTTGGACTCGACTCGAAAAGTTTTGAGCTCAATAAAACTAGCTTGACTCGGCTCGAACAGAGTTTCAATCCGAGTCGAGTTGATCTGAGCGAGCTAATGAGCTAACTCAACTCGTGTACACCTCTAATTACAACCTTTATGGGGGGCGTAATGGGCCATTACGGGTCTGTAATAGCCTTTATAGGTCATTTTTTCCGTAATAGCTGTTACAGCCTTTACGACCTCGTAACGTGTAATGGTTACCACTGTTACCCTTACGCAACGGCCTTTATGACACACCATGATCAAAACATTTCTATCCACAGATAGACAAGCAATTGTTGAAAATAACAATTGCAAGGATTCCTACCCAACCCACGTCTTCACAAAATCAGATATTCTCCCCATCACTAGGCATATATCCAACCCTTTACTAAAAATAGGATTTTACATAAATAAAGCCTTTCCAATTTGTCGAGGCCCTATACAAAGAAGAATCCTTAATGCACCATCTAACCTTCGCTACACCCATACTTGCTAGATACAATGTTCCTACAAAATGCAACTTCCTCCATCCCAAAATGCCAAAGCCACTTACCCAACAATGCCCCATTCATCGCTCCCAATCATACCATTTACAAACCCCCTCCCAACTTAGCAAGTGAAACTTATTTAAGCCCCATAGAGAACCACTTTGATATGATGATCCAAACTATTTGATAATTACGGAATTGGCGAACCATATATATTATAGCATAAAAAGTTCTTATCACTAATCATCATGTGATGCCTACATTTAATTGCATATCCCTCTCAAAGTTATTTTAACCAGATGTAAACCATCCGAGCAATGGTTTCAAAACTTGACTATCCATTTAACTAATATTAGAAAGGGAATTGATTTGGACCTTTTACGATGTGAATTTTTTATTGTTCATCCTGGTCAAAAATCACTTTAATTGTGTGAGCATTGCCACTCATCAATGTCTAGAATTTTTTTTTTGACATTTTTCCAATATTAGGGCCACTGCATAGCTTTACCATTGTAAACACATGACTTCCCATTTTCATGAATTCATAAAATTGAAGTTTTTCTTTTTAATTGACAACTTCATGATTTATGCCCCTTTTGTTAATTGGGGAATTAGTGCATTCCACAAATTGCAATTGCGGCTTACCATACACAACAACTACCTAATTCATGACTTGACAATTAAAAAAATGAAAAATTTCATGGACTTAGTACTCATCTGAACATCCCCATGGTGTGGGATAACAACTGTTACAGGAATGTAAAGGCCGTTGTATAAAGGTAACGGTGGCAACCGTTATATGTTACGAGGCTGGTAATGGCCGTAACGGTCCATCACGAGGCTGGTACAGGTTTTTCAGATTTTTTTTTTCAATAAAAGAAAAAAGAGGCAGTAATGACCATTAGAGGGGTTGTATCATAAAGGTAACAGTGGTGGCCATTACGGCCACCGTTATTGTTACGAAATACCTTGAACACCACCCTATGGGATTCAATAGTGGAATGGGTGGAACATAAGCTTTTAGCTTGGAAAAGCAAAATATCTCTACAATCTTCTTATATATTTTTTGTCTCTGTTCAAATGCTAGTTGGTCAATCAATCTTATTGAGAAGCTCCTCATGAAGGTATTCTGTAATGGTAACAGTGGCCATAACGGCCACCACTGTTACCTTTATGATACAGGCCGTAATGACTGTTACAACCCTTGTAACAGTTGTTACGGTCCCTTTTTTCATTGAAAGAAAAAACCCCAAAAACCTGTTTCTGCCTCGTAATGTTAAAAAATATATATGAAAAACTTGCATTTACCCTGTAACAAACTATTGAGCTATTACGGCCTTTACGGGGGGTGTAACGGGCCGTTAAAGATGGTTATAGGTCATTTTTCCCATAACGGATGTTACGATCGTTACGAACCTGTAACATGTAACAGTTGCCACCATTACGTTTACATAATGGCCTTTACAGTACACCATGCTCCTTATACTAATGGAGCTATGATCTGTCAATTCTTTAGCTTGATGGTAAGTGGGCTGGTCTGATCCCATCACTTTCTTAGGGATTTGAGGGTTGAAGAGATGATGGAACTTTTTGCTTTGGCTTGCTACATTGGAAAGTTCACTCTCGACCCTATGGGACAAGACACATGATGGTGGAAGATTACTTTGTTGGTTTTTTTTAATCTCAATATCAAAGAGGTTTTAGATGAACAATGAAGTCACTTCTCTAAGCTTTCTAGGTTAGGCCCTTCCACTATCTCCTTGCCTCGACATCCTAATTTAAGCTTTGTACTTCGATTGTCAATCACTCATGATTGAATTTAACTGTGTTGTATGTGTATTATTTGTCAAATACTGTCAGTCTTGACTCCCCTGTCGATTGTCTATTGCCAGTTGTGAGTCACCCATTCAATATGAAATCAAATTCAAGAAGTTTTCTAGGGCAGGGCCCCTTCCCATTTGCTTTGCCTCATTAACTATTGCTACTCTTCCTCAACATCCCTTTTAATCTATGTGTTCCGATCATCAAACACCCATTATTCGATTCTAGTTGCATTGGATGTATACCATAAGTCATTAGATGTCAATCCCGAGGCTTATCTCTCAATGGCGGCAACTTGTCCATTCATAGTTCTCTGATGCTTGTCATTGGTCATTGGTTATCAGTAATAGCTGGTTTTGAGCAGCAAGTCCAGGGTAGAACAATCATGAAAAATTCTTCATATTTAGGTCAAGCATATTGAAATCACTTTACTTGTATGTTTATGTGATCATATATGCACAAGGCATGATCCAACATGGCACACATAAGGAACCACTTAAATTGATCTTACTATTACCATTTATTATCATTAAGAAAAAGTATCATGATTGCCATAGTCTTGTCCTAGCTATTTGTGGTCAACTTCATGAATCATGACTGCTTGACAAAAGTTCAGTGACCTAACATAAACCCTTCACCTTTACTTGGGCTGGGGCTGGTGCTATCATGGAGAAGTATATAAATAGTGAAAGCAATGGCAAGGATCCTAGCGTATTATAGTTAGATATATGGTACCAGTTTTTGTTTGTGACAAATGTCAACTAGGATATTGTGAGTTATCAGTGTGCATCGCTCAAAGTCTGATCACCATCTCAAAATAAAGTTAATTAGCTCGCTATGACCCTCAATTGCAAAATCAAAATATTTATAAAACATAGCAAGGAAAATAGAAACAGTGCTTATTGGAGTTGTGTATCACCCAAATAAATCCAAATTGATCTTACTATTATCATTTATTATCATCAAGAAAAAGTATCATGATTGCCATAGCCTTGTCCTAGCTATTTGTGGTCAACTTCATGAATCATGACTGCTTGGCAAAAGTTCAGTGACTTAACATAAACCCTTAACCTTTACTTGGGATAGGGCTGGCACTATCATGGAAAAGTATATAACTATTGAAAGCATTGGATAGGATCGTAGTGTGTTATAGTTAGTTATTTGGTATCAATTTTTGTTTGTGACAAATTTCAACTAGCATATTGTGAGTTATCAGTGAGCATTGCTCAAAGTATGATCACCATCTCAAAATAAAGTTAATTAGCTTACTATGACCCTCAATTGCAAAATCAAATTAGTTATAAAACATAGCAAGAAAAATAGAAACAGTGCTTGTTGGAGTTGGGTATCACCCAAAAAAATCCAAATGATTTTCTGATAAAATTTAGTACAAAGAACACAAGGTTTAGCAACTGCACCTTGTACCTGATAGCCTCATAAGTTCCATAGACAGCACCTGCATGAAATCATATGTATCAATTCCCCTCATCCAATTGAATCCATGCAAAAGCTTCAAGGAACATATAGTTGTACGAACTATGAAGCAAAAAAACACACTAAAAAATCGTGTGCAAGAGCAAGGAGCATTTGTCTCAAAATGTTTACAAGAAAAAATAGCAAGGGAGCAGGAGCACAAGTCCAAAGTGCAATTTCGAGTAGTAGCGGGAGCATCACGTAGTTAGGACTATGCAACTAAAGGGGAACTAGAGCACTCCACCCCAAGGCAAAAGGAGGACCAACATCCTCAATCAAGAGAAAAAAGAAGGATCTAGAACAAAAATAACCGCCCAAATTCCATTTCCAAAAGCTTCCTATCCTCCCTTTGCAAGGAATGAATGGACATCACATAACATTCTCATCAATTCCCCAACTCTTCGTCCTTCAAATTTCTTCGAAATGATAATCCAAACACGTTCACAAGCCAATTTCATAACAATCCTTGATGAAAGAATCCTTCTATTTCCACCCCTATAAACCTTTGGAATTTGTCCAAAACCCAAACTTATCACACATCATTACACTGAATCCAGTTCTGATTTTAGGATCATTCAAATTCTCTTTTGAATACTCCCCACTCATGTGCAGGTTCTTCCAAACTCCAGAACCTTCTTTTCCCTGCTGCAGTGCTTGGAAACGTTGGCCCTTTTGTCAATTGATCTTGCAGCCATATTAGAGAATTGCAGTAAGGAGGGATTTTATTATTATTATTATTATTTTAAAGTTTGGGTAAACTTTGGTTTGTGTTGTAGCCTTGAGGGGCTTGAAAGGAGAACAAGGAAAATACATGTATGGGCTTGATGGAGATGGTGATGAGGGATGTGGAAGCTTGTTCATTCACTAAGGGCCTCCGATAAGAATGATTGGCAAAGTAAGATTGGTAAAACCAACCCAAAATATATAGGATGAGACTAGTATTATTATTTTAGTGATAATAAAAATGGATTAGAGGAAATCCTTTTCCATTTTTTTTTCAAAAAATTAGAGGAAACCCATTTCAATCTTTAAGAGTTAGTAGGGCTTAAGATGGGCACTTCACTCTCCTTCTCCCTTCAAAAAGGGATCTTATTTTTTTGATACTTCGCAGCTTTTCTAACACATTAATATTTTTGAAGGTTTTTCAAATTACAGGGGTTTCCTGAGGATATAGTCAGGATAATCTCATTTAAATAGAAATTACTTTTTTTTAAAAAGGCCGAAAAATAAAAAGCGACAAACACTCAATGATAAGAAAAATCAAAGAGTTTCAACACAGAGGTCATGGGTTCGAGAACCCATTGTGGTGTGTGTTGGTGCGAGTGGGTGTGGGTGTGAGTGTGAATGTGCGCATGTTTTTTTAATTTTTCTTTTTATTAAGTTTCTTAGGTCCTGTTTGGATACCACAAAATAAGTTACTTTTTGACAATAATGGTCCAAATTCAGCAAAGCAATGTCTATAAATAAGATATTGAGACTGTCTAATCAATCCAATGCACTGTTTGTTAGGATTCGACGCAGAGAGAAAGGAATAAGATATTGAGATGGTATAATCAATCCAAAGCACTGTTTGTTTGGATTCAACGCAGAGATAAAGGAATAAGATATCGAGACTGTCTAATCAATCCAATGCACTGTTTGTTTGGATTCAACGCAGAGATAAAGGTGGGCAGAAAAGAGGCTCGATCATAATGAAAGGTACGTGATCATTCCCCTTTGATCTGAATTGAACTAATAAAACATTGAGATTGGATTCGGCGGTAGTGATTAAATGGGG